>MU839130.1:237486-318393 GCA_030685235.1 Copromyces sp. CBS 386.78 | reverse complement strand
AATGAAATTATATATTTTATATTTGAACGAGAATTTATACTACTTTTCACTTTTAATCTTATTTTATTTATAGTTTTTAATATAAGAATAAAAAAGTTATTTTGCTCGTATACTATCTAATATTCTATTATATTTTAATCTTATAGTATTTAGTTCAAGATTTAGATTATAAATATATATAATTCGAATCTTAATTATAATAATACGATTATTAATTATTTTTATTTTTACTAATAGGTTAACATCTAGTTCGAAACCCGTTCCTATTACGTTAACTAGATTAGAATTTATTTCGAACTATATTATTTGAATATAAACCAGATTTTAATAAAAATATTATAATTAATACTTTGGATTATTTTTATCTTACCTAACTTGATTGTAACTTGTTAGAAACTAGTTTTCAACGAGTTCAGGGTTTTTAATAATACTTGCTTATTAATTCTTGTATAAAATGATAATATTGAATAAAAAACTTTTATAAAAAAAATTATTTTATTTTTAGGTAACTAACCGTTTTAGGATTAGTTCCAGTGCAATTTGAAAATCATTCCATTTTGAACATAACCGAAATTGTTAGGCCCTCAAAGTAGGTTTGATTTCGCTTACAGTGTGGGTCGTGAGATCACCTCAACCTTGGAACGGTTTTTTCACTCAATGGTTGATCCGAGGTTTCCCCGAAGGTTGAGGTGAGCTACCTACTCTTCTGCTTCCAGTCGAGGTTGTACTGTACTCACTCCAGCTCGCAGTGGTGTTGTTGTCCTTCCCTTCTCTCACTAGTGGGTTGTTTATCTGCAATCATCACTCGCAAAAGAATATTTTCAATAATCACAAAGGGCCTCCCTGTCAACCCAACAGGACGACATCTCGATTTCTCTCCGCAATCAGGAAGAACAGGCATATGCTGTGTGACTCGATCCTGCAGCCGTAAGCAGCCGGCGAGCGGGCAAGGAAGGTAGGACGAGGGTTTATAGGAGGGGGTAAGGGGATGTACAATAGACTTGTGGTCCTAAGTGGCTGCCACGCTCGCCACGACAGATGGATGGACATTATGTGTGGCTTTTGAAGGGGTGTGTGTGTGTGTGTGTTGAGGGAAGAGAGTTTGGATGTTGATTCCGCGAAGATTTGGTTGGCATCATAGAGATGATGTAGGTCTTCAGCTCAATTCAAGTCAGTTAGCTCTAACAATCCATTTCGTAGAGCATTTACATTTGCTTTGACTTCGCTTAAACCTAAGGAGAAGGCGGCAGACAACGTGCCGTAACTTACAAGAGTCCGAAGGGGGGCATTAACTTTTGAATACAGCATACGACAACATGACCTTCGTAGGTAGACATTATGGAAACACACAATTGTTGATTCCGCTATCAAGTTGTACGTAATCTATCTTGTTCATCTCGAAATCCCACAAGAACCGTAAACGAGTTTAGAAACACGTGCAAATGAAGATAGGTAGCCAAGATATGCTCATGACAAGAAGAATCATAATGAATAACAAAGCCAAACAAAGAACGCCTTCTTTTCTAGCAACCTAACATACTTGGTGTGTTTTTAGGTTGATGATGATATGCAATATGGATATGTCGGTATCATGAAAGGATAACAAGGAAGAAAGAACAACCATCACCACCACTACCACCAACCACCTCTTCTTGGCCATCCCCCCCTCCCACCTCCCAGGCATCTACTCTCTTCTCTTATCCCTGCTGGCAGCACACTTGACGCTCAAACGAACACACTCACACAACATCTCCACGAGTCGTAACAGAATTTCCGTTTCATTCATTGCACATCAGCTTTTCCTTCTCTTTCGCCCGCTTCTGCTTTTCTCCATTTCTTTCTCATTGACGCAGCGCGTACATAACCATTGCCTCCTTCTTCTGGACCCTAATTATCCTCCATGTTGCACCAAGGATGCGCCAAGACCTCCTCGATCGTCAACCGCTGAGAGACATCGCGATCGAGCATCTTCCGAATCAAGTCGATACTCTCGTCGCTGATGACGTAGGGGACGCGCAGGTCGCGGTCCATGATCTCGTCGATGCTGTAGAAAGGGTTCTCCTTGTAGATGATGGTGTACAGAAGAATGCCCAGGGCCCAGACGTCCTGCTCCTTGCCGCCGTAGGGCTTGCCGGCGAGGACTTCGGGGGCGGCGTAATCTGTAGGTTGTCGTTAGTTTGATATACGAAGCCTTGGAAGGCGTTGAAAGCGGAGGGAAAGAACCGGGACTTACCAATGGTACCCACAAACACATCAAAGGGTCCGCTCTTGATGTAAGCCGCGCTTCCGAAATCGATCAACTTGATCCGTCCGTCTCCGTCCAGAATGACATTCTCGTCCTTGATGTCGCGGTGGACGACCAGCGCCTTGGTGTGCAGATGGTGGATGGCGCGTGCGACCTGTACGAAAATGCTGCGACTCTCCTGCTCCTCCATGTTGGTGCGAAGCTCAATGTAGTCGAAAAGATCCATGCCGGGCAAGCCATGGGGCACCATCTCGATGTAGTAGTTGATGTTGTCCTCGAAGAAGTCCTCCATTTCGACGATGTTGGGATGCTTAAACCCTTCCCTCCGCAGGAAATCGAGAACGTGGATCTCCAGAGGCACGGTGCCGAGTCTTCTGTCGCGCGTCCAAGTGTCGACGAGGATGCGCTTTTTGGTGACGTACTTCAACACGCACTTCTTGCCGCTGTTCTTGTACCGAGCCAGCTTCACCTGACCGTAGGCACCCTGACCCATGTCTTCCAGAATCACAAAGTCGTCGATCGTCTTCTTCGTTGGAGGCTCCACCGGCTTGGGCGTCTGAATGTCTTCCTTTTTGGGCTCGACAGCCTTTGGCGTGCCCGTGAGCTTGGCGGCAGCCGTCATTGCGACTTCCTTGAGCTGGCGGGTGATGAGCGAGGTTGCGGATTCCCTTCGGTTGCTTGGAGTTTCGGATTCGGATTCTGAGCTCGAGTCCGAATCCATCTTTGGAGGGGTATGGGCGGGCGTTTGTCCAGGTGAAGGCTGATGTAGTGGAGTTGCTGTTCCGGATAACAAGGGCGATGCGGAACCCAAATTGTTTTTCGTCGCGTGAAGGTGCCGTGAATAGGTGATCCAAAGTGCGTAGACAAGTTCGGACTGAGAAACGATGAAACTGTCCGTCATGTCCGCGCCGGACGCTGACTCTTCATCCTCACTCTCTTCGACGATTGCTTGATCCGATATCTGCGTTTGCTTTTCGCTCTTTACAACCCGCATTTGAATATCGATCTTGAGCTCAGACCCATCACGATGCTTAGCAGGAAGTCCTTCGGGACGCAGTAGACTTGTTGCAGCATCCGGACGGCCTTCTTTCAATGCAAGGAACGCTGCAGCCTTTCGGAAGGAGTGTTCGGGTACAACGATACCGTCTACCAGGTCAATGCCATCTTCGTCCGTTAGGATGCGTATTATACCAGCAAAGTCCGGAACGAGATGACTGATAGGTAACCCATCGGGCTTTTCCTGGCCAAAGAGTGCACCGCAGAAGACCGCATTCGAGCTCTTGATGGTAAAGGTCTGGGGACAGACCACCACAATACCAGCGATATGCGGGAAACTTGCTACTCGGAGTTCAGACTGACCACTGACTTGGTCGATCGTTGCTGGGATGTTGATTCTGTCAGAGTTGCGGCAAGTGTAGTACCTTCGCTTCGCAATCAATGCGTAATCAAGCTCTCCAGTGCGTGGGTCGAAACCCTGGCGGGGAATGCGAGGTACTAGTTTGCCCACATCCATACCTGGCTTCAAGTTCTCTTCGCCCCAGATTGGACCAAGAGCTCCAGAAAGCTTGAGGACAACGCCGTCCTCGTCCAGCGTCAAATAGGCAACGTCCTCGTGGATTTCTTCAAGAACCCAAATCAGACCCACTTTTTTCTCCTTGACCCAAAGGCTGGCCGATCCCGTCGCACCATTGCGTTTCTGTACTGTCTGGTTAGTGCTAGACTTTTGGAACCTTTTGCATATTGCAACAACTCACCTGAATTGGTACCACATCACCGCAAAGCAATACGCCCCTCGACTGGGTGGCAGGGTGATGTCCTTGTCCTGGCTTTGGTGGTTTCGGGTCGCCATTATGAATCGTCGCTGCTCTTCTACCGGCGCTGCTTTTCGGGGGTTGGTTTCGGGAGTTGGGCTTGCTCAGGAGCTTCGCGGTTATTCCTCCACCACGGGATCCTAGGAAACTGCCCGGTGATGGATTTGAGGCTGGCTTAACGATCTCACTTTCCGACCCGTCACCAGCATCGTCCGAGGACTCCGCAAGTAACTTTCGCTCCAGCCACGCTCTTCGTTCCTCCTGCACTACTTCTAGAATTCCCATCTTCCTGACCTCGGCCTTGGTGACTCCAAACAAGAGGCACGCGAGATCATTGGCGGCGAGAATCGTCCAAGGAGGCTTTGACTCGGTAGTAAAGATGGCTTGCGCAGCGGGTGCCCACCTTGTCGAATGACCATGGACGGCGGATGAAACTGCAGGTGGCTGACTCGAAACGCTCGAGAATGACTGTCGGGCGGGGGAGGATAGATGGTCATATGGGCCGGGTTCGACGGCAAGGAAAGGTGTCGCCATGACATCCATGAGCTTCTGCTGCATCTGAGCATGCTCCGTATCAGTCACGGTTCGCTTCAAGAAGCCTGGACGTAGAGAGGTTGAAGGCGATGTTTGCGCAGTGGTTCCGCTCTCGTTTGTTGTGCTCCTGGATGAGTACTCGGAGTCGTTTCCGAGACTGAACTTTGCTGGCCGGGAAGTGTCGATTTTCTTTTGGGTTTCTGTCGCTCCAATAGTCTTCTGAGAGGCCGGTGATTCTGGCGCTATCCCTTCGTCGTCGTCGAGGGGTTCTGGACTTGTGACCCTAGGTACCACCAAAAACTGTTTGTCGAAAATGTTTTCCCCTGACAGCTCGGCCGGTCCGGTAAGAGGCCCCGTAGACAAAGTCACATCACCGTTGGGGAGGCTCCCACCTCCCACCAGCTGTGCCCGTGCCAACAAATCCAACACGTTTTGAGTCTCGACATCGCCTGATACCCGTGCCTGCGCACTAGCAAGAGCCGCATTGGCGGTATTGGACGCCACCGACCACCCCATGCGATCCTTCATAAACTCGATAGACCTCTTCAGGACGTTTTGGCGGTTGTGTATCAGGTCTTCAGACTGGTGGGCGAAGGAGAAGGAGTGGAGGGATTCGGAGGGGAAGCGGCTGAGGTCTTCGCTAAAGTTTATGCTTGGCGAATTGGGGACGGAATGTAAGGGTATCGAGTTGTTGTGTGCATCCAGCATGGTTGTGAGGGAGGCCGATCTGGTAATGGCCGACCCGAAGGAAGGTTTCCGACTTCCGGGTGCTGATGGCAGAGTGCCGGTACGGAGGGGAGGTGGTTGCTGTCGAATGCGTCGCAAGCCGGAGAGACCCAGACCGTGGTCGTGGTCGGTCATGACAGAACTTCTAAGGAAGGGAGAGGAAGTCAGCAACCAGGCAGGCAGGATGTGAGATATAAACCGGCGGTGGGGGGGCCTCGAATCAGATTGTGCGACTGTGCATCCGCGAACCGGTGAGAGTGAGACAAGAGAAGGGCTTCCAGGTTCGGAGCAGGCTGGCGGCCCTGGGAAACCTTATGTTGACTCCTTGTAACCGTGTAAACATTGGCTAACCTTGTCATGGCATCGTACTCAACGGCAGCCGGGCCGGCATCGAAGGAGAAGCGTAGGCGCGCCTTTTCGGAACTGTCACTCGTTACGCAAAGGTTCCCGGTGCTCTTGTTTTTGGGCAGATGCAGGGCGGGCGACACTGACAGCGAGGCTGACCGGCCTTGCCCCTCCGCATCGTGTCGTTGCCGTTCTTCGCCTGGGACCAATGGCACGACATGTGTCAGTACAGTCTGCGCTGCGAATCATATTTCGGAGGGTAGAAGCAGTGTCTGGCTGAATGTAATGTCCGGGCACGCGGGCATGCCGCCAACGGGATCAGACTGAAGGATGACGGGTGCATGCATGACGATGATGGGACGGAAAGTTGTAGTTCGCGGAAGGGGAGGGGGGCAGGGCCAGAACCCACCATTCTCCAGGTTTCCACCATATATCCCGAGCATAATTGAGAAACACGCTTGTCAAACTGGAGGCACGCCAAATTCAAGCTAGACGACGGGGCGCAAGGAGTTTTGTCGCGTCGCTGCTGATTGTTTCGCCCGAGGGATAAAGGACGGAAAGCAAGAAAGCAGCCGGGTGTTGCAACGAAATGTCTAGTTCGGTCGGGGTTCTCGCAGGACTCGCAGGTCAGGCGGCGGGCGGGGCTGCAAGGAATCGAAAGTCGAGAAAAAGCTCTGTCGAGGGTGCTCCGCCTGCGCGTCGTAGTCGGGGCGTCTTCTTGGAAGTTCGATGTTCTGCGATGCGAAGCAAGGACTGGAGGAGGGAGAGGGGATTTGGATCGAAATAGCTGCACTCGACCCGAACTCGAACTCGGTCTCTAATATTCAGTTGGCGATAATCGGATGGACAACACGCAAGTCGAAGCGGATGCGCAAGCGAAGCAGCCGGACGGGACCGTTGGGCTAGACCAATGCGACCTCTGGACGGAGGCGTTGCTGCCCCAAGAGAGCTGGACGGGAGCGTATGGCGTATTGGCGTATGACGGGCGAGGAGGAGCTCGCTGTGGTTTGCGTGCGTGTGTCCGGCTCCAGGCTGGAATGCTAGGTATGATGGGATCGTAAATGTTGGGAAGAGGTGTCCGGCCCTCGGAATTGGCCAAGTGTTGGTGGTTTTGACGAGATAGGGAGATGGCAGCGGGAGGAGGCGGGACTGTGGCCGTTACCGTGGATTTCAAGGTATGATGAGTGGAAGAACGGGACCGACCCAAGTTCCAAACCGACCCGCCGAACAAGCAGTTCGTCGATGATGCACCCAGCCCGGGATTCCACTTGTACACTACCTACCTTACTGAAGACCCCGTTCAACAACGCCAAAAACACGCCAAAAAAAAGATACCGCGCTGGCCAGCTAGCGACCGGAGCTTGGGTGTTAGTGCGCACCGCAACTACCTACCCAGCTACCTACCTCATTGTAACCGTACGTACACAGCCCGGTATCGTACTTGGTGTGTTATCTATACGTACCGTCCTAGGTGTGTCGTCCGGCTCTACCAATTGGAATAGTAGTTGGTGTCTTGACTCCAAAGCTCCAGACTTGAGAGCATGGGATCCGTTGGGCTGCACTGGTGGCGCAACTGCGACGAGTTGTACCTATTACGAGCTGGTGCTGAGTTCTCTCCGCTCTTTTGGGTTTCAAACTTTACTCAGTGGAGCAACAGGTATCTGGAGGCGGATATAATAAAGAGACGAATCTCACCCGGCCCAAACTTGAAGCGTACGTCGTGGTTGGCTTTGGATGCTTTCAATGATTCTTGCTACACAGCAACAAGACGAGAGAGGCTTTAAAACTCGCAACGCCGCACTTTTTACTATTTATTTTTCTTTTCTCCTGGCCTGAAGATTTTCGACCTCTCACGCCTCCCCGTCCGAATCCGCCGTTTATTTAGCGGCAGTACGAACTGGATGCCATGCAATGCAAGGCATGACGACCTGGGCGCCCAAAGATGGAGAAGAATCTCAACACAAGAGGGTCCCCGGCCGACCCATCATCCATGGCCACCCACGCGGTATTGGGATACAGTGCTGTCTACACGGTCCTCACCTTATCACTGCAGCGATGGAATACGGCCGGGTCCATTCTTGGGCTGCCAGGCATCAACAGGTGCTTCTTTGGCCTTGGGACAATGAGGACCGTATTCTTATAAGGATATGATAGCTGAGAAGTTTTCGTTTATTGACTTGAGAGGAGAACATATGAAAGACATGTACGAGATATTGAACGTTTTCTGGTGTGCAACTTGGGTACAGTCGATACCCAACCGAGGCATACTGTGTGTTCGCCTCAGATCATGATCTTGATGAACTTTCCCCAAGTGGGACGGCCAACCACCAGTCGTCAGATTACATTGCATGTTTTCTCAAGTTCCATGCTTTTTGGTTTTATCACTTGGACATTGTATATTGTTCATCCTGAGACCATTGGCCTAGATTTGCCCCCAGGGCTTTTCGCCTTGGGATAACAAAGAAGCCAAACACCCCTGAACTTGGAGCTCCGAGTTGTGTCCTTCATGCGGGCTTCAAGGAGACACCCAACAATGGAACAACCACGGTGCATCACAGCATTGCCTCAAAGAGATTGATCGACAAAGCCAAAACGTATGTAGTGTATAACACGACCAGGCATGATCACCAACCCAGGCTTCGGTTAAGGACTCTTTGCCTTGATTGTTCCAAGCACGTGAGAAGATGAGCGAGTGAGTCCTGGAACGCAAACTCCTCACACTAGAACCCTCGTTACTTCCAGTGGTCGACCACATACATAAGCCACGCCGAGGTTGATTGCTTCGGTTCTGTCTCTGAGAGCGGGACTTGGGCACTTGGCAGGCCAACTACCGATCGTGGTTCGGGTTAACTTGGACCGGTGGGTCTCCACTATCGCTCGGCGCAATAAGTAGCGCCCCGGAATCCCGGCTCGGGAGGCGGACGGGACGACTCGCAAGTTCGCACCTTGGGACTGAACAGACACCCGGCCGGACGGTTCATCGGGAATCCAAGTCCGGATGACCGTTGATGTCGTCCGCACTTTTTGCTCCTCCACGTTTCTCCGATTCCATCTCAACGTTGCCGCGCTAGCCCGACAGCCCGTGTAAGTCGGCGGCTTGGCGGGTGAGACGGGATTGAAGAACCGCGAAATTCGGTTTCCGGGCCGGTTCTTGTCAAAACAACCTCGAGCGAGACGAAGTCCGGGATGGGATACGAAGCCTACCAATGATGATCACCGTGATCATTCGTTGTTGAAACGACCCGAACTCACTCGTCCGCATAGCATATTCAAATCCTCAATCCTGAAACGCGATCTGCCATGCGGAAAAGGGTGGGTCAGCTGGATCAACTGTGGGAGGGCAGATGGTCATTTTTGAGAAGGGTGATTTTCACATCCCGTGCTGGTATCTGATTATCGTCGTCGTTTCTCTGTTTATACACAGTCAGCAGAGCCGAGTGTCGTGTGACAAACTTGCAAGAGAGTTTCCACCTGACCCACCATCCACCAGCCCAGCCCTATGGCTGTACCGTGATGTGAGGTACACCTCGTCCGAGAACTGTGGTGTCTGATTGAAACCTTGGCAATCGCTTATATAGGATTCCAAAAAGTGAACTCGGTGGAGGATGCCCCTAGGTTATACACTAGTTTGAGCTTTGTGATCCCACGTGCCGCTAATAAGGAGTCTTGACTTTTGAGTGTGCAGTGCCCACAAACAGGTGCAAGGTGGTGGTGTTATTCAACGTTTGAAACACGCATGGCGATCATACCTCTGCCTATGCACTTATTCCGAGTATGCAATGCAGACAAGAAGCAAAGCAAGCCGTGGATGATGCGTGTGCCGAAATGCAGGTCGGCTATGCGTCAAGGAGTCTTGCAGGGTCGAGGATGTGTCTTGACGACAACAAGGCGAAAATGAAACTTGGCTGTTCGCATCGAGCTGAAGTGAATTTGGTGTTGATGATGGAGCTATCTTCAACCTCCAAAGCTCCGACGAACGTCAAAAAGAACACGGACGATGCCCCACTATCACTGCCACCGTCAAGGATTCTGGACGCTCCTAGATGTCTGTG
Source organism: Copromyces sp. CBS 386.78 (assembly GCA_030685235.1). Taxonomy (NCBI): domain Eukaryota; kingdom Fungi; phylum Ascomycota; class Sordariomycetes; order Sordariales; family Sordariaceae; genus Copromyces; species Copromyces sp. CBS 386.78. Next base: position 308,680 of record MU839130.1, on the reverse strand, counting down.
CTTTTTCGCCTCAGTGGGGACTGCACGACGGAGCGGGGCATTGCATCGTCAGTTTCTCTTTCCATTTCTGCCAAACTATCAACAAATGTCCTCGTCGGATGTCACTGCAGCATCAGAACGAGTCTCATCCAATCCCATTGAACAGCAGCACTTACACACAGAATGGTCCAGGTTGTCAGAAGCAAGGCTCGGTCGCAGGTTCCCAAGCGAGGGACCGGGACGGAAGCCCAGGTGATTAGCCGCCAACCCAGATGGGGGGTCAGCAGCGCTTTGTGCGTGCTCGAGGCGTTGCAAGACCCCGGGCCCTTGGACCCCTAAAACCAGCAAGCGGCCAGGTGGCACGCCGGCATCCATGATCAAAGCATCCATTGTCCGATGTAGAACAATGGATTCGGCCTGGATCCCACACCTTTCAGCGTTCAGCCATTCAGCCATTGCCCGCCCGCCTTCGAGAATGAAACCCTGCCCGCCCACGCCGTCCGTCAGATCGACACCTCACAAATTCCTCGTGTTTGATGTCTGTCCGTCCGTCCGTCCGTCAGTTCCTTCCAAGATAGGCCGGCAGGTAGTGTAGAATATGAAAATATGTACCAAGCACAGGCGTGACAGACCATGCAGATATGTCGACATGCTTGCTGGTCTCGGTGATGCCCTCTCCCCATCATGCACACCATCTGGGACTCACCTCGGCCGCCCGCCCCCCTCGTCCCTAGAGGGATCGGGGGGTTTGGCAATAGCGTTGGAATAGTTTGCAGATTGTGGTATTGACCGTGCAAAAGGGTTGTAGAGCGAATCTCTTTGTACAAGCCCCTTTTTGATAATCGTATATTCGGTTTGAATAATTGTAGAATATAATTAATACGTTTCGCTTATCGGTCTATTTACCGAAATAGTACGCTAAAACGGCAATAGCGCTTTATATAGAATAATAAATTATATTCCTAATAGGAACTTTTCTTCAAAATTCAATCGCGCGCAAAATAAAAATTTATACTAAGTAATAAATCCAATTTTAGAAATTGCTATATATAAAATATTTTATTCTACTGCTAAATAAGTAATTAATTAAACCGTATATTTATATAATAATATTTTTAATAGTAATAATTTTATAATTTTAACTTGCCTTTTTCTTTTAAATATTTTTTATTATAAAATATTATTTATATTATTAAAATATATTACGCTCAATATAAGAATTTATTCTAATTATATTTTCGTAAATATAATTAAATATTATAGATTAATATACGATTAGAATTTTAAAAGTATAATAAAATATTATATTAGTATTCTAATTATATAAAGCTATTATAATATTTATTTAATATTTATTTATTATTCGCTATTCTAATATTTTTATTTACTATTTTTATTCCGTCGCTATATTACCTATGTATTATATTTCGTACCTATTTATAGGTATTACTAACTTTCCTTTAGCTTTCCCACAATATTTAGTATATTAGGTAGTAGTCTTTTCATACCTACTTCTTGCCCGGTATATTCGTATAGTACTTTTAACCTATATTAGGATCCTAATTTATTAGTAGTAATTATTATTCGCATTTCCAATATATTACGCTTTAACTAGTAGAAAATTCTACAATAAAGGGTATAACGTTACTAAATTTATATATTTAAAATAATTTTATTATTTCTACATTAGTATATTGTAAATATAAGGTAGGAATTAGGGGTTAGTACTTATATTTCTTATAATATATATATTAAAATCCCCTTACGGAAATAGGAATCTACGTATAAGTATAATTATATATACAGAATATAATATTATTAACTTAACCCTTAAAAAAAAAAAAAAATTAAAGTAGTACTTATTTATTTATATTTATAATACCCTATAGTATTGAGGTTAAAAGCCCCGGTAGCTTCGGATATTTATTTCGAATTTCTATTCGGAATTAAGTAAATATCCTATCCTACAGTGGGAAAGAGGGTTAGTTAGCGTATTTATATCTATATTATAATTAGGAAAGGTACGTAAGAAAGTAAGATTGGGCTGCCCCTAGGGGTTATTAGGTAGGTAAGGTATAGGTAGTTAGGGTATTTGCCTATATAATTATAGGGTACGAGGTTAAATTATCGGGTTATAAAAGGGGATAGTAGGTAAACGGCGGGGGGTTTACTTAAGCTTACCTTTCCTCCTCCTCTACTTAATTATATTTCCTTCTATTAATACTTCTATTTCCTATAATCCCTTCTTCCTAATAAAAATTTCCTTTATTACTCTTCCTTCCCTCTTTTATTAATAAATTACTTAAAATCCGAACTTTTACTACGTTAATATTATTTACAATTAATAGGGGAAGAAGCTTACTTATATATAATTATATAAAAAAAGTATAGCTACTATCGATTTAATATTTAATTATGGTTCTTTTAATTTATTTAATAAATTATTCTAATTATTATTCGGTATACTTTATAACTTCCGAATAGGTCGAACAAGTTTAAAATTAGTATAATTAATTATATTCTTAATAATAGGTAGCTTACTATATAGAATATTAAGGCTACTATAAAAGGGAATAATTAAATAATATAATTAATATTGTAAATCTAAAGTTTATTAATTTACTATTTATATATAATTTGTAATTTTATCAATAATTTAGTCGGAAGCTCAATAATTTAACCGGAAGATTAATAGTTTAATTAGATATTTAATAATTTAATTAAATATTCGATAATTTAAATTAGGTATTCGATAATTAAATTAGAAGATATTTAAATTAAAAATTTAATAATTCTATCGAAAATTAAAATATAATTTACTAGCTATTCTTCCTAAAATATTAATTAATTTAGGAGAATATTAATTTATATTTATCTAATAAAAATTATTATAAAATATATTAATTTAAATTATTTAAAAATTAACTATTTAGGAAATACTTATTATTATATTAAAAGTATATAAACTCCTTACTTCGTCCTCTTTCTATATATTATTAAAATATAAAAATAATAATTAATAGTCCTATATTAATACGAATATTATTAATTAACGATAATTTCGTATTAAGAAATATATATTCGAAAGGAGGAATATAGAGGATCGGAGTTGGGTAAAAGATAGTAAAGAACGTATAAAGTACTTCTATAATAATTTAATAGCGAACGGCAAATTAAAAGTATTGCGGTAATAAAGGATAAAAATAGTATAAAAATTAAAGAGAAATTAGAAAGCTAATAATAAGGGATTGCAACAGCGGATAGGAAGAAATATACCGGGAATTTTATTTAATAATATTATAAATAAAGGGCAATATATATTATAACCGGACGCAACTTCGTCCCCCTATATTATTAAACCGACGTATTAACATTACATTCGTTTTTTTTTTATAATAGTAAATAAATTAGTATTACTATCGATTTTTATACTTATTTATTTTAGTAAAATAATAAATAACATCCCTATTACGCTTTACAACGGGATTATTATAAGAAGAAATATATAAGAAGAAGCCGTAAAAAAAGCGTTATATAATAAAATAAAAAATAATAATATAATAATATTAAATAGTAGGGTATTAGTACTATAAAATAAATTAGAGAGAAAGAAGAAGTTAGGAATAATTAAAATATATAGTAGGGGCGGGGAAAGGAATTAGAATAAGGAAATAAAGAAATAAAGAAATATTCTAATTATATACATATTAGGTTTAAATTATAGGATACGGTTGGAATAGGAGTAGACGGGAATTAAAGTACGGAAGTACTTTAAAAAATATAATATTAATAGCCGATAGAATAAAGAAGGAACCTATATAAAATTTAATTTCGATTTTTTTTTATACGTAAATTCTATAAATCCTATTATTTCGACCTATATTTTACACCTATTTTACAAAATATTGTAAGAAAATATTATATATTTAAAAAATATTTAGTAATTTAAGCGCAATAGGAATTATAATATAAATAACAACTTTATCCTTTCTTTATTATAATATAAAATAAAACTTTTAAAAATATCGGTTATATAATATTTACTCTTTAGGAGGGTAAAATTTAATAGAAGATAATATATATATTAGAAGGCGAAATCTTATATACAATTAACTTACTATCGGATATATTATAAAATAGCTAATTAATATCCTCTAACTTATTTACCTCTATATAAGATTTTATATAAAGTAGATATTATAACGAATATATATAAATATATTACTTTCTACTTTTAATACTATTTATACTTAATTTACGAAGATTTCCAGGAGCCTAATAATTATACAGCTATTTCCTAGCTAGTATAATAAGTAATTAAAAATAGGCTCCGTCTTTTTACCGCTTTCGGGAAGGGTGAAGTAAGTTACTACTATAAAAATCCGAACCAAATTAATTATTTTATATATAAAAATACTATTAACCTTTATAAGCTAAGATATAATTTTATTTTACTATAGTCTTCAAAGTATATAAGCTAAATAGTTTATTCGGATAAAATCCCTTATACGAAATTCGAAGATTTTATCGAATTTATTTGTAAAAGCGGCTCTTTTATATTAAAATATACCCTTCTTCCTTAAATTTATAAAATATTGAAACCGGTAATCGAATTTTAATATTTAGTAAAGAAATTTATTAAATATAATATTTTCTTCTACTTTATTAATATATAAGAATTCGTCTAGTCGGCGTTCTATAATATTCGGGTTTACGCAGAAATATATAGAGGAAGAACGGTATTCTAATATATATAAAGTATTAAACTTCAATATATTTTAATTTTAGGGTTATTTACCGAATCGGAGATCCTATTTCTTAACTATATTAGGGCAAAGCTCTTTAAATTTAAAAAATCTCTAATAGTTTTCGGGGTTAATATATTTGAAATATCTAGTAAATAAATAAATAATAGTTTACTATAGGCGATCCCTCTATAATAATATAAATACTATATTATAGAAATTTATATTATTAATATTAACCTTATATTTATTATATTAAAATTCCCCAAGCAAAATAAATATTATATAAAGAATTCCGTACTCCCTTACTATTTCATAATAGTATAAACCCTAATATATATTAAGAAATATTAATTTCCTACCTTATTTTCCTTCGCTCTTAATCCCGCCCGCGTTTAAATTGCCGTTATCCGGAATTTTTATCCCTATATCCGTTTTTCCTGATATATTACTTAATATTATAAATTTCGCGGGTAATACTATTAATATCGAGAGAGTACAAATAAATACTATCCTTAGAATAATATTAGTACTAGGCTTAGGACCGGGCGAGCCGGGAAATTAAGGCGTTGGAATTGGGGTTTCGGATTAGAAGTGAATAATATAATTATATAGCCCAATATTTTACTAAAGTTAAAATTTTACTAATTTTTAAATTTTAGCCTTTCCTTTTTTAATATTATTCTAATAATCCTATTGGACGTAGAATATAAATTGAATAATTTTTCTTCCTACTATTAATTTTATTCAGAATACAGCCCGGTTATATATTCTATTCTAATTCCTATTCATTATAATAAAATTAATTACGAAGGTTTAGAATATAAAAATAATATAATTTTTTATAATAAATTTCATATTTCTAGGAAGACCTGTTTATATAATTATTAAATTAAAATATCCTAATTTATTATTAACAGCTAATTTCTTAATTAGTTTAATTACATATAACTTTATATATTCGTCCTTATGCTATGTATATAAGAATACTAATATTATAACGACTATTCTCCCCACCTATTATATATTTATCGAATTAATATATAACCTAATAAATAAAATTTAATTCTAGCCTATAAAAAAAGTAAAGGTCCGGAATTTAATAATAACTTTGTTGAATGCTTTGTTTAATAAGAAGCCTGTTTTATTAAAATCGAATATAAAGTATAAGAAATATTTTCCGAAATTTTAGTATTTTAAATAGGTAGCGTCGCCGAAGCGGGATTGAATAATATTTAACGTTAGAAATAATTCGATAAAAATATTTAAAATTCGAAAATCTAATAATAAACCTAATTTAATTAATATTTTTATTTAGAATTTCGGTATTATTATCTTAATTCTAATAATATTCCGAAGATATTAAAAATAGTAGCGATTTTAATTTTATATATTAAATTAAAGGTTAAAGCGCTTTTCTTTCCTTATTAAATAGAAACGGTATAGCTTTTTAACTATATATAAAAGATATCCGGATATTTTTTATTACTATAGTATATCTCCGATTAATATACTAATAAATAAATAAATAAAGATTTTTTTATATCCAATATTAATTTTAATACCTTTATTTAGCTCCGTTATATAAATAAATAATTCTAAAATATTTAATAATTCTATTCCGAATAGTTTAAGTATAATAGGAATTATATTAGATTGCCGCTTTCGAATAATTTTAGGAAAGAATTAATAGAATAAATATATATTGAGAATTAAGTATTGTATAAATTGAAAAAGTCCGAACTTATTTATGAACATCTATAATAGTAAAGATTATATATCTTTTCTATATATTTACTTTATAAAATATATTTTAGAATATGTTTGAAGTTCGAATTTACTATAAAGAAGCGCCGTAGTAATAGCTAGCCGGAATTTTATTTATTCTTCGTTATAAAAATAACGAATTGTAAAAGGCGCGGTATATTCTTTCTATATATTAGGAAGTTTAGGATCGAAGCTATAATTAATATTAACTTCTCCAAAATATCCGAATACTTATTAATATTTAAATAGGGTATAATTGTCTTTAATAATAAATAATTCTTTATAATTAAATTTTATTTTAAATTGTACGAATTTAAAATTTTGGTTAATACGTTGTATTTACTATATAAATTAATCTTTAATAATTATACGCTAAATATATAGGATTTTATCGCCAAATCTATTTTCTTATTATATAATTATTATATAATTAAGTCCATAGTAAATTACCCTTCTAATATATGCCGTTTTATACCTTCGCGAGAAATACCTACAAGTTTTATTACTATAATTATATTAATAAATAAAATCGGAAGGAAAAAGGGGTATACTATTTAAATAAATAAAATATTATCCTAAAGTTGTACGTACTAACTACCCCTACTACGGATACTCCTAGGGGTTAATAATAAATTTGTTAGTAAACTTTATTATATTTTAATAAACTTTCTTTCGGATTTTCGACGAGCTAAAAAGGGTTTTAAATATATATTTAATATCGATAATATAAAACTTTTCTTACTATAAAACCCGGTTTAATAATATCCGAATATCGAGGGAAATAATATAACTCTATATTTTATTAAGAGGTAGGCTATCGTTAAATTTATCGATTAATACGCTTTTTAACTTAAGTAAGGAATGAATTTCCTTAATACTATTTACCGCCTTAAACACTTCTACTATCTCCGCGTATTATTCTCAGGATATTTTATTATTCTACAATTATATTACTAATAAATCTTAGAAAAGGGTCGTTTTAATTGGCTATTATTAATATAGTTCTTCTATTATTAAATTAGGAAATATTCTTATATTATTGGCATTTTATAAGGCTATAGGGGTAGGCGGAAGTATAGTTAATGTAAATACTTTAATATTTAACGTTTAGGTTAAGGCAGCCGTTAAAATAGCTAAAGAAATGGTAGCGGTATTTAAATTAATAATAGCTAGCGTTAATTGTATAATAAGAATATAAAGTTTATTAACTTCGGACTATTCGTTACCGAAATCATTTCCTATATTATTAATTATAACTTCTTCTTCTTCGAAATTATTATTTCCCGCCTATATATTATTATCCTCTTCTATATTTATATTAAATAAATTTTTAAATGCTATAGCGTCATTTAAAATAGTATCGATAATATTTAATATAGTTTCCTTTTTAGGTTCGTCTTTTAATATTCTTATAATTACTTCGTTTAATTCTATTAGTAATATATTGGCGTTCTAGTCTTTAATTTATATTATAGTTTTATTAGGTAGTTTTAGGGAGGGATTTATCTTGGCCCGCTTATAGTTTAATTCTTCTTAGGTTATATCTAAATTCGATTCTTCGTCCTCGCCCTTACTTAAATCTTTAATTACTTCTAAATTGGATAAACCTAAAATTTCGAATTTTTTTTAATTTAACCCCAAATCCGTTGAATTAAAAGTATTATTAGAAATATAATTATAGGTTAGTGCCAGGTTCCTAGAGATAGTAATCGTCTTAATACTTATTATAGGCGTTCGGATATTATAGCGCTATCTAGGTATATTACCCCGCTCTCCAATTAGTAATACTTAATTTAGGTATGAAAATAAGCCTTAATAAAAAGGAAGGTATAAAAGATATATTGACCTATTTTTATAGAAAGTATTAATATTTACCAAGTTGGATAAATAAGTATCGTTTAATTAGTACTACCTTATCGGTTAAAGAATCGTTATACTTTTAATTGAAGTCCGCTTTCCGATTATAGAGAATCGCCGCTTAATCAATATATCCCAATATTTTATTTATATAAAATAAATAGAAGACGCAATGCTAACGTCGTTTAAGGGACTAGGTTAGGACCTATTCTAGAACAGGAAAGGGGGATATAGTAATAATCCCGATTAATTATATAGAATGGACCTTAAAGGTACGTACCTTAAATAAGCCCCCGATAAAATAAGGCGACCCCGCTAGCCTTACTGTTATTATACTAGGAATTCGGGCTTCTACTCCTCTTATAGTATTGTCTTCTACTTCTAAACTCTCCCCGCCCTTCCTCCTTTCTTCCTCTATTCTTACAATTTTAATAACCTTTTCGACGTCGTACGTACGAACGCCTTACCTTTAATTCACTTAGGTTTTATAAATTGATTTTCCCCTCCTATACTTTTATTTTTATTTCCTTTATTTAAATACTATTGTATATTATATTATTATTACTTCGTTCTTATATAATTCGAGGCCCCGGTAGTATATATATATTCATTCCCGATATATTTTATTTGTTTTATTTATATTTATATCTAATTTTCCCCGTTTATAATAAATTAATACCTGTTAAAATATTGGGTAGCGCCTCCTCTTCTATAACTCCTTGCGCGGATAAGATTTATATATATTAAATTTGATTTTGGGATTTATTATTTTGTATTTTACTAATTATTTTATTTTATAGCCTAATAGCCTACTTAATAATAGTACTACTAGTAATAATTCTACTACTATATCCTAGTAGTCGTTCGCGGCCTTATTCGCGACGTTGCCGCAGGATATATAGATTTAGTTTTCGGGATTATTAATAAACTTATTGGACGTATATAGTTAGTCGATTATATAGTTAGCTAGCTAGTAAGAAATCCGGCGTACTTCTACGTAGACGCGGCCTTCGGGAGATTAAATGCGGCCTTCGGGAGATTAGACGTTCACTACGGAGCTTACTAATATAAGTATTGTAAGTATCTTACTTATATTTACTTGTTATGGGGCTAGCGCCCTGGAGTTGTAACCTGCGAGGCTCTGGCTCGGCTGCCCCGGCCTTGACACGGTGGTGTACAAAACCCTTTCCGACTGCACCCTTCTAGTATAGTCTCTTTCCTTCCTTTTCTTCCTTATCAAATATAGCATTTCAACCTTATAGGGATGTGTAAGGTACAACTTTATAATTATAATAGTAATATAGGCTCCTATTGGCAAGAGAAGTAGAACGATATAAAATATTAGGTAATAATTGTATTCTAACCGTCTCTAGCACTGATTATTAATATATTACGGCGGGAAGGCCCTAGATGGGCGCGGTCTAAATATATTCCCTAATTTAGTCTTAGTACCTTTGCGATAGGTGTAATTCTGTGAGGGTGAGCGCTTCGCGAGAAGCGCTACCGATTCGGGTAGGGAGTAAGTAATTGTGTAGCGTTTGTTTGGGGGCTTAGATGGAGGGATTTTGTCTCTTTCTTTAGTATTGTATTTTTTCTTCCCCATTAGATGAGCGTTAGGTTGGGTGTGGTTGTATTGGATTTTCGTTCTTCGTGTAATTTTAGCTGCTTTCTAGATTGTGCGCAGGGCCGCGCTCCCTAAGGGGGAGCAGGGGGGTAATATCATAGGGCTAGCGCCCTAGGGTTGTAACCTGGTTAATACCAGGTTATAACCTGCGAGGCTCTAGCTCGGCTGCCCCGGCCTTGGCACGGTGGTGCACAAAACCCTTTCCGACTGCACTCTTCTGGTGCAGTCTCTTTCCTTTCTTTTCTTCCTTATTAAATATAGCATTTCAACCTTACACGACTGCTCGCTGTGCCTTACTCTTGCAGACCCGTTATATTACTATTATTTTTCTTATATTAACTTTTTATAGGTTTTTGAGCTAATTAAGGCTAGAGGCGTTAGAAAGGGTAAGAGAAAGTAAATTAAGGATAAGGAAACTACTTTTAGAAAGCGCGTTAAAGATATTGGGTTTATATTAAAGATCGATATTAATATTTACTTCGGTGACGTTCCTACGGACAAAGGACGTAAAGATATTACGAAGTATGAATTATACTAACTTAAAATAATTATATATTAGGCTAGGGCTTACTCTACTTAGCGTTTATTCGCTATAATTTATATTAGTAATTTAGATATTAAGTGGGAGAGGATTTATACTATTATTATAAAGAAGTTAGAGGAACCGAATAAAACTTTTACCTTTAATAAGGCTATCGATAAGTAGGATAATAATTTTTAATAGTAGCGCCTTTATACTTTTAAGAAGGCTAAGGACGTTATTATATATTTTAATAGGTATAATAATAATTTTAATAAGTTTAAATATTAAGAGGTTATTAAATAGTACTTTTTTATTCGTTGGAAGAACCCGGGCGGTATTAAGGAGTTCTAATAGGTGTTCTACTAGTTTAAAGGGTTCGATATCCGGGCGTCTATACTTAAAGCCTAGAAATAGGTTTATAATAAGTTGGAAATTATTATTATTATAATATTGTGAAATAATTATATTAATAGAATATTAATAGGCGTTTACGTTTAAGTTATAATTTTAATTAAATTATAGTATTATAATATTTACGTAGTATATTGTACTTACTTCCCTAAACGCTATAAATATAATAATAAAGAGTTTTGTAGCTATTAGGAGGAAATTGCGGACGAGTAGGATAAAAAGGATAGACCGACGTAGGAAGATTTCGTCGAATTTAAGTCTACTAAATTTATAAAGAAGAAAGTAGGCGGTAACCGTTCCTTCTTAGCCGATCTTAATAATAAATTGTATAAGAATTTCGTCTATCTTAGTATAAAGAAGGGTAAGGGATTTAATAATAATTATAGTGCGGATACTATAGAGAATATAGAGAATATTGAGACTGTTAATAAGAATATTAATTTATAATTCTTTAATAAATAATTCGCGGACGAGCTTGCAAAGGAGGAGGCTACCGCAAGGGATAATTAAACGGTATACTAGGGATTTATATAAATTACGACGAAATTATTCTAATGATTTACGGTATAAAATTATTTATTTCTTTTCTATTATTTTAGATAATAGTGTATTTTTATTTCTTTAGGCTCGGAATTTTATTATTACGGATCTTTGGGGAATGGAGTTAATGGGTATTGGTTGGGAAGATAGTATTAATATTTAATGGTTTATTTCTTTTATTCTTTTATAAGGGTTATTTCGCGATCCTTTTTATATAACGATACTAATAAATAACGATAGAGGAAAGAGGGACGAGATTATAATATATATAATGACTTTATATTTAGTTAGTTATAATATTCGGTTTTATATTTTGTATGTATTATTAGTATATATTAAACTATAACGTTTATATTCGTATATAAGGTATTGAATGTAAGTAGCTAGCATTTATGCTTCTAAGTATTTTAATGCTGGTCTTCTAGTAGATTCAATTATTCCGAATAGTTTCTACTAATGTTGATTTATTTAATATAATTGTGAAATTACTATTGCTTTGGTCATTATTGTTCTCCTCTATATTGCAACGATACCGACGAAATTAAATATTTCCCTACTTTATTTTATAGGGGCATCTAGATTCTATTCTGGTGTAATAAAATTCTGAGATTTCTGCGGCGTTGAGGTGCCAAAATTGTGTGCGCGGCGCGTCTTCGGTTCTATTTTTATTGCCTATCACGGGGTGAGGCACTGTTGGGGGTAGGGTAAGATATACGTTGTTATGCGAAGGAGAGGAAAGGAAGGATGTGTGCGGAGGACTAGCTATATGGGCGAGAGCCCTAGAAGCTAGGCCGTGCGCGTATATGACCCTGTACGTGACCGTACTATAACGATAGTTATAGTATATTTAAGAGGCAGTGTAGGGTGGGCATATTATAGGCCTAATCCTATAATACTATCCCCCTTCAAAAGAAGTTCTAATAGCTTTAAAGATATATATATATAATAATAATTATTTTTATTTATATAATTCTATCTCCTTTAATATCTTATTATAATTAATAATTTCTATAAGCGGTATTTTGCTTGCCTAAATGTCTAATAACCTTCGTAGGATCTTTCTATATAGTAATACTAAAGATTCCTCTACCTTTTTATTTAGCGGTTCGGTCGGTTTATAAACGGTTGTAATACTATTTGGGAGTGGAGTAGATATATTGATTACGGCGGCGGTCTTATAGCGTACTAAGCGGGCGGAGCGCCGTTTAGGTAGCTTAGGAGCGGATTCGGGGGGCTCGGGAGCGGATATAAGTTCGGGTACTGGGGCGGGGTTAATATATTCGGGCTATTACTAAACTTCGGGAGGTATTAGTTTATTAGGATTCTCTTTATAGAAGTGTAGGATTATTTTTTCGTAATTAATAATGTTAATTTTAAATTCCTAAGTCGGTTAATAATTATTTTTCTATTATATATAGTAGTATTAATAGGCCTTATTACTTAATTAGGTATAATCGATAAACTTTTCGAAGTCTTATTTAGTATATTCCTCGTAATTATTTATACGGATTATAATTTTACCGTTATTTGCCTTAATATCCGTAGAAGTATTCTAACTAAATAGGCCTTTACCGATTTAGGGTTGAATTATTGATATATAAAAGATAGGAGTATATTTTATATTCGAGGGTAGGGTGAAATATATTATATAAGATTCCGTTCGTATAATTTTGAACGGTCTTTCTTAATAAGGGTAGAATTTTAATATTAATTGGCCGTTAGCGAAGTTAATTGTATTAAAGAGAATTAAATCCCTTTCCTTATATTTAAGCGAATCGATTCGGTATTGGTTAGCGTTATTTTCGTATTATATTTGGGTATACTTTATCTATTAGGATACGAAGTCCTAAATTGTCTAAAAATGGTCGGCTAATTTATTAGCGTTATAATATTCCTTTAGTTAGGCGGGCGATAAGTTTAAATATAGCGGGGTACGAAGCTTTATACCTATTTAGGGGTGAAAACCGTAATTAGCGAAGAAGGGTAAAACGCTAGTCGACGATAATATCGTATTATTACTTATAAATTTAGCGAAAGGAAGCTATTTAACTTAATTAATTTATATTTAATTAATATAAAGACGAAGGAATTATTTTATTTCTACGTTAATACACTTTATTTAAGCGTTAATTTAAGGGTAGAAAGCGGAGGTTAGCTTGTAAGTAACGGCTAGCTACTTGTATAGAATATTTTAAAAATATAAAATAAATTATGTACTATAATTAAAAAGAATTGTATTTAATAAGCTATAAAGGTAATATACCCGGTTAATAAAGCGATTAATTAATTCTTTAGCCTTTAAAATTATTGTTAGGATATAGTAACGTATTTTAATTAATCGGTTAATAATAATAATAATATATTTAAAGGTTTGGCCAAAGTGGACGCTTAATAGTAGTAAGGTAACGTAGTCGATAGAAATATTTTTTTACAAGGCGAGCGAAATTTCGGAAAGTTTAAGTAAATTAGCGGATCTTCGTTTTAAAGACTTCGTTTTAGCGTAGGGGAGATAGCGTTAATAGAAAATTCTAATATTATAAATTATCCTCTCCTAATAGAAATTGCGTTAAAGGAGATTGTAAATCGTATTACAACTAGGGTGCCCCGCGCTAGGGGAATTATATTAATAATTAATTAGAACGAATTGGAATTCTTTATTATAAAGGTTAATAATAATTTTATTACGCTATTTAATAACGTTATTACTAGCTATTTAATATTTTGCGAATATTTTATAAAAGACTTTTTTAATACCGGGAGTCTATTATTTATAAGCGGGGTCCGCAAAGCAGGAAACTACCTCTTAGAGGAAAATAGAGGTTTCGTAATTATTTAGAATAATATTATTAATAGATTTATTATTATAATTATTTATTAAGTGGAATAAAAAGTTTAAAGGGTCGTCTAGGTATCCTTCTTCGAATTATATTAAATTTAGAAGGGTACGTTAATAAATTATTAAATAATTATTATTAATATTAGCGGGGCGGTCGTTAGGTTTATAGTTTAAAATATTAAAGTGAAGATTTTATAACCCTAGGGTATATTTAATTAAAAAATTGAATTATAATAAGAATTAAGACTACTTTATATAATATTAAGTAAATTATTTATTAGTAGTAAAAATTTAAAAGTTCTTATAGTCGGTTAGGATATTAAAGGGTTATTAAGTATTTTCGAACTTTAGTTTCTACTTTTCGAGGGCTTTAATAATAGCGAATAATTCTTTATTATATATATTATAATTATATTCTTAAAATGAATATTTTAATAAGAAGTAGGTAACGGGGTAGAGTACTCTATTATTCCTATATTAAGAAAGGGTACTTCCTGCAGCTTAATTAGAGGCGTTTATTTCGATTATTGTTTTTTTAAACTAATTGTAGATCTTTAATACGGGTCTACTAATAAAAACCCATTTTAAAGTTTCGAAAGCGGAATTATATGTAGTAGACTACGACTATACGGTATCCTTTTTTATAAGTTTGTATAACGGTCCTATTATTATTAAGAAATCTTTAATAAAACGGCGGTAAAAATTTGCGAAATTTAAAAAAAATTATAAAAATTTCTTAGATTAAAGAACCGCCCAATCGGTAATAGCCTTAACTTTTTCTAAATTTATTTTAATACCTCCCGGTATAATAATAAAGTTTAAATACTTTATTTATATTATATAAAATTCGTATTTATTAATATTAACGCTAAAACTTATTTTAATTAACCGGTCGAAAACATCGTTAACGTACTATTCGTAATCTTTAATATTATTAGAATAAATTAGAACGTTATTAAAATAAGTAGTCGTATAAATATTAAAAACGTTATAAAGGATATTATTAATATAATTTTAAAATGCCCCGGAAGCGCTTTATAAGTTAAATAATATTACTAATAATTCGAATAAATTAAAATACGTTATAAAAGCCGTAAACTATTCGTACCCCTCCTTAATACGGATATAGTTAAAAGTAGCGATAATATCGAATTTAATAAAAATTTTAATATAGTAAATAGCGTCGAAGGTTTTTTTAATTAACGATAGCGGATATTATAATTTAAGGGTAACGTTATTAATACTATAATAGTCTACGTAAACGCGAATTCCTCTACTTAATTTCTTTATAAAAAAGATTAGGGCGGATACTTCCGATTATAATAGCCGGATAAATTTCTTTTATAATATATTATTAATTTATTTTTTAACGACGCTAAATTCGTCGAAATTAAAAGGGCGTCCGCGAGCGGCTAGGGGTATAGCTCTTAAGCAGAATTCAATTTTAAAATTGTAAGAGCAGTAAGGAAAAAAGGTTTCAGCTCCTTTTTAATAGAAAGTACTTATATAATATTAATACTATTAAAATAATTTAATTTAGATTTATATGTCTGTTTTAAGTAATTTATCGGCTTTTTTGTAAAATTTCGTAATATCCTTTAAAATAATTTTACGTAAAGTAATACTATTAGCGGCGAAGTATTAATTAATAGCCTCTTTATATTAAGGAAAATCGTTATTTATACTATTAATTTTAATAGAATTAGAGATTTTAACGGCCTTTAAAATAATTATATTACCTTTACTTACTAAATTATTAATTTAGTAGTAGAAATTATTGCCGAATAATTTCTTATATTTTTATCTTCTACTTATTAGGATTTCTTTAATTATTTCTAGGGTAAATTTATTATTAAGAGCGGACGGATTTAGGATATTATACTCTTCTACTAATTTATTTTCTTTTAATATATATTTAATATCTTTATTTATATTAACCCTTATAGTACGAATAATTTAGAAGTAATACTTTTTTACTAATTAATTAAAGGTAGCAGCGGATAGTTCCTTAATATTATTAAGGTTAATAGGATTTATTAGGATATAGAGGCGACGGATTTAAATTTAATAATTTATAGTAATGGTATAGAATTTTCTAATTACCCGGTAAAATATTAAGATTATCCGTAATAGAAGAAGGGGGATTATACTAAAAGGGATAATATTAAATATAATAATTTAGTTAAGGCCCGCTAATATTTTATTAATTATAAAAATTTTTAAGTAATAAATAATCCGGTTTCGAAAATAGTTAAACCGTTAGCGGGCTATTCGTTTTACGATTGTAGAAATAGAAATATAATAAAGGGTATCCGTTCGTAATTTAATATTGGATTCGCCCTCGTTTAAGACCTTTTTGTAAATAGCCTTTTTAAATGTTAAATTCGTTATATAGGTAATTAAGCCGGCTATATGGGCTTCCCGCTTAATATTAAGGATTCCTTTAGGGAAGTAACCGCGCTTTTTATAGGCCGCGGTAAATTAGAGTAAATTATAAGGCTATAAAATATTTAGTAAATAATAAATTAACTATAGGTAGTTTAAAATAATTAAATTATTTTTAATTAGTTTATAAATAAGAAGGTTAATAATTTTGTAATAATAACCTATCCCTATTATAAATTTTATAAAATGGGTAATATTATTTTTAGCGGGGCTTCTATTAGCAAAATATAAGATTTTAGGTATTGTAAGTTTAAAAAAAGGGAGATAATAATAATAAATAAAACGTGTATTAATAAAACTTAGGGTAATATAGCCGCTATTAATTAAATTTAAATAATATATTTTACGTAATCCGTCGGATAATTAAATAGAGAGATTTAATAAATTAAGGTATTTATAACGGTTATTTATAGAAGATCTATAAATTTTAATTATATTTAGCTATATAGTAATATTACCCTCCTCTCTCTATTTTATAAATAATTACCTTTAATTATAATTTAATTTGGAGGCTATATATTTCCCTACTAATTAATATAATTAATTTCGTTACCTTAGATAAGGCCGACGAAATTAAGGACGTATACGGGGATTGGGGCCTATTAATATTATAGTATTATAATATTATTATTAGCCATTTAAACGTTTATAGCATTAATTTAATATTATTAGCCGTAGCCCTACTAATTATAACTTTATTAGCCGTAACCGTATTAGCCCTATTAAGGAGTGGAATTATTATTATTACCGCCTTTATTACCGCCTTTACTACCGCTTCTACTGCTGTAATCGCCGCGACTACTACGGGTAGAAACGGGGGGATTTTTATTAAAATTAATACGGTTATAGTAAGCGGCCGAAAAATGATTTTTGTGATTATAATAAGTATACGCGCTGGTTTTTATATAATATTCGAAAATCTCTTATAAAATTATATTATATATAATAATATTAGTAGCGGATATAGAATTAAAATCTATTATATTACTACTTTAATTAATAAATTATTCTACGGACGAAGTAGTATTATAATTATTTGAGGAAAACGGTTTATAAAACGGGTTAGCGAACTTTTTGTAGTAAATATTATTTTTATAGTTCTAAGCTAGTAAGTAGATTATTTAAAATTATTTACCGTAATCGTTATCGGTAAAAAGCGGGTATTAGTAAGCGATAGTATTACGGATAGCTTTAGTAATTTTATTACGAAGGAAATATATTTTTATAGTATTATTTATATTATATTAATCGATAAAAATAGTAAAGCGGTCTTCGAAAACGGCTTAACGTATATTTTTAATTATTTTTAAATCGTTTAATTCGCAACGAATAATGATAGTAAGGTTAGAATTATTATATTTAATATTAAATTTTTTAAAAAGGTTTATAGCGGTCTTCTATTTCTATTTAATATTATTAATTAAATATTTAAAGATATTAGTTAGCGCCGATTTAATAATTATGAAAGGGAGGCTTTCGAAGTATTTAGCGATATACGAAAAACGTTTAAATTTAAAGGCGAAGTAAATTAATTCGTTAATTTAATATAATTTGATTTTTATACGCTAAGAGTAATATTTCTCCGCTTTTTTTAATAGAATAGCTCTTTTATTATCGAACGGAATAATATACGTACGTAATTATACTAATTTATAGCCGCTGCCGTTAACGTTCGTAATTACTATAATAGGGATAAGTATTTTAATTTCTTAAATTTATTTTAATTGAGCGCGGATTTTATTAATAGCTTCGGTGTACTTATTTTTCTATTTTTAGAAAAATTTAAAAGTATTAGTCTTAAAATTGTTAAAGGATTATTTAAATTCGTTAATCCCTTATTAGAGTTCGGTATTCTAAATATTTAAACGATCGATTTCTTAATAGGATTCGGTAAAGTCTTCTTCAGCTCTTTAAGCGCGCGAGTGGGCTTTAATTATATTATTATAAACGAAATAATTATAAGCGAAGGCGATATTATAGAATACCGGGACCGATGTAAATATAAGGGTATAATCTACGGAATAATATAATAGAATGCGAATATTAGGATTATTATCGAAATTTGTAAATATTTTAGCGAAAGTATTATAAATTATTTAATTTGTAAGGTTAATATCGGAAATTTAGAGAGTTCTAATAGCGGTTATTATAATAAAATTATTGGTAATAATCCGTAGTTAGTCTATTATTAATTATTAAATTAATGCGGATATAATAGTTTCTTTAAATGTACTGTTTTAATTAATAGGTAGGGAAAAAAAGATAAGGTTAATACTTATATTACCTAATTCGAATTGTGCTGTTTGCGACCGAGTTTTTATTTGCCCCGTTTGTAAGGGGTCGAATCTTTTAATTGCGGAGTAATTAATTGCGGAACGATTTAAATAATCTTTTCTATATTAAATATAATCTGAATTTATTTCCTTTAAACGTACGTAGTATAATAATAGATATAATAAACTATTACGGGGTAAAGTACTATTAGGGGTAGGGTAAAATATACGTTATTATACGAAGGAGAGGAAAGGAAGGATGTGTACGGAGGACTGGCTATATAGGCGAAAGCCCTAGAAGCCAGGCCGTGCGCGCATATAACCCTGCACGTAACCGTGCTATAACGATAGTCATAGCACATTTAAGAGGCAGTGCAGGGTGGGTATATCACAGGCCTAATCCTGTAATATTACCCCCCCCCCCCCTCCCGCGCCCGGTTATAAACCGTTTTGTCGTTTGCTCCCGTGCAATAAGGCAAATTTCTAACCGCTATTTTAACGTTTAATTCTTCCTCTACCCAACGTTTTATATCTCTATATTTTATAATATACTACCCGTTATTTCTACGTAGAAGGATTATTATATATTTATTATTAATATTATCGTTGTATATATCTTTATATAGTCTTTATATATTGTCTCCTATTATTGTAACGTACTAGCGTAGCCCCTATTTCTATGCGCGACCGCGGTTTCGAATGTGAGTTATATTTCACTTTAATTTTATACGAAAATAATTAATGTATATAAAATAGTATATATAATAGGGAAAGTATTAGGATTTGGATACTAGTGCGGTAGAAAAGCCGCTGCTCCTCCGGTTTATTAACCCCCTGGCTATAACGCTTAGTTCCCTACCGCCGGCGCTATTATTCTTATTATTAAAGGATTTAAACTACGCTTAAGCAGGCTTCTTAGCAGTAGAAATAAACTTTAAATTATTATTAGTATCGCTTTTGTACCTGCCCCCCTTCTAAATGCCCAGGCCCCGGCCGCCGCTCTAAATATTGCCCCTCTAGCTATTGAGAAGCTTAAGCGAGGACGAGGTAGATTTCGCGGGAGTAAAAATAAGATTAGCCTTTCTATTAGCGAAGATATTCCCGATAAGAATAAAGTTGCTACCGCCTTTACTATTTATACTTCCGACTAGAAAAATATAATAGGAAACGTTACTTTAGACGCCGCCAATACTACTATTAGCAAAGGTATACGCCGAAATAAGTATTATAAATTATTTGTAACGTAATTTTATTAGGCTATTACGAATAATAATTTTAGTAAAGGCCTAATATTTGCGACCTTTATTACTAGTATTGCGGGAGCCCTAAAAATAAACGAAACGAAATTTACGTATAATATAAAGATTAATTAGGAAAAATATTGTAATAAATAACTAGATTTAACTCGCCTCCTCCGTTGTTTAGCGGTAGAAATGAGGGTTATTGACCGTAACAGGGATATAGTATTATTCAGAATAAAGATTATTAGCGACGACAATTTTTTAGAAATTTTACTATATATTAGAAAATTTGTTTTTATTTAATTATAAACCGTTAAAATTCCTTGCCTATTGTATACCGCTATTATTATTGAAGATTTTTATAGTCCGAAGGCCGAACTAGAATAGTTTTTAGCTCTTACTCCGGCTAGAATTATTATAGTATTATAAATTATTAATATTCTTACTCTTATTAAATGTAAGTATAGCCGTTTTTCTAAGGTTAAAAGAGAATTTGCTTAATTTTAACTAGCCCCTTTAATCTATTCTATTATTATCGAGGAAAATATTATAGCTAAAGTCGATTAAGTTAGTATATCGGATTATAATATATTTATTAAAGATGGAGCCGGTATTAATAGAAATAATTAAGGATTTGGATAGGATAATAATACTAAATCCGATAAATATAAACTTCAGAAGAAATGCTATATAAAATTTGATTTATAAAATTATCGCCCTAGTAGTAAATAGTATTATTCTAATAAGGAATTGGACCTTGATAGGAATGCGTTAAGCGGTAATATTTTTGGCTATAGCTCCTCCGAAAATAATATTTTTATTTTTAACGCCTCCGCTCCTAATAATAATACTTCTAATAAGTAATTATTAGTTGCCTAATTATTAAACGGTATTTTACTTATACTAGGTAATTATATTAAAGAATATATTATCGATTAATCTTCAAACTCTCTTCCCGAATACGTTATTACTCCTAGGGTATTTAATAGATTTATACTCGATTCGGAAAATACCCCCCCGTCTACCCTAAAAATTACTTAAACCCTTAATAAACTAGAGAAAATTCCCGAACCCTATAATTTCTATAAATATAAGGGAGAGTACAAAGCCATTTAATAGCTTACTAACCGGAGATATAGTATTATTAAATATAAAGGCGAAATTTAGACTCCTACTACAATACGAATAGAATTAGCGGAACGTTAATATAAAGGAATAGACGAAAATAATTTTAATAATTTATACGAACTATAAATATTAAGAAAATACTTTATTAACCCTAATTTAAAGCCGGTATATTTTAAAGGTATAAAAGATTAAATTATAAAAAATATTTTATATAATATCCCTACGCCTAAATTCGAATTCTTTATTAACTTCTTCGACGAATTTTATTTATTATAAAAAGAGATAAATTAAAGAATAAGTATATCGAATAATTAGTACTCGCCGCCTAGTCTTCATTTATCTTCTTATTAAGCTTCGTCCCCTTATTGCCTCCCGGCGCTTCCTTCCCTGCCCTTATTTATAAATTCGGAGCTTTTATTTATAAATTCAGAGTTAAATAGCAATTAAATTGTTTTTTTTTCTCCTAATATTTTATTATTTCTAGGCTATTATCTTTATTTAATCTAAATTGGATGGCCGGGTTTACTTTATTAGTACGCGGTTTTATAGTTGATTTTATACGTTATTTTTATTTGGAATTGAAATTAGAAGTTTTTATTATTTTTTCTTTTTTATCTATACCCTCTACTCCTATTCTTATTTTTATTTTAATAGGTTTTACATTAGTATATCAATAGGGTAAGGAATAAGTAAAAAGTAATTTTAAAAGCTTTAGAAGTATATTTTAATTGGCGTAAATACTTCCCGTCCCGTTTATAGCCCCCAGCTAGGTTAGAATTTTGGCTTATAATTACTATATTCCTATTATTAAGAGATTGGAACGGAATTTACCTTAAGTACTTTAGAATAAGTTATAATCCAATATAGAGGGTAGTATTTTCTTCCTTATTATTTCTACCCTGGCCCTAAACTAATATATTATACGTAACCGTCTTATAAGAATATAGTTGCGAAAGGTTTAGAAATTATATTTAGGAATAAAATAAATACTAATTTAATAATAAGTATTTTTATCGAATAATTATTATTATTATAAATCTATTACGGCTATAATTAATTATTCTAACGATTAAATCTATTTTATTAGAATATTCTATTCTACGGGTAGACTGTTGTAGGGCGACTTACTATTATCACGGTCAACTCCGTTTTCCAACCTACTCAATATTAATATACGTTATATTATTAAACAAAATAACGTATTGAAGAATAACGGCAATTTTAAAATAATAATATTCATACATGCAGTAAATTACA
The DNA here is from genome assembly GCA_030685235.1 of Copromyces sp. CBS 386.78. NCBI lineage: Eukaryota > Fungi > Ascomycota > Sordariomycetes > Sordariales > Sordariaceae > Copromyces > Copromyces sp. CBS 386.78. Next base: position 286,054 of record MU839130.1, on the reverse strand, counting down.
GTATAGTACGGCACTATGCAAGGGTGTTGCAGCCCAAAACCCCTACTCAGGCATTTTACACTACAAAACGCTGCTACGACCACTTTTCTCAGACCCCCCGATCCCTCCAGGGGTCCAGCCGGGCAGTGCTGCCCTCTCACACATCCCCAATCCGCTCAGCTGGCTGCCCAATATGCCATAAGGGACCTCACCCTATGTAGTGTCACCCGGGAAAATAACCGCAAGACCCTCCTGCCTCTCACGGCTGTCCATCCAATATCACAGGAAACCGCGTCTTTTTTTTTCTTTTTTTTTCACTCTCACCTTTGCTAGCGTATGATACTGTATCCCGGTGTCATCTGCTAGATCCAGTGCAGCTTGCTTTATGTCAGCTTACCTCTCTTATCTTCCCGTCACATCCTCCACATCATCCCATCCGGGTTCCTCTTGAACTTTTATCTCTTCTTTCTTCCTACCCATCCCCAAGAAACAGTTCCTCGCTTTTATGTGGAACCGGAGTGAGAACGACTTAAACGAGGCCGGTACGACAACAACGACTTAGACCGTTGACTGGCTGCTGTTCGAATACCATCACAACGGAACTACCGACAATCACAAACAGTTCTGGTGGACTTTATACGAGAGAGAAACACATCTCAAAAGTGTGGAATCCCAAAAGGCTGGACTTGCACAGGTCCCAATATCCCGACCTTTCCCCCTCGTCTCCAACACACATACCCCTGAAAGGCCCCCCTCTTGCCCCTCCCCGCACTGTTGATCTTCGAGCGGACGGCCGAGCTCTGCGAATTTGGAAACAAAAAAAACAGCGAGGTTTTCGGGGGCCCCTGCACCGTCCGGAACACTTGGAACAACACTCCCCGTCACCGAGCTGTCGATCCTCCGCCTCTCTCAGATACATTCATGGGTTTATAGTCAGAGCCGTGCTCGCTGTGGTCTCGCTCGGAGAGGGTGTCCCTCGTTCGCTCATCGTTGGACTGCTTTCCGTTCTTTGTTCGACTCCCGTTTGTCCCGAGCCCCTTGGTCACCTTGCTTCTGTTGTCTGTTCCATTGGTCGTCATTTGTCAGTGTCCCTTACTCGCTCTGTCCGCCAGCCTGGCTAGACCCCACACACCATCACCATCGTGGAGAGACAAGCACCACTATTTGAAGTTTGGGTTCCTACTCGACAGCGCCACCGCTCGTCTTGCCCATCTCCACCGCTGGAATCATTCGTTGGTCTGTCGGCACTCGATCAGTTAAAAGGGCAGATAAACACCGACTCGTATCAGTGCCCCTTTTTCGTCTTTCCCCCAAAGTTACATCGAGCCGGTTTCGATCACTTATACGGACAACTCGCGGTAACCAGCCACACTCGTTGTTATCATGGATTTACAACCAAGCAGGCCGTCAACGCCCAGGTCGGCCGGCAATGGCGCCCTTGAGAATGGAGAAGGAAGTAGGGAAAAGAGCAAAGGACGCCAAAAGCTGCTCCGAGGTCTCCAGCGTATCTCATCATCACCGGCCTTGGCTCCCTTTCAACGCCAAAGGTCATCAAGCAGTCCCTACCACGGCCATGGCACTCTGTCGTGCGTTAGTCTGGCCGCGCCCAATGCGCCATCTCCGTTTGGTCAGGCCAGCATCAGCTCTTCCTACTTCTCCCACGGAGCGTCCTCGGCTTCTTCCAGCGTTCCTTCTACGGCTCCGACCACCCCGGGACTCGACACGCCCGGTTGCGATGTTTCGGATCCTATGCTGGCGGTCCGCAAACTTGGCCATCCTATCCACACGACGACCTCGATCGCCTTACCTCACCACAAGAAGAAGTTGACGGCATTCAACCTTTGGGCCAACATGCCACATGAAATCAGAATTCATATCCTCTCGTTTCTCAGTCCCAAGGAGCTGGTCCGCGCATCACGTGTCAGCAAGGAGTTCTACGACATGTGTTATGATGGGCAGCTTTGGACCAGATGTGACGCTTCCGAGTTTTATCAACAGATTCCGGCTGAGGCCTTGGCCCAAATCATTGTTTCGGCGGGCTCGTTCATTAGGGACCTCAACCTTCGAGGATGTGTGCAGTTGGAACACCACAGACGCGCAGAGATGGTGGTGAAAGCTTCTCGGAATCTGGTCAACGCTACCCTGGAAGGTTGCCGAAACCTACAACGGCAGACACTACACGATTTGATCAAGAGGAACAACAGGCTTGTCAACCTCAATCTCACCGGCCTGCCAGCCGTCTGCAACACAACCCTGAGACTCATTGCCGAGTCCTGCCCGCAGTTGGAGATGTTGAACGTCTCCTGGTGCACACACATGGATGCCAAGGCCATCCAGACCGTGGTCGAAGGATGCCCGAAGCTCAAAGACCTGCGAGTCGGCGAGGTCAAGGGATTCAAGGACCTGGAAGTCGCAAAATCCATCTTCACGACCAACAACCTTGAACGCCTCGTCCTGGCCGGATGCGAGGACCTCAGTGACGCCGCGCTACAAGTCATGATGCACGGGGTGGATCCTGAAATTGACGTCCTCACAAACACCCCCGTGGTGCCGCCTCGGAAACTTCGTCACCTCGATCTTTCCCGCTGCCATCGCCTCACCAGCCAGGGTGTCCAAGCCCTCGGCCACTTGGTTCCCGAGCTCGAAGGTCTCATCCTCTCCGGCATCACGACCCTGACCGACTCCGCATTGGAACCCATCCTGGCATCTACTCCCCGCCTCACGCATCTCGAACTAGAAGACCTCGAGGAGCTGACCAACGCTCTCTTGTCCGAACACCTCGCCAAAGCGCCCTGCGCGAGCAAGCTCGAACACCTCAGCATCGGGTACTGCGGCAACCTAGGCGATACGGGCTTGCTACCCGTCTTCCGCGCCTGCACGTCTCTGCGCAGCGTGATCATGGATAACACGCGCATCAGCGATCTGGTTCTGGCCGAAGCGGCGTCCATGGTCCGTCAGCGTGCAATGGACGCCAAGCGTCGGGCTGTCTCCTCTCTCAACCCCCAACAGCAGCAGCCTCCCAACTCAGGCTTGCCAAACGTCACTTTACACCTAACCATCTACGACTGCGGCAATGTCACTTGGACCGGAATCCGTGAAGTCCTCAGCCGAAATACCGAGCCCATGAAGATTTCTGTTCCCACCACCACCACCAATACCAGTACTCCAAACAGCATCCCTACTGAGCAACCCGACCTCACCACATCCATCTTCGACACCAAATCAGACGCCGTCGTAACAACCACCCAAATCCCCCTTCCTACCTCTACCACCACCACCACCACAGCCCACCTCTCCCCACCCACAGAAACCATCGCCCTAAAATGCTACTACGGCTGGCAACAGACCGTAGACGAGCATACCAAGCGCGTCCTCCGTGGCGCCTTCCCCTCCGCTCGCCGTCTCGAAGCCAAGTGGGCGCAGTACATGCAAGCCGAAGAGGAAGAGCGAGCGGGCGGGGATGGGGCTGGTCGCAGAAGGAGGAGGAGGAGAGCGAGGGAGGCGGCGATGGTGCATGCTGATGAGGAGGAGGGTGTTGGACGTATGAGGGTGGATAGGGATGACGAGGACGGGAGGCAGTGGGGAGGTGCGGGAGTTGGGGCAAGGAGGAGAGAGAGGGGGGGGGGGACTGTTAGTTGTGTTGTTATGTGAGTTTTTATACATATATATATATATATATTTTTGGGATTGAGTGGTGAGCCAGTGGAGGAGGATGTATAAAGATTGGTTGGTTGGTTTCTTTTGTTTGAAGGCCTTTTTAGAGCCTTAGTGGACATGGGATGGATGGGTTCGTATATAAGAAGCGTATGTATGTTTGGGGCATTTTGTTGGGCTTGGGCTTGGGCATGGTTGAGGCGTTTTAAAGGCTATGAGAGACTCTGTTCGGTTGCATTGAACCATTTACAGAGCCAAGTGGTTACAGAGAGAGAGAGAGGCGTGGAAAGAGAAAGAGCGACAAGAAGCGGCCATGGCCAAGACCTTTGAAGGTTACTACAGGGTTGAACAACATTGACGTTGTCGATTTGATTTGATTTCTTCCTCATCTATCTTCCTTCGCTGGTTTAGCACGTTAGTTTTGTCTCATTTTTGCGTGTATTTATAGACAGCAGTCGTGTTGTTCTTGTACGTATATCGAGATATGTTTCATGAAACAACAACGAGGAATATGTCCCTTATACCAGATCTTCTCAGGTAACCTTTGTACGCCCTACTGGTGACGTGTGTATGACTTCATGTCAGTTTCTCAACTCTGATTGATGAGTAGGCACACGACCACGTTCGCATCTGGTTCAAAGTCAAAACAAGGGGGTACTCTTTGCCAAGTAGTTTCTTAGAGCTAATATAAAGAGAGCTATGAAAAAGTTAACTCTATCCGCTATATTGTGGTGTCATGACAACCACTACCACCCAGTAGACTTAGAGCCCATATAATGTTTTGCGGTCTTCCCCTTGACTAAGCAGTATAACAAGGGAACATTGACCTATAACCTAGTACCACTCTGAGAATACAATCGTAATCTGGTTACTGCCGATTCATACTCCGTTCCTCCTCCTCCTCGTTTCCTTCCTGCTCGGGTATCCTATAATCCTACACTCCACTGCCTGGGGCCAGGGGAGTTCAATTCCATAACCCGAACTCCCAAGGGCGACATTTCCCCATCAATCCTATTCATAAGGAAACCCCCTCGGGAACCCAGCCACCGCCGGCTCCGGTCTATCACCATCATAACCCCTGGCATACGCAACCATGTCCGCCATCTCATTACTAGTCTGCCAGACATGATCCATGAATCTCTCATCAGCTTCGACAAAGTCGTCGTCGTCGTTGTCATCCAGCTCCGCGTCGAACTCCTCCCTGTCCGAGGCGTTGCCTGTGCGGTAGTCGTACGGATTGCGGTCAAGTTCGTCATCCCATTCGAGGTCTTCGTCGGGGTAGTCGGCTGCGTAGTAGTTCTCGTGGTTCTCGTCATCTTCATCCTCCGGGAAGTCATACTCGTCATCCTCCTCCGTGCCAAAGAAGAACTCGATCTTGTCGGGCTCGGAATCGAACACCAGCAGACCAACCTGCATGGCCTCCACCTCTTCCTCATTGAGCCGGCTGGCGGGCACACGGTAGTATTCCTCAATGACGTAGTCGTCGTCGTCTGAGGTGTCGAGCATCTCGATGTCCATATCATCATCATCCACCGGTGGTTGCACAGACGTAGAAGCAGCAGCAGCTTGAGTGGCAGGAGCAGCCGCAGCCTCCGGGTGCCGCTGTGCGTATCTCAGCGCGGGAGCCTTGGGCTTGAATTTGGATTTCCTCTCCCCATCCTTGACACTGGCCTCATCTAACCTGCTCAGATGGCTAGTGATGGCACTGAGTGTGTAGGCGTCCATCTCCTGGGCCAACTGATCCATGTCGACGTTGACATTGCGGTTGACCAGCGATGGGGGAAGAGCAGGGTGGGCACCGGGTCTCGACGACTCAGCTGGGGGCTGGAAGCGTCTCGTACCGGGCCGCTTGAATGATCGCTTCACGCCGGTGTCGTTGGGATCGGCAGGAGGAGGCTCCTGGTAGGTGTAGCCGGTCGAGGGCTTGGGCTGAACGGCGGCCGGCCCATTTTGGACGTTCGCTGGTTTCGACTGCTCGAGAGATTGATTGCCGTGAAGTGACTTTCGCTTAGAACTCCGCTCGACGAAGACAGCGGTGCTGGCACGCTTCTTAGACACGGGTCCTGATGTTGCGGCTTGCGATACAATGTTTTTGGACAAGTGGAATCGTCGAAGAGTGGGTTCATTTGTAGGCTTGGTGGATGGTTCAGCGTCAGACTGTGGGGTAATTCTCTGCGATCTCGGACGGGGTAGAGGTTTGATGATGCGTCTCTTTTCATCGCCTTCTTTCGTCGTCTGAATAGTCGGTACGGTTGGCTGCGGGGCTGGGATGTCGGATTCTTGTTTGCGCCGATACACCCAGTTGCCTTCTGGATTTCGAGAACGCTTGCTGGACTCGACCCCTGATTCCACGAGTTGGCATTGCGATTAGGGATGGACGATAGCTTGTTGGGGACAACTTACTCAGGAACTGGACAGGCGCGTCTTCAGCACCACGTTTGCGCTTGACCGTGATGGTCTGGGGGGGCAGGAAAACCGACATGTCGACCAAAGGAGTGGTCACACGTCAATTGAGGCAGCGGTTTGCGGTTGGATGTTGATTGTTGAGTGCGGCGTCAATCCTGTTGCGGACGGACCACAGCAAGGTATCGGATTAGGTAGGTGACCTCGGGAAAGTCTGATGTTGCTAGTTCTCGAGATTGGTGAGGAATTGGTTCAAGTTAAAATCGTGGTTGGATAATGCTGAAATACTTGTCGCGGGATTGTTGATTTGTCAGACCATAAGTTTGTGAAATCTATGTCTATACTGCCGACAAGGATAAATGGGTTGTAAGGTGAATTCACTCCCTAGGGGTTCAATGTTCAGGTGGAAAATGTTGATGGGCCGTGGACCTTGATGTCGAGTGGTAAAGTTTTGAGATGCAATCCGAGAAACTAAGGTACAACCTTGCACGTCAGAATTATGGTTCTTATCAGTGAACAACCGCACGATGATAAGAATACCAACAAGGGTGGGCATGTGAAGGGAGGCGTCAGAACAAAGGCGGTCGTGGAAGGTACGAACCTTTGTGCCAGTTCTCACCGCCCATAATGCCCACTCGCCCACTTAAGATCGATCCACCTCATGACGCCAACTGGCAAATGTCCACCTTCAATGCGGGGGATCTGCATCTCGAAAGCCCGTGCGTTTAGCGCCCGGTAACGTATGTGGTGGTGACAAGCCAACCTAAGCTCTTTGCTTTTGTCAGTTGAGCATCTGGACTTTTATAGCGGGCTCATTTTTTTTTTTTTTTTTTTTTAATTTTTTTTTTTTTTTTTTTTTTTTCCTCTCTCTGCATCAACCAAATCAGCAAATCACGAGACGAGAAGGCCCACAAGTTAGGGATTTGTGCGGCAGTGCGGCTCGGGTGCAGCCAAATTTGAGGTTGTTGAAGAGATTTTCAAAGAGCTATCTTGCGGTGTGCCCTGCTGTTTCTTCTCAACAAGATATTCATCAGCCTTATCAATTGCGCCTGACGAGCGAAGGGTGCAATCAATTGCATTTGTGTTTCTGGCCTTGCTCCCCTCGTCCCGGCTTCGTTCGCGTAAATTTTGTGGCACCACCACTTACCTGCCACTCGGTCTGACTTGGAGCCCAAGAAGAGAGGGATGGGAAGGTGTGCTGATGGTCACAAATGCTGCAGCTCCGCCGCGCGCTTTCAATTCGTTTATCTTTGTGGCAGCGTTCACAAGCAAGAATACCTCTGTATGTAAGGTAGTTGAAGCAAGGCACACATCCAATGTCGGGATGGTTGCGGATGAGCTACAGCTTGGAAGTATGCTTGTTGAGGAAGAACGACGAACCATCAAAAAAAGAAAAAAAAAGAAGTGGCTGTTTGTTTCCTTCAGTTGGGTATTCCATTCATCTCCCTGGATCTGCAGTTCGGGAGAGTTGTACGGCGTGCTCCTGCCGTACTTGCTCACCTACAGCCACCTCCCTAAGCTCGCCCAGGACATAATTCTTGAAACCTTTGGCCGTATCCTTGGCGGGCGATCAGCCAACTGGGTCGCAACAATTATGTCCCGGGCGAGCCAAGTTACACAAAGGTAGCCGCCTTCTCTTGTCCGCACCGGTCAAGGAGGAACCATGATAAGTAGCGTAGTGGAAGATGATAACGACCATCGAACGAGATGCTGCCATTTCCGTAGATGAATTGCGTGATGGGTTGCACTGCGACAATTCCTAGGATAAAAACAAGCGACTTGGAATCATCGATCATCCATATGTGTGAGGTAAACAGAACAGACATGAAGAGGGAGATTCCACTTTTCTCTGGTCTGCACTCTGCAGCCCAAGGGCCAAGCCACGCAGCCTCCAAGGTCCCCTCTCGCCCGTCCACCTGCCTCGACCATTTCTGATTCCCCGCGCGTCATGACCTGCCAGTGAGGGGCTTCACACAGCACCCGACTGCACCTCTCGAACACCACCACCACCACCACCGAGGGCACCTTACCAGTCGAGCACACCACACACAGTATCCATTAAAACCAACGGTATCCATCTTTCCCTATCCACAGCCAATACCACCCAAGAAATTCAGGCCCTTATCTTGGATCTGGTGACTGGTCTGCCTGCCTAAATAACCCCGACTGCCTCGAGATCGGCTCCAGTGGTGAGTTGTCCGTCCGATTTCTTCTCCCCCTCTGTTTTCCCAACCAGCAGCTTGAGACCTGCACATTTCGCTGGCAGCCTGGAACATCCATCCATCCCACATCTTCTGCAAACCGCTGTTCGTTCAACGCTGTCATCCTCTTGCCGTTCGTTGCCCTGTATCCGACTCTTGCTTTTCTGGACGTCACGATCTGGTCGTGGCTGAGCTTACGACAGACACGCTGAAGAAAGACAGCTAAGTAAGGTACCCAAGCACAAACCCCAAACCCCGCACCTCACTCCGACTCCAGCACAAGCACATCGATGAATCATCAGCCCACCAAGCAACACCATGGAGAGAGAGCTCCGAGCTTCGAGTCTTGAAGCTTCTCTTCTTCTATTGCGCCCCTAACTACACTCCCAACTCTCGTCGCCTCTCCCGTTGTTCAACATTCACTCATGTTCTTGCTTGTCAATACGGTTGCCGCAAGCGATCAAGGGCCTAGAACTCAACAACAACAACAACAACAACAACAACAACAACAACAATAACAATAACAAGATGCGCGTTGCTAACCACCATGATTCGAGCAGCTGGTTGATCCCATCACAAAGGCCTGTGTGACGCCAGCTACGAACCAGCAGCTAACGTCGAATCACTGCCATCCTACAAAGCTACCCTAAAGCGCTCTTTCAGGAGCCATCACTTTATTTGATCGGTTCACAGCATTTGGGCGTCTGGGCCAATGACCCAATAGTCTCATATTATTTCAACTCCCCACACTTTCTATCTAAACCCTCAAAAGTCTAAACCATGGCTTCCACCAAGGTGTCTACGACCATTACATTCCGGTCACCCGGCACTCAGCCGCCACTCTTTATTGCTGGCTCTTTCTCCGAGCCAGAATGGCAACCTCAGGAGATGGACTGCACCACCGGTGCTGACGGAGAACATGTCTTCACCAAGGAAATCTCGGGCGAGCCCGGATCCAAGGTAGTCTACAAGTTCCGCATCGGCTTGGGCGATTGGTGGGTCCTCGACGAGGACGCGCCTACCGTCACAGACAGTTCTGGATTCCGAAACAACGAGTTGGAGTTCCAACACCCGCCAAAGTAAGTGGAAGACTACCATGTTCTTGTCATTGGTACCAATTACTAACCTGTACACCGTATAAAGGGAGGAACCCAAGCCCGACCTTCCCAAAGACGAGGCGACCGCAGAGGAAAATGCCCCTCAAACAAATGGAACTACCCAACATCATGTAGAACCTACAGAGATCAAGGAGGCTTCCAAGGCCGAGACTGCTCCCGAGGTTGAGGCTTCCCAAGAAAAGGACACCGTTACAACAGTCACGGCGGTCTCAGAGACGGGGGGCCCTCCGGAGCACGATGTTGTTCTCAAGGTTGTGGATGTTTCCACCACCGACGCCCCTGCCGTTAAGGATACTGCCCATAGTGGTGATCTTGTGAAGAACGAAACTCAGGAAAAGGACGAGTCTACCTCGGAGACTCACACCGAAACCAAGGTCGACGCCCCTTCGACTACTGAGGCTACCTTGAAGGATGAAGCCCTCTCAGAGGAAGAGGACAAGACCAAGACCAAGGATTCCACAGAGAGCAACGTAGCGCCCGTCGAGGTCCCAACATCAGTTGATGCTCCATCATCCGCTGAGACACCTTCCAAGGAGGAGGAGACCGCCCCAGAGGAGACCAAGGTCGAGACGGCAACCGAGGTTGAGGAGATCAGCTCGAAGCCGGAAGACTCTCAACATCACGAGGCGGCCGCGAAGGAGGAAGTCCCCGCCCACGAGACTGCTCCAGAGGCCGAGTCGGCGCCCAAGGAGTCCCCTGCTACAGAAAAAGAAACCTCTGCTGAGCCTACAGTTGAGAAGGAAGAGTCTAAGATTGAGGAGCCCACCGTGGTCGACGTCGAGCAGAAGAAGGAAGCCGAGATCGCTGCGGAATCGGCCGTCGAGAAGCCTGATGTGAAGGAGGAGAGCACCTCGCCAGTTGAGACACAAGAGGAAGCCACTCCAGCTGAGGAGACTGTCTCCGCTGCTCCAGAGGCTGAGACCACTCCCGAGGCTGAGGCAACCCTGAAGGAGGAAACCCCTGCCAAGGACTCCGACCTGCAAGAGACTACCGAGTCCAAGGAGGAGGTCAACCAGAGCGAAGACACTTCCCACGATACGACTGCCCCGGGATCTGTTTCCAAGGACCAAGAGACAGTCGCGACTGGAGTTACAGTGTCAGAGAAAGACCTCCCAGAGGATGAGGCCGTTTCGAAGGATGAGACCCCTCTGGCGGAAACAGAGAAGGAGGACTCTGCGCCCACTCATGAAGAGAAGGTTCAGGAGGACACCTCCAAGACAACTGAGGAAAAGCCTACCGAGAAGGAGACTGCCCCTGAAGAGGCCATTGAGGAGAAGGCAACCAAGGAGACTTCGGAAGAGCCCGCCCACGAGGACGATACCAAGGACAAGGTCATTCCGGAGGAAACTACTCACCAGGATACCCAAACCGACGACGAGGTCACTCAGCAGACCACACAGGAAGACATCACCCAACAGACAAGCCATGAGGAATCCACTCAGCAGACGACCCAAGAGGATGTCACTGAGGATGCCCCTGAAGTTGCAGCTACCAAGGACGATGTCGAAGTGAAGGATGACACCACTGCTCACAAGACTGATCTCAAGGAAGAGGCTCACCCAACTGAGTTGTCCAAGGAAGAGCCCACCCAGAAGGAAGATGCCGAGGAACATACCGTCCGCGAGACTGCTCATGAGGAACAATCTACCAAGGAATCTGCTCCCGAGGACACAATAGCAACCGACGAGGCCGGTTCGGAGGAGGCTGTGCCAGAGAAGGCTCATGAGGATGGAACTCATGCCATGACCTACGCAGCCGTGGCTCACGAAGCGTTCGAAGCCAAGGCTTCTCAAGAGCCTACTGAGGCTGCTCCGGTTGCACAGGATTCTGAAGCTGATAAGGCTGCCGTGGCGACCGAAGCTGCTCTTTCTGAAGAGACTGTTCCTGCTGTCGATGTTGCTCCTGTTGAGAAGGCCGACCCAGTTTCTGAGGAGACAGCACCCGTCGCTGAGGCTGCCTCTACTGAAGAAGCCGCTCCTTCTGAGACCCCTGCTGATGTTTCTGAGGCAGCTGCCCATGTTGCTGAGGAGACTACTCCTGCCACTGAGACTACCCACGTTGAGGAGGCTGCGCCTGTTGAGGAGTCTGCTGGTGCCTCTGAGGATACTTCTGCCGAGCCGGTTCCTGTAGAGGCCGCCCCTGTCTCTGAAGAGCTTCCTGCTGAAGAGGCCGCTTCCACCGAAGAAACTGCTCCTGCTGTTGATGCTGCCCCTGTTGAGACCGCTGCAGTTGAAGAGGCAACTCATGTCGAGGAGGCTGAACCCGTCCAGGCTACCTATGCTGAGGCCGTCAAGGCGACCGATGCTGAGGAGCCCGCTCCTGTTAAGGACACTGAGCCTGTCGAGGAGACTACTGTTGATCAGACTGCACCTGTTGAGGAGGAGGCGGCCAACACGCCTGCTGAGCAGCCCGAGCCTGTCGCCAATGCGGCCAAGGAGATCCTTGCCCGCTCGGAGCCTGTTACCGAGTCGCAGTCCGGTGCCGCTACGCCAAACTTTGCCAGGACTGCGGCGGAGGTCGCTGATTCTGCTGCGCTCCTCAACGAAGGAACACCTGAGGATCGTGTCTCCGATGAAGAGGCTGGCAGGACAGGTTTCCGTCGCCTGTCTGCCACACCCATTGCCGAAGTTGCGGACACTGCTGCGGAGGTCGCTGATACTGCGAAGGGCTTGGATGTGCCTGCTGCCGAAGTTGCGGACACTGCTGCGGAGGTCGCTGATACCGCAAAGGACTTGGATACCGAGGTGAGCATGGTTTTGCAATGCTTTAGATGATTTACAGTGAGCTAACACTACAAACAGACCACGGAAACTGACCACTCTGGACTCCCTACTCCCGCCGAGGACGGACCTCACAACCCTGCTCTTTTCTCACATGAGTGCGCCGGTATGTACGGCGAAGAACCTTCGATCACGATTGTATCCGAGGACGTGGACCAGGACAACGAGATCCGAGAGGAAGACCCAGTCGACGAGGAGAGCATCGATATTAACGATCCCACCCTAGAACGCTTCCCGTCCAACCGCGAGGAGATCATCGATACTGTCCGGAAGCTTGAGACTGGTCTCGAGGCGGACCAGGTTTTTATCGAGGACGCGCCTATCATCGGCTCGACAACTTCACGAAGGGGGTCCGAGGTATCCCACGACACCGTTCTCGGCGCGAGCGTGATCCCCCGCACCGGGAAGAGGCTAGAGGTTCCCCATTCACCTCGTATCTCCGTCAGCTCGGCTCAGTCATCGGCCTTGTCGCTGCAGTCGATTTCGGAGAGCGATGAGCCGGCCAGCAGCAAGGAGGATGATTCCTCAACCGTTCAGCTTTCATCTCCCCACAAGACCGCGGCGGCAGGCGAAGCTACCCCTCGGGAGGTTGTTGAGGATGAAGGAATCTCTCTAAGCCCCGACTCACCGAAGAAGACGGAGCACACCGCCGATCTCACCACCAAGACGCTGGAGCCTCAGGCGCAGGGTATTCCCGAGGTCTCGGCACACGCTGTTTCGGTCGAGGCGCATGTCGAGCCTACAGTTCAGGAAGAGCAAGCACCTGAGGATTCCAAGCCCACCAACGGCCTCCTTTCCAGCCCAGAGGTTGTCGCTGAAACTACCGAACGTTCTTTCAAGCCCTCTCAACCCGCTGCTCAGGAGAGCACCGACGAGCCCGCTGCTGCCTCGGATGCTACCGGTGCTGATGTCGGTAGTGAGGCCGAGGCATCGGCCACAGCAACAGGCGCGGACACAGACAACGCCAACACAGTCAGAAAGAGAGGCGGACAGGGAACACAGACTAGCTCGCCGCCGCCCAACGATGCTCCAGTCATCAAGCAGGACCCGAAGAGCGGATGGTTCACGACCTTTTGCAAGTTGATCATTGTGGACTTCCTCGGCGGTATCCTGAGCCGAATTGCGGGCAACCGCAAAAGACAGACGTAAGGCATACACTGAGCTCAGACGATAACCTTTATCCAGATTATCGATTGACTTTGTGTTGCTTTAGGCTGTTGGCAGCAGGCACCGCCGCGGTCGCCATGGGGTTCGGGTGGTGGAAGATCAAGTCCAACTCAGCTAGGAGCGCTGTTGGTGAATGACTTAGCCATGTGTTTTTTATGCAGGGACGTGTTATGGGTGTATATGGGTTACGAAGAACATGAGACATGGATACAGTATGCGATTACCTATGGTACCCGGAGTTCAAGTCGTGTTGGCAGAGAATACGACAAGGCCTCCTGAGATTGTTTTGATGAACGAAAAGAAAGAAAGAAAGAGAACCACCTAGTACATTGTTGAGTTTTTTCATTCCCTATAGTCAATATCCCTACATTAAGTAGTACTCAGCTTCTTTGTTAATTGCCATGAATTCGTGATGTGATTCCTTGCCGAAAGTGAAGGCATTCCCATGATGAGTTCTACTTGTGCCAAGTGGAGAGATGCCTGAAACACAACGCTAAGCAGAGACCCCTACAGGTGGTGAACAGTGGCAGAACATTCCAGCAGACTGACGGGAGATTGCCGATAAGCACCACTGGTTTGTTAGCGCTTGCCCCTCTCATATCAACTTTTGGAGAAGGTACATCATCACGAATTTCGCCTGCCAAAATTTTGTCGACGACGGCCGGGACCAGCCAAGAACAAAACGACGGACAGCAAACTTCTCGACACCACATTCGTCGGCGCACGGGAATCTCAACGCAATGTGGAAGACAGCGAGGGACTCAGTGTGTCTCATCTGCCGTTCGACCGCGACGACAACCACATCGACGTCAGCAAGAGCAAGCCTTGAACCATGGGTCGGCCAGAGAACGTTTACGACACGGCGCGAGCAGCGGCCTTCGCGCATGGTGTTGTCTGATCGCGTTGCCCGACCACCACCAGTACGAGGCCCTGGCGAGCCCAACAAGAAAACCCGGAACAAACCTGATGGCCCTTGGGCGGGCATGAACCGACGAGTTGCGAACATCGACCCACGCAAAGCTCCCAAACCGAAGCCGGTAGAGGAGGACGACAGGAGAGACAAGAGGGACAAGAAGACCAAGGGACAAAAGGCGTTGAAGATGCAACGTGCGCTCGCGACCATCAGCTACGGACAAAGATCAAGCATCAAGGAACGGATGCAGGAGATCCAGTCTTTCGACCAGTTCGACCTGTTGCCGGTGGTGAAGGAGGCCATTGCGCAGGAGGCGCTCAAAGGCATGACGGAGATCAAGCCCACGCCCGTACAGAGGTTGGCTATCCCGGCTTTGCTAGGACAGCCGATGGGGAAGAAGCCAAGGCGACCAAAATCGAACAATGGAAGGGAAGAGTTCCTTTTGGCTGCCGAGACGGGATCTGGCAAGACGCTGGCATATCTGGTTCCCGCGGTCAACGCCCTAAAGAAGGGTGATGCTGAAGATGAGTTGGTCGCCTCATACAACGAGCGTCTAGCTGCCGAGAAGGAACATCGTGGAGGTGCGCCCGTGTCCGAGTGGATCGAGAAGTTCGAGCCTCATCCCAACACGGCGCGGCCTCGTGTGGTCATCCTCGTTCCCACGGCAGAGCTCGTCGACCAGGTCACCAGCGTGGCCAAGAAGCTCGCTCACTACACCAAGTTCAAGGTGCGACCTCTGTCCGCCAGCATCAGCCCGCTCAGGAACCAACGCAACCTGTACAGCCCCATCGGCGTGGACATGATCGTATCGACACCTCACCTGCTCGCCACCATCGCCAAGTCGGATCCCAACGTTCTGTCGCGCGTGACCCACCTCGTTATCGACGAAGCCGACTCCCTTCTCGACCGCAGTTTCTCCGGCGACACCACCAGCATCGTCGACCGCGCCATGCCCTCGTTGAAGCAGCTGATCCTCTGCTCGGCCACCATCCCGCGCCGCCTGGACACCTACATGGAGGAGCAATTCCCCTACATCAACCGCATTACCACGCCCAACCTGCACGCCATCCCCCGCCGTGTCCAGCTCGGCGTGATCGATGTGTCCAAGGACCCGTACCGCAACAACAAGATGCTCGCGTGCGCGGACGCCATCTGGTCCATCGGCAAGGAGGCGACCAAGCACGAAGGGCCCAAGGACAAGGAAATCGACGTCAAGCGCATCATGGTCTTCGTCAACGAGCGCGAGACCACCCAGCAGGTGGCCGACTACCTGGTGTCCAAGGGCATTGACGCCATCGCTCTGCACCGTGACACGGAGGAACACCGCAAGTCAGAGATGCTGGCTTCTTTCACGTCCAATGAGCCGATGAAGGTTAGCAAGCCTGCTGAGGAAGTCACCGAAGGCAAGGTCGGTGCTGGTGCCAGTGCCCTTAGCAGCCCTACCAGGAGACATCTGCCGAATACCAAGGTCATCGTGGCGACGGATCTGGCGTCGAGAGGTATCGATACACTCGCTGTGCGCTTTGTGGTGTTGTATGATGTGCCGCATACGACCATCGATTTCATCCACAGGCTGGGCCGCGCTGGGCGCATGAACCGTCGTGGTAGGGGTATCGTGTTGGTGGGTAAGGATGATAGGAGGGATGTTGTTGCTGAGGTTAAGGAGAGCATGTTTATGGGTCAGGCCCTTGTTTAAAATACGAGGCTGGTGTACAAATACCACAGATGGGAATTTTGTAAGATTATTTACGGGCCCAATGGACTGGACTGGATGTTCAACTACATAACTCAATTGTCTGTTCTGTAATGTATCATTTGTATGACTGATGTCTCATAGATAGATCGATAGATAGATAGATAGATAGATATACCTAGATCTAGATCTAGACTACTGTACTGCCTGGAGTGCACTCGAGGAACCGGAAGGGAAGTCTCCAACTTTCTACGCCAAAGTTGAGATGAAACAGCAGTCCGGTCTTAGCACCCCTGACCTGGACCTCCAATCCGCGATCTGATGGCTAGGTACCGAGGGGATCCAGATGCCCCCACTGGTCAACGAGACGGGAGGGGTCCTGTGGGGTGACGAAACGCAGCCAAGGGTCCAATCCACGGCAACGGGGAGGGGAGGCACAGCCAGCAGCAATGTTGGAGATGGATCGCAATGAAGCGAGCCCGAAGACGTGAGCTGTTCAGCGTCATTTATACCCAATCACCATCTCATCCCGTTTTTTTATTTATTTATCTTTTCATCATTCCTTCCTCTTTCTCAAGAACCTGTCTCCAAGTTCACCACTTTGTACAACAAGTCAAACACCATCAATCACCAGGTCAACCTATCAACAGCTTCAAGCGGGGTCGCGGCTGAATCCGTGAGCTAGGTCTGGCCTGTTTGTTGGCTCTTTTGGCTGCCTCCTTGTACCACGGTCACCACCTCTTCTCACATTCTATCATTCGTACAGAGACACTTCATTTACACTTTCACCCCTCAATCCTTGTCTCGGGTTGCCGTTTTACGCATCGAATTAAGTTCGAAATGTCCGCAACTGTCCGAGGAGGCACGTCCTATCTCCCCGACGGAGCTCACCAAGGCGGCGGTGGCCTATCCGGTGCCGAGCAAAAGGTGAAGACCCTGAGCCCAGGCATCGCCGCTCATCTCCAACGCATCTACAGCGCACACGCCGATTCCGTGACCAAGGCCTGGCGGCAGGAGGATGTCTCTGTCTGGCTCCGCCGCTGCCAAGGCGACGACGAGGCCGAGCTGGCTCGAGACTTCCCGCTTCACCAGGACTGGGACTACGAGAGCTTCGTTCGGTACATCACCTCCTCAGCCGCCAACTCGATTGCGCCGCCGCATGTGGATTCCCGGGACCTCAGCTACCCGCTTTCGAGCTACTTTATTAGTTCCAGTCATAATACTTATTTGACGGGCAACCAGCTGTCTAGCGAGTCGAGCGCGGATGCGTACAAGAATGTTTTGCTGCGCGGGTGCCGCTGTATTGAGGTGGATGTTTGGGATGGATCGGATTCGGAGTCGGAGGATGGTGATGGTGATGATGATGCAGAGTCGGTGACTTCGAGCAGTTCCAGCTCTAGCTCAGATGATGCTTACGGTAGCGGGGAGGAGGGCACGGCGAGCAAGATGAAGAGGAAAGCGAAGAGTAAGCTGCCTAGCTTTCTTGGTGGGAGGAAGAAGTCCAAAGATAAGAAATCTCCAGAGCCTACCACCACCACCACCACCACCACCACCACAACAACAACAACAACCAACGAGGCCACCGCCCCGGCAGGAGGCCTGTCAGCAGAAACGACGAACCCTCTGGAGAAGAGCAAGAGCGGCGGCTCTGCCTCCTTATTCCCAACACTTAGCAGGAAGAGCACCAAGGAACCTCGAGTGCTGCACGGGTACACGCTAACCAAAGACATCACATTCCGCGACGTATGCGAGGCCATCAAAGATTACGGCTTTGCCACCACCGACTTACCGCTGATTGTCAGTCTCGAGGTACACTGCAGCGCTGAGCAGCAGGAGAGGATGGTAGACATCATGCGGCAAACTTGGGGAGACCTGCTTCTCCCTGAGCCAGAGGAAGACGCCAAATGTCTTCCTACTCCCGAAGAGTTGCGCGGCAAGGTCCTCGTCAAAGTCAAGTACGCTCCACCTCACAACGAGGGCGGCTCGACAACCCCCGAGGACCTGGACAACACAGTCGCCAACGCTGCTTCTGGTGGGCTACCAGAAGAAGCAGCAGGTCAACAACTTAGTGCGAAGCAGCGGGCGGCGAAGAAGCCATCCAAGATCATCTGGGCCTTGAGCAAGATGGGCATCTACACGCGGGGCGTGTCGTTTAAGAGCCTGATGCAGCCCGAGGCCGAAATGCCGACGCACATCTTTTCGCTGTCGGAGGGCGGCGTGATGGAGGTGCACAAGGAGAGTCGGCGGGCGCTGTTTGAGCATAACAAGCGCTACCTGATGCGGGCGTACCCGTCTGGCATGCGCATCCTGTCGTCCAACTTGGACCCGGCCGTGTTTTGGAGAAAGGGGATCCAGATCGTCGCGCTGAACTGGCAGAATTGGGATGAGGGCATGATGCTGAATGAGGGCATGTTTGCTGGGACGGGGGGGTATGTGCTTAAACCTGCTGGTACGTTTTCCTCCTCCAATGGAATGTCAAGAAAACTCGAGGAAAAACGACTGACATTACCCTTGTAGGCTACCGCTGCTCCAAAGTCACCGGCAGCGATCCGGACCCCGAAGCCGACACCCAAGCAGACGCAGTCAAGCACTACACAATGGACCTAACCATCTCCGTCCTCGCCGCTCAATCCCTCCCCTTGCCGCCCGGCGACAACAACATCGACTCCTTCCGCCCCTACCTCAAAGTCGAACTCCACGTCGAAGAGCCCGGCGAGCGCCACGGCACCGATGATCTCCCACAAGACGGCAAAGAGAAAGAAGGCGAGTACAAGGCCAAGACAAAATCGCTAAAGGGGCATGGGCGCGATCCGGATTGGTCGGGATCCAAGGGACAGGGCGGGAAGGGGAATGGTGGTGTGGAACTGAAATTTGAGAATATCCCTGGTGTGGTGCCGGAGCTCAGCTTTGTGAGGTTTTTGGTGCTGGATGATGAGATTGGAAGGGATTCGTTGGCGGCGTGGGCCTGCGTGAGGCTGGATCGGTTGAGGGAGGGGTATCGGTTCGTGCATTTGCTGGATGCGAAGGGGATGGAGAGTGAGGGGGTTGTTTTGGTCAAGATTAAGAAGACGTTGAGGTTGTGAGTGCGGTGAAGCGGCAGCCCGTGTGTTTGTATCAGGATGCCAATGCAGGAGTCCAGGCAGGAGGGAATTGAGTTGATGGGAGCAGATGGAGCGCATGGAGCGTACACAGCGTGGGAGCGTTGAGTTGTGATATTAAGCCATGTTATTCATGTTGTTACTAGTCATCGGTTCAACTTACCATTCACTGTAACGAAACTATGGCACACGCCTTGTACGTACACTAGATCATTCATTGCTGTTTGTTGTTGTGTTAAAGGGGCCCCCTTTTCCTGCCTATCTGGCCAGCATCTTTGCCTGCCGGGAAAGACCACCTGCAAGTTGCTGCAACAGTTGCATCAGCCTCACCTTATCACCTCTCGGCAACCACCACTAACGCCACACCTCCATAACGGTACCTATCGATAAACATTCAGTTTCGAGCCGACTTGCCAGGATCCCGGCTTGCTGCAGTGCGTCCATCCGGAGCTTCATTCGTTCGCAGTTCAAGTTATCTTTCCCATTCGAAGTCGTCACCACGATCTCAGCTTTCCAGGATTGCACTTTCGAAACATAATAATCAATCACCACAAAACCGCAACCATGTCCTCCGACTCTACCTCCGAGACCGTCAAGCAGTCCATCATCAAGCAGGTCCTCATCGAGTCCCAGCAGGCTAATGCGCGGACTTTGATGGAGGTTCGTACTCTACAGCTTCCCTCCCACCTCAGCCTTCCCTCTCCTCGACGACCCCTTTCGATTCCTCCACCTACACCGACCTACACCAACCAAAGATGAGGAGATGCAGATACTAACTGGCTTGTCCGCAACAGAAAATCGGCGAAAACTGCTTCACTTCCTGCGTCCCCAAGCCCGGCTCCTCCCTCTCCAGCAGAGAGAAGACGTGCGTGGCCCAGTGCACCGAGAAGTACATGGCGGCGTGGAACGTGGTCAACTCGACCTACTTGCGCAGGATACAGCAGGAGATGGGCAACCAGTAGAGGAGGAAGACCCTTACGAGTGCTGAGAGCGAGGAGAGGGAGAAGGTGCGATTGTCATTTCAACGCCATGCCGATACCGTTGTAACCGACCGGACCAAACTTCAATAACCTGTTTTGAAAGGAAACTCTGGGTGATAATGGAGGGGTGGTAGATGGTGGTGGCGTCGGCAAAGTTTTCGCATTGGACGATAGGTCCGTTAGGGCTGGAAGTTGTAAAGAGGACAGGCAGGACAGGCTAGAGAAGCGAAAACGCAAGGAACGAACGAAACGAAAAGAAGCGGCTTTCGGATTGGGGAGATAGAAGCAACACCATTTTCCGTACCGTATACGTACGTGTGTATCAACATCAGATCAGCGCATATCACGGGCAAGGGAATGGTATAGGTAAAAAGGGCAGGAAACGGGACATAAGAGTTTGGAAAAGTAGCATTTATTTTTCCTTCTTCTGGCATTTGCTCTTACTGGAGACTGGCCTGGTCTGACCTAGTGCTCTAATAGAAGGGGGTATCTCATCAACAAAAACCGAAAATGAACAAGTTGAATGACAAAACAACACCGAGTTGTTTAGAAAACAGAACTACGGCGCAGCACCCTCCTCCAGGCCCTTCTTCTTCGCCTCCTCGGCCGCCCTCTTTCTTGCCAAGTACCGCTCCTTCGCACTCGAGATATCCGCCTCCGTCTTTCTGCTCTTGGCCACGAGCTCAAGCTTCTTCCTCTCTTCCTCCTCTTCCTCTCTCGCCCGCTTAAGCCTTTCTTCAAGCTGAGCCTCCAGCATGCGTGTCTGCCTCTCCCGCATAGCCTGCTTGCTGCCACCGTGGAACACGCCCTTAACCGGTCCGGTTGCCGCAGCCGGCTTTGCGGCCTGCCGAGCCTTCTCCTGTTGGTGTTCCACCTTCTTTTTGGGCGCCACGTTCAAACCACCCTTAAGCAGTTGTCGCTTATCCACCACCTCGCCATCATCATTGATAATGACGTTGCCGCCCATGGCATTAATCTCCTTCGCCTTTTCCGCCGCCCTCTTTTCCGCGTCCTGCTCTTCTTCTTTTTCTTCACCCTCTTTCTGCTGTGCAGTTTCCGACCCAGCCCTAACCCGCTCCTCAACAGCCTTCAGCTTCGCCGCATGCTCCAGCTCCTCCTTCTCGAGCATCTGCTTATAAAAGTCCGTCAACCCATTATTCTTGTTTTTCTTGGCCTCTTCCTCCTCCCTCTTCTTCTCTTCCTGCTCCAGCCGCCGGTTTTCTTCCTGCTGGCGCTTGTACGCCTCCGTGACGAATTTCTCTTTATCGGCGAACGCGTCCCCCTCGGCCTCGCGCTCGCGTTTTAGTCGTTTCTCCTCGGCGATCGCCCGGTCGCGCTCGCGCGTCTCGGCGGCCTTTTGTAGTGCGTCAAAGTACCGTGGCCGCTTTTCTTTGGTGTCGGCTTCTTTTACTTTCTTTTGGGGAACCTTGAAGGAGTCGTAGACGGCGTCGTAGTCGTAGATGGAGGGGTCGGCGTCGGCGGCGGCTTGGGCGTATTTGCGCGACTCGAGGGCGGAGGAGAGGTCGCCAAATTGTTGGGCGGCGACAGGAGGAGGTGCTTTCTTGTTTGATAATGATGATGATGATGCG
Source organism: Copromyces sp. CBS 386.78 (assembly GCA_030685235.1). NCBI lineage: Eukaryota > Fungi > Ascomycota > Sordariomycetes > Sordariales > Sordariaceae > Copromyces > Copromyces sp. CBS 386.78. The sequence goes on along the minus strand of MU839130.1, from coordinate 264,479 downwards.
GATACAGGCGGTGGTGGTTGTGGCAGTCCCTTTGATGACGATTTCCTTTTCGGCTTGCGATCCTCGTCTCCTGTCTCTAGAGGTGTGCTCGTGTTGTCGTCGAGCAGGTCCAATTCGGTGATTTTAACGGCTGCAAGCGGCTTGGGCTGGCCATCTCCAGCTGTCGTGTGGTCGTCATCGTCATCGCCGCCGAAGGTCGCGGGTTTCCTGTTCGCCGGCGCTGCTTTTGAGGAGGCGGCGGCCTTTTTCAGTCCAAAGGAGAAGCCCACCATGATGAAGTCTTGGTATAGTAAGTGGGTAATCAAAAATACAATTGTTGACAAAACGATTGAGAGAAGGGAGTGTTGTCCTTGGGACAGTTGGCGCCGACTACTGGTACAGTGCACTTGGAGTAATAAAGAACAAGTGGGTTGCAGCACCAGCTACGGGCAGCTTATCGCTTATCGTTTATCGACAGATCGCATTCAGTTCAGTTGTGTTCCATCTCTCCCGGCAGGCAAGAGCCTCAAGCTTGTGGTTCCACTTGAGTTCAAATCATCATCATCCACTGTTGATTGCAAGCTCCTAGGATCCCTGTCGTAGATAGGAAGCCGAATGGTCGAGCAAAGCTTCTGTTGGAATTCAACCGAGCAAGGGGAATAAGATTGTACACTAAGCTACACCCGTAGTTTCGTTTGTCTGTTAGTTAGTATCACAGAGTTAGGCCCTGATAAGCCGAGGCATTAACAGAGAGGCCAAGAGTGGAAGGTACTTTCAGTTACGGTATTACCACTGATAATTACCAGCCTTGCATCGTTGAATGTGTCGCATGCTCGCTGCCAAGCTGCCCCGGATTTTCTGCCTCTTGGGCGCTGCACGGTCTCAGACGGTGACCCCCTCGTTCCAGTTCTCGAAAAGGCCAGCTAACCTGAGGTTTACCAGTTCGTGGTTGGTTCAACAACCGCATCAAGAACCACAAACCAGCGACGCGATTAGCGACACCCGACCACTTCGGCTCAAGTTCCGAAACGACATTATCTGAATACCTTCTGCACGCTCATTTCCCCCCTCCCCTTTTCCTATTCCTTCGTTTTCTGACATCCCCATTCTTGTGCATTTAACCAAAACCCCCCCTGCGGGCTTCTATTGACAACAACAAACCAACACTATCGCTACTCCTCCTCCTCCTCTCCCTTCTCTGTTAGGTTAGATTTCTAGTGGGCATCATGATCAAGTTGCTGACGTCGGCACTGTCGGCCTTGTGGCTGGCCACGGCGGCACACGGTGCTGTGCAGCAAGATGCGGAGGGCAACGTGAAGAGCATTGGAGTGAGTTCCGGAAGCTCTGCCTCGCGCCATTCTGCGCATGGTACTAACGCTTTCTTCCAACAGCTCAGGACGCATAGCTTGAACCAGGTATGCGCCCATAATCTCCGGGTCTCGAGGGACCTGACTCTAGTCGACGACGTCTTGTTACGATTACCATGACTAACCCGGGGTTGTTCACGATTTACAGCCCTACCTGGACTCGGACATGCAAAGTCGGTGGTATGACTTTGGAGGAGACACAATTATTCGCACAGACCAGTGAGTTGCTCCCGCGCAGCAAGCCGTTCAACGTCGCCAAAGAAAGACGTCGCTAACCGTACTTCTTGTCAAGGTACATCCGTCTCACATCCGACCGGCCGTCGCAGATGGGCAGCCTTTGGTCCAAGGTGCCCTTGACAGCAACCAACTGGGAAATCGAGGTCGAGTTCAAGATCCACGGAAAGAACCAGCTCTACGGCGATGGATTCGCCATGTGGCTCACCAAGGAGCGCGGGCGGGAAGGACCCGTTTTCGGCAACCAGGACCGATTCGAGGGTCTCGGCATCTTCTTCGACACGTACAAGAACAACCGGCCCGGCGTCGTCTTCCCCTACGTCATGGCCATGGTGGGCGACGGCCGGACCTCGTACGACAAGGACACGGATGGCAAGAACCAGGAGCTGGCCGGCTGCTCGGCCCGCGGTATCAGGCACGCCAACGTGCCGACCAAGTTCAAGCTGTCGCACTTCCAGGACAAGTACCTGAAGCTCGAGCTGCAGTACAAGAACGAGGGCGAGTGGGTCCTCTGCTTCGAGACCAACGAGCCGCCCACGATCCCTCCCGTCGCCTACCTCGGTTTCACGGCCGAGACGGGCGAGCTTAGCGACAACCACGACATCATCTCGGTCAACGCCAGAAACCTCTACACTACCGCTCCGCCGACCAAGTCCACCCCTGGCAGTGGCAAGGGCAAGAAGGTGACGGGTCAACAGACTGAGGGCAGCTGGACTTGGTTCCTGGTGAAGACGCTCTTCTTCTTCTTTGCGGTGGGAGGCGCCTATGTCGGATACACGGCGTACAGGACGAAGCAGCAGCGCAGCCATCGCTTCTAAGGGGGGGGATATGGGGTGACTACAACGGAGTGGTGGTGGTGAATCGCGATACGCAATCGAGGGGAAAAGAATAAGAGGATGAGGATTCGCACATACAGTTTCTGCATTGGCGCGGGTGGCACGGACGGTCTGTTTTCTTTTTATGTTTGTGTATTTTGAGCTTGCCCCTCTACCGAAGAAGAGGTGGTATTCTGAGACGACTGCCCTTTGCTCATTGCGACGGTCAAAATGAGACTTTTCTTATATCTCTGCCATAACCTGTTCACGATATACAAGTCTATAGGCCCTGGTCCTGGAGGTGACTGGTAAAAACCACATTTGTTTTCCCCCAAGGCACGGGGTTCCTGCTTTTTATAAACTGCCGATAAGCGGGACGGGTCCTTTGCCGGTGGGTATGATGACGGGCTGGGTAGCCTCCCCGACTCCCGAGTGTCCGCCGAACGTCAATGGTCGGTTGGAAAAGAAATTGACATAAATGGCTACTCGTCTGGGCTAGAAACGCCTTCAGACCCCATCCGCCAGGATGGGGTCTGGCAGGGCAATTAGTTGAAATCAGGGCAATTGGTTAAAAAAAATTAGGTACATGCCAAGGCCACCAAAACCGGTGCAAAATAGAAGTACCATCGTTTTGTCGCATAACTGCATGTAAAAGCCAGCGAGCTCTTTTCTCCCCCCTTTTTTATTCTGACTGCCATGCTGCATCGCCATATTTTTACATGGTGTTCTAGCACTCTCAACTCACTGTACCACCAAAATAAAAGATATGAAAAAATTAAATACATCATCAGATAGGTAAATACGAAGCGAGCAATCTAGCGTAATTACTTTTTTAATGCATACGCTATAGAATGAGCAATCAATGTGTGAATACCTTCACCCTGTTTTACGATATGCGGTTATACTGGGCTACATCCATTTGCTAGTAAATCTGCAGGTGGAGTATGTACCAGAAATTTAACTAATTGCCCTGATTTCAACTAATTGACCTGCCTGACCCTTTCCTGCGGAAAGGGTCTGGGGACGATTCTAGTCCTGACGAGTAGTATTCCCGCCTTGGGAGCTCCGAGTTGAGTCGACACGAGTCCAAGGTGACGTGATTGGATCCCGAAGGCGATGACGATGCGATGGGCACCTCGACAAGTGTACTCGACAGGGACGATCCCTTCCAAAGGGTAGAGGCAACCCCACCTTTTACACCACCTGGCGGCTCCTCAGGCCCCTCCAATGTCACTGGAATTCCCACGAGCTCCCGCAGTGACTTCAACCACTGACTCCAGCTGTGAGGCAAGATGACGGGAGCTTGTCAAGTTGAAGTGTCCATCCCCGCACCACCTGGGCTTGACAGGAGCTGAACACTTATAATGCAGGCTGTATGTTTGACTTGTAAGAGTAGCGGATGCGTCCGGGCTTATATATACCATCGGTGAACTGGAAGTGTCAAACTGCCTGAATGAGTAGGTATCTTCTCTTTGACGTATTTAAGGAGTGGTAGGATTCGGCCAAGTGTACGAAAAGTCTCTAGGGATCGTCTCTAGCAAGGGGAAACTTGAATCAGCTAAAAACAATTGGGGCGTGCGTGGCTCCAAGTACAAAGACAGAGAGACGTCTCCCTATGTAAATAGGACAAGCAATTCCCAAGAAAGAACGCACATGTTGTCCTGACCGTTCTCGTCTTTGTCACAGCTTTTTAACAGTGGTTGCCCCTCAATCGCGACATCCCTCTTCTCCTCATTCAGCCCTCCAGCTCAGCCCTCAGCTCCGTCCTCTTCATTCGACCGTGCAACAACACGTAACAGCAATTCTTTACAAACACTGACAGGGTTCCAGTCCAAAACACCTTACCCCAGTCTAACTACACGTTACCAGCTCACACTCGGTCCCGCCCTACAAGGAAAACGCAACCTGCAAGGGAGGGGGAAACGCTGCGTGACTTCACACCTCGGGCTTCCAATTCCTGACGTCGCCGCAACTCTCCGCTTTGCTACTCGCTTTTGCTAGTCTTTACCACACCACACCACGCTTCACCATAACATCTACGCAACTACTCGATCAGCTATTTGGCTTCTTTTCGTCTTTTCATCCTCCTCTCTCCAGCCACCACACACGAGCGCTCGCTGGGTAATCCTGTCAAAAGGAGTAGCAACTTGTCTGGTATGTGTCTAACATGTCAACGGAAGAAGAAGCACATGTCACTGCACTGCATTGCTCTACACCCCTCCGCTCCCGTCTTACCTTCCCGCCATCACATTATCCAGTTCAACGCAGCGACGCTGCTTGTCAATGCGCAGAGAGGACCGACCCGACCTACATCTTTATCTTGTACCTCTGGGGACAACTTCAAACTTGTCGCGCCCGGATGTCCGGTTAACCTGACCTCTTAAAGAGGTGCTGCTGAGATAGAAGGAAGCACCGATACCGCAGCCGGAGTTGCACCGCGGCTGCTTTTGATCAGAGCGTTTGCGCTTGCACTCCATTGGGGGTTGCCGTTCCTTCCCAATCTCTTTCTTCTTTCCCGGTGTCGCCCAATATCAAAGCTCAGAGCCGGATCGCAGTTTGCCAATTGGTCTTTCCCCCGTTGAAGTTTCGTGTTTACTGATTGCCTTGCATTCATCCTGCAGTCGCGACAGCCGCCGCCGCCTCCACTCCTGCTCGATTCTCCTCCTCCTCCCCGCCGCGTCTCGGTCCCGGCCCTCGTCTCCAGCTCCCCAATTAGACGGCCCAGGTCTCGCTCGGCTGTCGACCCGGAAATAGGATTTGATGCCTTTGCCTGGCCTCAGTTTCCTCAAAAAGAAACGGACGAAAGAGGGCAATACGGACCCTTCTTCGACTAGCCACCCAACCAGCCCAGTCACCCCTACCTCGGCCTCGAGCCTCGACCACAACTCCATCCAGAGCAGCATCGCCCAGGTGGGGTCGCACTCGAGTGCGTCGCAGGCCACTTCCCAGTCAGCCACGACCGGCACTTCCAGTTTCACCATCGACACAGACCATACACCCATCCCTTTGCCGCACGAGACGCCCGTCAACATGAATTCCCTCCCGGTTCAACAGCATTCCTATCCCCCTCAGCACACGCCCTCTCCTGGAGCCGCGGAGCAGCAGAACCTCCCGTCCATCTCCAACCTCATACACCAACCGCAATACGACCAGCCCGGCACCTATCAACAGTCGTCTAGATTCGTTCCATCTGTATCCCCGGCTAACGGCGGCCTGCCTGCGCCGCACTCGCCCCAGCCATCCATGCCTCAAACACAGCAATCATCATTGCAGCCGCCCCATCACCAGCAGCAGCAGCAGCAGCAGCAGCAACAACCCCAACAGCAGCAGCAGCCTAGTCAACCCAGGGTTACCAAGGGCAAGTATTCGCTCGCCGACTTTGAGATCTTGAGAACCCTCGGCACTGGTAGCTTCGGCAGAGTCCACCTGGTCCAGTCTCGGCATAACTCGCGCTTCTATGCCGTCAAGGTGCTGAAAAAGGCCCAAGTGGTCAAGATGAAGCAAGTCGAACACACCAATGACGAAAGAAGAATGCTCGGGGAGGTCAAGCACCCCTTCCTAATCACTCTATGGGGAACGTTTCAGGACGCCAAGAATCTCTACATGGTGATGGATTTCGTGGAGGGTGGCGAGCTCTTCTCGCTGCTGAGGAAGTCTGGAGTGAGTTCAAGATGGTTTACTAGTTCAGGAGTACGTGTGTGGCTGACACGAACGCATTATATAGCGCTTTCCTAACCCCGTTGCCAAGTTCTACGCTGCAGAAGTCACCTTGGCTCTCGAGTACCTACACGCGCGGGATATCATTTACAGAGATCTGAAGCCCGAGAACCTTCTGCTTGACCGCCACGGCCATCTCAAGATTACGGATTTCGGGTTCGCCAAGCGAGTGCCAGATAAGACGTGGACACTATGTGGTACTCCAGACTACTTGGCGCCCGAGGTTGTTTCCAACAAGGGTTACAACAAATCTGTAGATTGGTAAGAACATTTATCTGTTCCGCAATCTTTTTCAGCCGATTCAATTGCTAATATGAGTCTGTCTGGCACAGGTGGTCGCTTGGTATTTTGATTTACGAAATGCTTTGCGGTTACACGCCATTCTGGGACGGCAGCTCGCCCATGAAAATCTACGAAAACATTCTCAAGGGCAAGGTCAGATACCCGCAGTGGGTCAACCCCGACGCCCAGGACTTGTTGGAACGGTTGATCACGGCAGACCTGACCAAGCGCCTTGGAAACCTGTACGGCGGGCCGTCAGACGTGAAGAGACACCCTTGGTTTGCCGAGGTGACCTGGGACCGACTTGCGAGGAAAGACATCGATGCGCCCTACACTCCGCCGGTCAAGGCCGGAGCGGGAGACGCAAGCCAGTTCGATAGGTACCCTGAGGAGACTGAGCGGTATGGATCAGGAGGGACAGATGAGTAAGTGTATCAGTTCTGGGTGTTCATATGGTATGTGGATGCTAACATGAAATCAGGTTCGGTCACTTGTTCCAGGACTTCTAAGAAGCAAGCTCGAAAACCCAATCGCTGTGGATTTGAATGGTGTATAATCAGTACTCGATTAGCTTGCTCGGCTGTGCCGATCAAATACGCAAGAGGCCAGAGAATCGGCACGTCTAATGGGCTCGATCAGGGAATCACCCAACCATGGCCGTTTTTGTATAAACCCGAAATACGAACCCAGAAGTATAGCAGCAGTGGATGCGTGTAGCATGCGTTATGAGACGAAAGAAAGAAACCGACTACTTGCCTTGGGTATGCATGATCAAGTCAACTCAGGATGGGTCTGTGGGAAATAGGGGTGGGAGGTTGCAAAAGGGGTGGCCAGTTTTGTTTACGTCTACGTTCAGGTTGTTGTTATTGTCCCCCTATTTTTGTGTAAACAAATCATACGGATGGCGCCTTGGGAAGGGGTTCGATTGTCTAAGTGGGTTTTCGCTCGGCTTTAAGTGAAGCAGTGACTGAATGGCAGGTGACAATGAACTGTGAGAGGAGTAGCCTGGCCGGCTTTTGTTTTATCATGGAAAAAATGAAAGAAGGATGAATTACATTACACACTTCGAGTCATTTGCAAGGGCTGTGATCTGCTTTGACTGCCTGCTATGTGGAAATGGTCTTGTATCTTAAAAAGAGGTAAAGGCATCCCTGGATTGGATGAAGGTTCCCATATGCGATGACAGCGCAAATGGGATGAAAGACTCAAGGACTCAAGGACCCAAATGTCTGGTCGATGTTGGCATGTGCCATTGATTACATAGTATCGTCAACGTCTATTCACTCTATACTCATGGATCTAACTGATCGATATCAAGGAAGGAAGGAGCAAGGACAAAGGGAATTAAGGTAGGCGGTTGAGAGCCAACAATTTGACAGCGGAATAATATGGTAGACATACGATACGTACGTGCTTTGGCCGGAACCATCAAGTAGCAGAATGTTGAATACATCCATCTCATAAGGATCTAAAGGCTACCTATTAGTCTAACCTAACCAGACCAGACCAAAATAGATGCAAAAAAACGACACCACCATCCATGGACACGATGCACTCAACAATGCTTCATCGCAAACCACAAAGACCCATAAACTTCAACATCATGCTACCCATTCATATGGAACAACACCGACCGTCCTGGTTCCCACTACCTTACTTATTCAGGAACAAACATCGTCTTGGGCAGGAACGCCCAAACAGTGCCGACGGTAGACAGAGTAATGGATATCGCAAGCAGGAAGTAATCGAAGATCTTTTCTCTGCGCGAGATGCTGCTGCCAAAGAGTTTGAGGTAGAAGAGAATTGGTAGACTATTATCAAAATACCGGTTAGTCTTCCACACCATCGTGCCAGCCATTGAAATTGCGAGAGCAGGGTAAGAGATGGACTTACATAACGCAAATCTGGAAACACAACGCACTCCCCATAAAAGCCATGATACTATCAAAGGCGGGAAAAACGATGGATATCACCAGAAAGCAGAAGACGGTCAGCGCGCGAATAGCAATCTTCATGACGCCGCGGAAGTACATGGAGCGGCCGACGAGGCCGGAGCTCTCGGCCACTGTTGTGGTGTGTAGGCCGAACAGGACTTCCAGCGTGGCGATGATGGGGCGCGCGTTGAGCGGGATCTTGGTCAGCGGGATGATGGCGACGAAGGCGCACATGAAGAAGGTCAGGACCTTGGGGTAGCTGGTCTCGAGCAGGATGTTGGATGTGATTTCGTCGCGGACGCCGTCGCCGAACATGAGGAGGCCGGCAACTGCTGTGGTTGCGTCTAGGAGGTACTGCAATGCGGTCAGTGAATGTTGTATAACCCGAAAGAAAAGAAGCGACTCACAGTAAATGAAAAAGTGATTTTCAACGCTTTTGTATACTTGTACGGATGTCTCATATCTCGGTAGATCTAGGTGAGGATGTTAGTATATGAAGACACTTCATTCAGTTTTCCCAGAACGATTATTCTTACATTGGGGAATACGCTATGGCCGCCCCAAGGAGACATAAGCAGACCGAATGACAGAGGCAAAGTCAACCAATTTTGCGGGAACATGTAGGTTTTGGCAGGCTCGATGAGGGAACCAGGCGCTGTAGGCTTGAGGAAGCCATCGGTGAGCAAGATGAGAACAACTGCGCATCAACTAGTTAGCCATGTCCACAGCACATACAGTAAACCGCTCCCAGATGACACTCGCTTGCAACTTACTCGAAAAACAGCAGAAAATGCCAATAATGCTCGTAAAGCTCAACAACCTTAACGGCAAAAAGTTTAGCGGTACCATGATAACCGCACAGATGATCTTCCATCCTGTAACCGAAAGGAACCCTGGGAACAGCAGGTCCAGAGAATCGGCAAAGAGAACAATGAGGGCGACGCAGGCAGCCAATAGCTCCAGCGTGAAGAGGATACTGGTGGCTATGCGCGCGTTTCGGCCGAACGAGATGAAGGCGAGGTCGGAGAAGGTAATCAAACTAGGATCCAAATCCATACATTTCGCCAACAGCTTCGCGGTGTAGATGGTTACGGCGGCGCACAGAAATAGAGTGACCATGCCGCAGAGCCAACCGGCGTACTTGATGCCCATTGGCAAACTTAGGAGGCCGACTCCAATGAGGACACTATAGGAAGAAAAAGAAGCGTGTTAGTAACGCTGAGATGTGATCGAAGAGAATGTGAAGAGCGCTCAAGACCTACTTGATAGAGTTAAATACCGTCTGCGGGAGCGTCGACTGTCCCTCGACAGCCAAAACGATCTTCCCGTCCTGCTCAACCTCCTTCACCAGAATAGGCGGGATCTCCTGATCGGGCACGTTCGTCGGCACCTCTTGCGGTTCCCTCCAGAGCAACGAGACCTGGTCTATCGACTGCCTGCTTATGCTGCCCCTGGACCGTATTGTCCCGTAATCGGGAATCGTCCCATAGCTGCCCACGATTGGCGGAGTAGCCAGGTGTGGCGGAATAGCAAATATCGATCCTGTTGCGCTTCCCACACGAAATCCCTGGGCAAGCTCATTCTCAAGCGCCTTCGCTTCGCGCTCTCGGTAATCGGCCGAATGCCGTTGCGCCGCTGCTGTTGTTGTTGTTGTTGTTGTCGTGCTGGGTTCCGCTATTTCGTCGTGGGGAGCAGAGCCAGCAGATTCAAAGTGCTGTCGCAACAGAGACGATCGGGGAGTTGCCTCGCCAGCTTCGAGATCACTCCTTCCATACTGAATGGGAGCCGCGCCGGAGGGCGGTACTGCTATTGGGGCTTGATCGGGGGCGAAGACGAAGGATGGGCGCTGGGGGATGACTTCGCTGAAGCCGGCGGCACGCTGCCAACTCCTGGTGAAGGAGCGGATACTGTTGACACCACCAATATCGGCCACGGCGGAAAGACGGTTGGTGATGGAAGATCTGCGACGGGTTTGGGTGGTTAGTAGTCAGTTTCGTTGCGCCTTGTTGAAGTGGTGTAGCTAGTTTCGAGGCTCTAGGTCGGTCCGCTTACCTCCTACGCCTCAACTGTGGCCATTCCCCATCCTCGCCGTAGCCATTAGCATCAGCACTGCGTCCAAGCAGTGACTCGTTCTCGAACTGAACACTTCTGTTTCCCACCGAGGAGAAACTGCCGGTTCTGCCGGGAGACCGACCCCCGCGCTCGTACTGGTCCCACGTTGTCGGGTTTCTTGACGACATCGGGTGGTGTGACCTTGGGTAGGAATAGTCTAAGATCGTCTCTTGTATCACTATGGTGTTGTAACAAGGAGGATGAGGAGGAATGAAGAGGAAGAGGGAGAGGGAGAGAGGGGAAAAGAGGGAAGAAAGAAAGCGAGACGATCACGGAGAGTTGAACAAGAGACGACGATGGAGGAGGAGGAGGATCCCACTAGACAAAAACACAAACACACAACACACACAACACACACAGCTGGTCCCTCGTTACCCGTAGTTCCACTTCCAGACTCGACGTGGCGGCAATGACAAAGACTGATTTGATCTCACGATTCGATTTCCCCTAGCTTCGCAAATCGCAACGAACCGGGCACCGGTAGACGCTAGTCTTCAAGGACTAGACTATTGCATACTGCGTCACGCAGCCCAGACGGCAAGCCGGGGTGATGCCGGCTCTCAACTGGGTGGTTCGAATCTCCAAGTGGAGATGGGATTAACAAAGCCACGAGTTGGTGGAATCGACGCTGTCGTTGTGAGGTGTGTGAATTTGTGGATCTTGTCTTTCTTGTGGGACATGCAAAGCGGAAAAAAAAAACCAAAAAAGGTCTCGGAGTCCCCTGGTTCTTTAGTTTGGGTTTTTAGGTTGTCTTAAAGAGAGCGGGACTGGTTGAGACTAGGTTAAGAAAATCAGGATAGAAGAGAAAAACTCGATTAATCACGAGGGAGCATTGGGCTGTCATGGTGTTTCTCCAACAGGCACAACAAGAACCGTATTTGCGTGCAGTGATCGCGAAATCTTCGAATCCTGTAGAAAGGACGAGGGCATACAGACCACACACTACAAGCGGCGGCGGCGATCGGAGGGCGGGACAAGGAACCTACCGACGTCACCTCACCCATTAACTTCCTCCCCTATCCTCACTCCAAAATGTTGCACCCCTTGCTACCTACCACCACACAATGGAACCCCCTCCCTCCCGCGCTCAACCATCCGAAGCTATCCCACCATCGACGCTGCCGCAATTGACATGAAAGCGATAGACAAATTGACCAATCACTATTCAGCAACACGTATTGATTGGATTGCGCATGCGTCGCTTTCAATACTAGTTCATAAGGCAGAGCAACCATAAATCAAGTTTCTCTTTTACTCAACCCCAACACCCATCACCCTAGGCTATGTATGCATTGGTGCTTTCTCCCGCCCATCCATCCGCCTACCCGGTGCTCACGCAAGACAGAAAATCGAAAGAGCGTATGAACTCTCCGGTGGTGTACCGTGACATGTCGAGTGGAGTTGAGTTACTCCGAACAACCTGAAGAGGCGACTATTCTAGTGTACTACTGTAGAAATCTACCGTGCGGGCGCCAACCATTTCCATTCCCACATCGCTCGATTCGCAATCGACCGACTGTGTCACCCCACTGCTTTGTTTGCTATGCGATCTAGAATCCAGATCATCTGGCGAGTCTGGGCAACATGGTTTTTGTACCCGGAAGCCGGATGGCTATACTATGCAGTAAGCGCATTTGATATGGCTACACAGACAATCAGGGCATCAGTCAATCAGCCAAGCCACGTAGAAAGGTGTGTTTTGAATTCAACATAACATTAATTGCCTTGGTATCTCGTTATCGTATATCCATCCATGAGAAGGGGACCAGGCCCAGGTTCAAGGGACACGGTCATCTTCCTTTTCCTACTCTTCCCCACTCAACTTTTCCAACTTATATGTAACCATCTTTTGAGGATAACTTTTCCATATAACTTTTTGGTCCCCCAATATTTCCCACAAACTCCTAGGCATGATACATCGCAAGGGCTTGGATCGCCCCTTCCCGTTTAGCCCCTGATTGTCTAAATCTAAGCCTTAAGGATCTTCTCCAACTCAGCAACAACAGCGTTACCCATATCCGAAGTAGTAGCGCTACCGCCAAGGTCCTTGGTCTTGATGCCGTTATCAATAGCAGCCTTGACAGCGGCCTCGACAGCGTCGGCCTCCTTGGGGAGATTGAGCGAATAGCGGAGCATCATGGCGACGGAAAGGATGGTGCCAACGGGGTTGACGATGCCCTTGCCGCTGATATCGGGAGCGGAGCCGTGGATGGGCTCGTAGATGCCGTTGCATTTGCCCTTGCCGTCGGGGATGCCGCCCAAGGAAGCGGATGGGAGCAGGCCGATGGAGCCGGGGATGACGGAAGCCTCGTCCGAGATGATGTCGCCAAAGAGGTTGCTGGTGACGACGACGCCGTTGAGAGCGCGGGGGTTCTTGACGAGCAGCATGGCGGCGCTGTCAATGAGCTGGTGCTCGAGCTGGAGCTGGGGGAACTCCTTGCTGATGACGTCGGTCACAGTCTTGCGCCAGAGACGGCTGGTGGCGAGCACGTTGGCCTTGTCCAGAGACCAGACCTTGGCGGGAGGGTTCTTGGCCAGGGCGAGGAAGCCGGCGAGTCTGGCGATGCGCTCGATCTCGGCGCGGCTGTAGGGCTCGAGGTCGCAGGCGTAGCCAGAGCCGTCGTCCTCGGTGCGGTCGCCAAAGTAGATACCGCCGGTAAGCTCACGGACGACAATGAAGTCGGTGCCGCGGCAGACCTCGGCCTTGAGTGGAGAGCTGTCGACGAGGGACTCGGAAGCGAAGTTGCAAGGGCGGAGGTTGCCATAGGTGCCGAGCTCCTTGCGGAGCTTTAGGAGACCTTGCTCGGGGCGGATGGTGGAGGAAGTGCCCCATTCGGGACCGCCGATGGCGCCGAGAAGGACGGCATCAGCAGCCTTGGCGGCGTTGAGGGCCTCGTCGGTGAGGGGGTCATTGTGCTTGTCAATGGAGGCCTGTAGCACGAGTGAAGATGCCATGTCAGCAACCGTCCGGCGCCAATCGCCCATTAAGGGGTGGAAAGTAAACTTACACCGCCAAGGAGGTGGTTCTGGAGGTTGAACTTGCCAGCCGAAGGGCTGTTGACCTCGATCGCCTTGAGGACCTAATTGACAAACAAAACCCACAAGTAAGCTCTCTAGTCCAGCTGGATGAGTCCCTCGATCGTTGAGAAGCCGCATGGTACAAGGTGCCTTCGTGATTGGGGAGCTGTTCAAGTCGGGAGCGGAATCGGAAAGCTCATCCTCCGTCATTCTTGTGTCGCGTGGGGCCATGGATCGCAAAGGTACCCCCGAACGGCGCAACGCAGCGCAGTGCTGATACAGCTAACGAGTAAAAGGCATTGAAGCACGTACCTTGATGGCCTCGACAACAACCTATAGTAAATAGAGACTTGTTAGCTATTTGCGCTTCCTCGAGAGTCGTGTTGCGCTTTCCCAATTCCCAGCCCCAAAGACCGGTGGTGGCCGATAACCGGGCATCCCATGCTTTTGGGCTGGGAAGCTGAAGCTAGCTAGAGTGGCGGAGAGAGAGGACGGGGCAGAAGCATACCTCAGGACCGCAGTGGTCACCACCGAACACAACAATGTTATGAGTGGCCATCTTGTATGTATGTAGAGCTGGAATTATCAAAGCTGTATAGGAAATGGAAAATGGAACTGTGGTGTGAAACGGTAAGCTTCCCGGTTGCGCAAAGGAGGTTAAATGGATTCCAGCTTGGACATGGAACCTATCGAGCAGCGAAAAACAACAACGTAGACTAGGACATACCAGAAAAATTATGTCGAAAGGGGTATCACACGAAGCTCAGAGGATGTGGAAAAGTAACGATTTGAAAAAGAGGAAAAGAGTAGAAAGTTGAATTGGATTGGATTTGACAGCTGCCCCGCGCTTTTCTGCCATCCGGTCTGCCGCCGCACCGCTGACCTTTAAACAGCACACTCGCTGAAGCTCTGGGCGCGCTGTGTCATCAGTCTCGCTCGTCAGTCATCCATCGCACTTGCTCCACGCACAGCGCCGACCCCGCCTTCCGAAGTCGGCGCTCCTGACCCGTGCCAGCATGTTTTCTCCTTTCAATCTTTCCCCGAGGTCCAATCACCTTACCGGCTCGCCCACTGTGACAGGGGAGTTCACCGAGTTTCCGCTGGTAGAGTCACAATTGGAGCATCAGACAAACTCCGATCGGGGCCCGCGTTCCCGTTGCCAGGTCCGTTGTTAGCAAACCGCCTGGACTCCAGGTTTCCGGATGACAGCTCCCGCTGCCTAGCCCGTGAACGGCCCGGAGCTACTGCCGACACCGCAGCCTTCAGGTCTGGACTTTGGATGGCTTCCTCTCCCAAAAGAGATTCACCCAGGACCGATTGTCCGGAGGCTAGTTACCTAGTACTGTTAATCCTACCCCCAGTCCGGTCCCTCCGTTTAAGGCCGGATACGGCTTTCGAGGGCGAAGCCGGAGCCCGAGTTGTGGAGACAAGGCCGGATCCCGACACCATCTCCGCAAACACATCCGCCGCACTTGCACACGACTTCGGACTGCCGATCCCATGAGCTCTGTCACGGTGTCACCCCCCTTTTTGCATCAACAAGAATAAACAAACAAGCTGTTATCGACACACCAGCCTGTATGCTGTCTCAGCATTATCCCAACATCAGACTGGAATACATGGCCATCAACAAATACGCTCCATCCTGTTCCTCTACACAACTCCAGGTAATTCGGGTATCATTGTACACTTCCGCTCCGTGCTCGTTTCGTTCTCCTCCGGAATGGCTAGCTGTCTGTCGCACTACCTGCCCCTCAAAAAATCAAAAACTAAGTGTTATCGCTCCTTTCCTATTCCCCACTTTTCTGGTTTCCAGGTTTCTGTGCACATCGTGCCGTTTCCCCTTCCGCAGTCGCAGTCCACATGGTTGAAACAGCTTCTTCAACGAAATGATTTGAAAGACGACTTATGTGCCAGTGGTGATCCCAACGACGACCCTGACCGAGGTCTTATTGTCGTTCCTTCCCCTGGTGTCCCCTTCCCAACGACTGCCGATTGTCTCGCAGTTCGTGATGAGCTGCTATAAACCCCATTGCCGCCGCCGCCACGTTGTACGCGGGGTGTCGTCGTCTTCAAGTTGGCACAATATGCGCAGATATATATGGACGGTAGTGCCCGTTGCGAAGCAATCTTCACGCATTTTCCGTGTAGCCACATTTCACACGATTCGCTGTGCAGTTCACAAACCATCTCGTTAGCTTTGCTGGACCGATACAGTGCTGCCACGCAGGATAAGAAAAGGCAATACACGTACCATTGAACCATAAAGGCATTCCCTGGGTCGAGATCAGGCCTTTTGCAAATACAACGCACGGAGCGCCTCTGGCTGATGCTAGTCGTTGCATCGGACGACGAGGGCGTCGGCAGACTCGCCTCAGTCAGTGCTGTGGGCGATACTGTGAACCGGCTGGCAAAGTTCATGCTCGCGATTGTCCCCGTGCTATTGCTGTGGCTGCTGGACGTAAGCCGTCTTATCTTCGAGGGCGAAGGTTTGTGCTGCCTCACCCGATCTTCTCGCAGCTTGAGGAGCTCATTGACGGCATCGCCTGACATCTTGCTGGTCGGAGTCATCTCGTTTAAGAGAATCTCTTCATCGCTTTCGTCGTCCAGGCCCTGGAACCCACCGCCAGACCGGAACGAACCCCACGATGTTGTGCTTTGCGCACTGAAACTGATATTCGGCTGCGAGTGGCCGAGAGAATTAACAGCGGCCCTCGATTTGCGGGGGTCCGGTATAGAAAACGAAGTGTTTCTGCTGGGGATGATGATCGGCTCGTCGTCCGATGACGACTCGTCATCTTCCGAACACCAGCGGCGACGGCCACCTACTGACTGCGAACTAGTCCGCTTCCGGGCGGCCAGAGGGTTGTCGTGCTCAACAACGAGCGTCGTCTCTACACGAGCTCGACCGTTCTCGTCGATGGTGAACTTTGCCTGCGTCCTTGTCCGCGTGCCCGCCTGCTCTGGAATGGATGTGAGGCTTCGCAGCCGTTGATGGCTACTCTTCAGCGGCGATAGCCTGCCACTTGATCTACTGGGCTGTGAGAAAACAGGGCGGCCAATGCCCAAGCCAGCATCGTTGGACAACTGAGACTGCGGACGTGGAGCCGGTGCTAGAGCCGGCAAGATGACTCGACTTCCTGGCCTCTTGTCTCTATTCTCACTGAGACTCCTCCCAAGACCAGGACGGCTGATGGGCTTGACAGGAGAGGTCGCTCGTACTTTGTCCTTTTTTTGTGGCTCCATCTCCCTTTCACTGGCTGAGCGACATAGCTCGCCGCGAGATGGCACCTTTGCAACTAACGCACCTTGGCTTCCCGGCTGGGCGCCCTGAGCAATCTGACGTGACGACGAGCCACGCGACGACCCTTGTGCCACGGCGTCAAGGGAGACATCCATACTAGCAGACGACGGCCGACTGAAGAGCAGGCCCGGGTCCACGCCGTTGTTGATTATCCCAAAGGAGTTATCGATAGCAGTAGCATATGTACCAGTATACATGGATTGATCCGCTGATGAGGCCATCAGGGCCTGCATGGGCGCTTGAGACACCATGACATGTTCACTTCCACCACCTGACACAACCCGACCGCCATTGACCAGCACATTCTCCGGAATAAAGTGGTTCGGGGTTGAAGTTTCCCAGTTCAGCGAGTTCATGGGCCTGGACGGTGGGTGCGGCTCCTGTCGAAACAAGCTGCTGCTCGCACCATTGAAGTCGATATCCATCCCCTCCAAGCTAGGATCCGTCTCCCAGAAGGGTTGCTGGTTGGCGAAATCGCCTGTCGTGGTTCCGGTGAGCTGGAAGTTAAACATATCGCCTTGGTTGGTCACATAACTGCCCATGTCTGTCTGATGGGATGTCTCCAAAAATCCCTGATGAACAAATTCCTGATCATTTTGCATAACGCTGGCTTCAAGCCGAGTGGCAAGCTTGCGCTCGCCTTTGTGACGTGAAGGTGGAGGTGTTACTGTTTGGACTCGTTCGGAATCAATGGTAACGAGTGATATCTTCTGAGCCGAGGTGTTTTGCGCAGGGTGGAGCAGTTGCTTTGAGAATGGCAAACTGTTGAGGCTCGATGTGACCAATGGCTCTCGGGGCAGGCTTAGACCAACCAAAGGCTCTACCGAAGGCAGTAACTGTGCCGGATCTGAAGAGGAGGAGGGGCTCGCAGAAGCAGTCAGTCCCGCGGCAGCTCGGCCCGCTGACAACGACCCCTTCTGGCCAGACGAAGTGATGGCCGGTTTCCTTGAGCCAAACTCTTCAGATGGACCTTCTCCTTCTCTGGGGTATCCTGGTGTGTTGTTGATGAAGAGGGAATACTCCTTGGCAAAACCAGGAGTCCAGCCCGCCGTTTCTTCAGCGTAGTTCCTGTTGGTCTTGGGCGTGTGTAAGAGGGGACTCGGAGAGGTGTTGGAGATCGGGGTTCGGGTAGGTGTTGGCGGCTGAGCGGTTTGGTTACCAAAGCTGCTATGGAGACGAAAGGGTCAGTAAAAAAAGGGACAAATGTGAAGGGAGGGGTGGGATGCCAGTCTCTCAAGGAAGACGATCCGGGGTAACAGAATGGTGGTATGAACTGGCTAACCTGCAAGCCAGCTGATCCCCGCTCATATCAGTTTCTGTCTTGTGCCATACATATATTCCAATGCCGGTCTGAGGTCGAGGTGGAAATCTGCTAAAGGGTGGGTTGGTGTCTGAACAATGAAGCGCGGTCCTTGAGTCGTTTGCTTCGGGTATCGTATGGATAGGAAGGGCCGAGGATGGATTATGGAGCTGATGGCAAGCTGAAGAGGCTGGACAGAGGTAACGATAGGTAGTCGGTCTTGTTTTTTGTTTCTTTGCTGACGTTTGAAGTCTTGAACGTTTGCTTTTTTTCGATAATTACTCGAACTCGGGGCTGGTGGAATTCCCTCGCCGGTCGTTGCCGTGACAATCGTTATGAACTTTTTTGGACCCTACAGGGAACGGGGAACGGATGATGGTCCTCTGGTTAGTGCACGTCGTCCTAGCGGAAAATGAGGGATGGATGTGAATTCAGGGAGGGGCGTCAGCTGGAGGGAGCTAGTAAACAGCGGGCTCACCTAATAACACAGGGAAGAGAAGAAGAAGAAGATCAGGAAAGTAAAAGACATGAGGTTCCGTTAGAAGACGAAAGTTGATCCGGTATGTAGCTGGACTCGGGCAAAGGTGGGGATGGAATGCCTGCTGGTCATGATTGTGTAGGAAGAAAAGGCAAGAAAGGTTCCCGTATCTTTTGGGGCTGAAAAACATCAGGCTGGACGACGGCTTGTTGCGAGAAATTTGAAAGCAAAAAAAGTTACTGTAATCCGTACCATTATAATCGTCACGGTATCGTGTATGTTTGTAACCCGAATGCGTGTCCCCGTTGTCTTTGCGTTTCCATACCTTACGGTACCTTCTGCATGATGCAGGTATTACGGCCTGAGGTGTGTGCTAAAAAGACAGATGCTTTGCAAGCGCACTTCGGTCGGTGGTGGCACAGGTCTCGACCCCCGCTGTCCCTCTCCGCTCATTAGGGGCTTCCCCGTGCTACGACATGTCCATCTAACAGGTACAGATGATTTATATTCCGCCGGAAAATACAATCACCGCATTCAACGTCAAGATCAAGGAGATTGGGAGAAATGGATAGGCGGCAGGAAACTGAAATTGGCCCAAAGATGCAAAGAATTACCTACTTCCATGAGCTGTGCTTGGAGGTACCTTTAGGTGTTCAGTCAAGATGACACCTGCCATCTCCTGCACAAGGCACAAGGGGACAGACCTAGCCAGCCAGCCGTACTAAGTCTGCATGTCTTGCACCCGTTGCCGACAAGTCAGGAACGGTCCGGGTTCAGGGCGACGCCGACCGACGATGATCGTGTTCCTTTTTTGGCATCGTTTAGTTTGCTCGGATAGTATTATATCATTGGAGTTGTCCAAGTACCCGTCATCCCTGGCAAATACCTTGGAAATGGTGTCGATGTCTCAACAGGAATGCTGCCCATTTTGTCGTTATCTTTTCGAGGGACGATGTGAGTCAATGTCAAGTAAAAAAAGCTCGGACGACACAGATTGTATCTTCTCGCTGTACATTCACGTACTCTATTCCCGCCGTTGCCTTGATTGCCTGACAGCCTGCCCCGCGTTTATGACATGTAAGTAAGAACACTTTGCGTGAGCATTATTAAGAAGGGAACTATTCCAGGTCAGCCATGGTGTCGTTCAGACCTGACAGAAGTCCCGCAGCGCAGTAATGCCGCAGGGCTGCCTGAGTCGAATTCAGGTTCAATGCTCGGCCAAACGTTCATACAGTTGTAAATTTCGGGACGAACTTGATCGGAGCCAGTGGAGTCGGTCTCGCTCGTCCCCCTCCCGTCTCCGAGCACCTCCGTCGGTGGTTGCCGATTTTCAATGTGTGGATGCCATAGAACCACTCCGAAACGTACGGCCGTCATTGGAGTGGTAGGCAATGTTTTCTCATAATCCATGACCTGACTTTTTCCACACATCGTGACTGAGAACTGCGCGGGCGGTGAAGAGCTGTTGCTTAACAGGAAGGTGTTAACAACTTGCTTGCTGCCTTACCTACCTACTAGAGGTACATATTCCTGGCCCTCTCATCCTATCACGTTATAGGCCCTCTCTATAGCGTGCAGCTTGCCAATCAGACACTAGCCGTGCCTGGCGAGCATGTGTTGCACCTTCCTTCCTTCGGTCGGCCTCGGATCCTTTTTGCTCCCTTGCTGTCATTTTTAATGTCGTAGATGGTCTCAAATAGTGCCCATTGTACATATAAAGATGTCGAAAAAGTGATGGCTTAAGTGGATGTCTGCGACGCACTTGCTGGTCACAAATCTGAGGATGCAATGCCATCATCTGACTTTCCATTGCACAGGTGCGCCCGAGCGCCATCATCCCATTCCAGCTGTCGTGTGTTGAACTGTCATGCAAGCACTTTAAACCCCTGCCAGCCAGGTGGCACCAGAGGCCGTAAGAGGGTCCGCAGGCCCGACAAGCGTTTTGTACAAAATTAGAATACCTTTACTTTCCAGTAAACAAATGCGCAAGACTTCGGTTTGTCATTCTACCGCGGACAAAAGTGGAGGATTACAATACTTGCGTCTATCGGGTCATGAAAGGTACAGTAACGATTATGGAGAGGATTTTCATGAATCGTAAGAGAATTTGAAAAGAAAATTTGTTTCCAGGTGGAACAATTGTTGCGCATACGTCACTCCATTCGTTTTGTTTGTTTGTTTACCTCCACCCGGTCGCACCGGCAACCGTGCATATGTGGTCCCTCCGCCCCCTGTCAGCAATGTCAGGCCGAAAATCTAGGGGTCCGTAACGCAAACCAAACCGAAGGCCGACCGGGCTTAGCAAGGCACACATGCCTTACGTTATTACTTCCAACCGTCTCGCAGTTATGTTGATGGGCAATCTTCTGGATATTATGGTCATCGGCTTGTATTTGGGGTATCATTTCGCCCATCTAGAGCTGCAGAAAAGATCAACATGAACCTACGACAAGAAGCATCAAAGAGGGTAAAGTGTGCGGGAAAAGTCCGGTGTATAAAGGGGACGAAGGAGAGTATAGAAAGTTAAGAATTCCGAATGGTCAATCAGAAGCCAAGAAAACCAAAGAGAGGAAGACAAAATAAAGAGAATCGGGTATCCTCCACCACATCACCTCCACGCACCAAATCGTATTCGCGACGCCCGCGTTGAATAGATGAGGTCGACATATGGAGAAAAGGAGACATCATAAGAAAGTGTGCCAGTCTAGGTAAGGTATCTAGTAAATCGCCCTGAGCCCCCATTCTAAGAGATCATACTCCATTCCTGAGGAGTTGTTTGTGTGTACTTGCTTTCCGCTTTTCTGATTTCCGTTGTGTAATCATAACGACATCTCATGGTAGCCAGCTTCCGTAAAAAGGTTGGGGATTAAACAAGCGATTTTGGGGTTAAGGAAAGAACCGACCATGGTTTGTTGGCACCTTAAGAACACCACATGGTTCAGTGAGCAAACTATGTTCATGAAACTGAAGAAATGAAAATGGGGAAAGTAGAACAAGGAAAGATGTGAATTGGACGTAGTAATACCCATTCCCAATCAGCATTTCTCAACTATTCAACCGTTGTGAACGGTCACTGGTAGTTGGCCACTTCAGCAGTGAAGGCGGCAGGCCAGGAGCGCGGGGCAGATGTGATCTGGGAGTGGATGTTATGGCGACGCCCATCGCGTGGAGGGATTGGCGGCGGTTGCAGTTTGTCAAGGTGCGAATTCAATTCGGGCGGTTGGCAAAGCTCCGATTGTTGGTCGGTGGATGGCTGCGGTGTAAGAGGTTGAATCGATGGCGGCGACAATGATGAACAATTATCCTCTTGCGCTTGCTCGAATTGGCGTTCCCCCGACGTCTGGGATAGGGCAAGTGTTTCCGCAATCGAGCTGTCCTGCATTTGGCCTCCCAGCGGGCTAGCGATCTGCGGTTCAGCTTTGGCTTTGATCATGCTCGAAGGTCGCGTGTGACTGCTCCCCCTTCGCCGCTTTGGTGTGTCTTTGATCTTGGTATGGGTATGGCACTGTTCCAGGACAACGATTAGCGATATGCACTCAATGTGAAAGAGAGGACCCTTGACATACCTTGTATGCGTGTCTAAACCAGGTGGTGCCCTTCTTCTTGTTGCTCACCAGCGCGACCCAGTCACGACAGGTGCCACAAAAGCCTTCCCATACTTCCGGGTTTCCTTCCATGCGCCTGATCTTTTGCGGTTCCTGGAAGCGACATCCTGTTGGTGCGCTAATGCCGTGTGTAAAGCTCTTGTCGTACCAGTACGCTGAGTTCTTGAGCACTAGCCAACGTCCTGGCTTGCAGATTCCGCACCACCCTTCCCTTTTGTTTCCGTGTCCGCGTACCCATTTGGGGGTGTAAAGGTCGCCGTCAAACCTGAGCTCCTGTTCATGGGGCACCATTTCGGGATCGTCGGGATTCATATCCTCGGGTGGGGGATCAAGCTGTTCCTCCTGGAGTGCAGCGAAGAGATCAGGCGGATCCGAAAGATCGGCGTAGTGGTGATGCAGAGAGCTGGGGTCAGCATTGCTCGAAAGCATTCGGAAAAATCCATGAGAAAGCAGCGGAGGCGGTTGTTCAAAGTGGTGCTGCACTGGATGGAAGCCATGCGATGGCAGTTGAGACGGAAGAAGCATGCCGCTATGCTGAAGTACTGGGCCATTGCTCCTAAGCAGATAGGGGTTCTGCTGTACTGCCTGTAGGTTTCCAAAGCTGAGCGGTAGCTGGGGTTGAGCGACCGTGGGGGAGGAGTGATGGGACTGCATCCGGGGTTGAGAGTGGAAGGTGTCTTGCGATCCGTGGTGGTAAACAAAAGGCGAAGGCCTTCTGCTAGCAGCTGTACCGTAAGACCCAGTTGACCATCTCTTGCTCCTGTCACCATCCACGCTGTATGGGGCAGCGCGCGCTCCGGGCCGGGGAGAAGGCGACGCGCGGCCTCTGCTCTGTGTCCGTACGAGATCTGACCGTGTCTGGGGAGTCATACGCGGAGAAGCGACAGGCGAAAGGTGTGTTGAAGACATGTACGAGTTGCGGTTCGAAGTTGGCCGGTAATCGGAGATGGACTGCGCATCAGAAAGCGAGGCGGAAAACTCATCGTATGAGGGCATGTCGGAAAAGGCACCGGAAGTCGACAAGCTGAAGGACGATCCAGACATTCTGCGCTGATTCAATCCGCCGTCGAAGTTCATCTGATCGCCTTCCAACTGCTGATGTCCCTGATACTGAAGGTCCATGGGAACGACCTCGTCACTAGTAAATGCCTGCCCGATTGCAAAGTCGTCATCCAAAGCTGGCATATCGACATGTTCTCCGCAATGTCTCTGACCCCACGCATCTGATCACACCGTTAGCTCCTCTACATCATCTTGTTCCCTAGTCGTTTCAGTCGTCTCACCTGTCGTTTGTGGATAGAAGTCGTGAGGCATCGAGGTTGGCGGGAACATGACGTCGCTTGGGGTGTGTTGCGCCTGCGGAATGCTCACAGAGGGTTGATTCCACGCAGGCAAAGTCCCAAAGCCGCCAGCCATACTATATGCGAATCCTTCATGGATAGTAGCCGGTCGTGGCTTAACACCTTGAGAGGTAGGGTTTTTCCACATTCCATGAGTAGGCGCCATGGGCTCCATCTCAGTCGACAACTGATTCCCGGACATAGCAGACATTTTGTTTTGCTGATGGAAAGGCACTTCTTGTCTCTTTGAGAACCCAAAGGAAAAGGGCAACCGTCTACGGGATTGCTCCTGGCTTGCGTCCATGACTACCCAATAGTTCCAATAAGATCACTCAGGTCCACTGGTTGGTGACCGGAAGTCACGGGCAAGGCTGTGGATGTTAGCATAAACATACGTTCAGGGATCATGGTTGGACTTACTCGATGTCGGTCGGCCTTGTTCTTAGCTTGAGATGAGAAATGTGCTGGCTGAACGAGGATACAGGTAGCACTGCGAGCCTTTCTGAGTAGGTGAGGCGGTCGGTGGTAGAATGAAAGCGTTGATGGCTGGTTGATTGGTGGCACGAGTAGTCCGTGTATATCAAGTGTTGTTAAGGATTGTAGAACCTCGTCTTTGAGGGATAACAGAAGGACCAGAAAGGACAGAGATAAGAAAATTGCGAAATTGCGGTTGCCCAAAGTGAAAGGAATGTCAAGGCTCCGAAGTGCTGGAAGGAAAAGGAGTGGAATGAGTTGTACGAGGCCAACCCGTTAGACCATCACCCACACACTGGTGTTCAAGAGGAAGAGAGCCAGCTCTTGGTGTATTATAAGCCAGCAATCGATAGTAAGGACTGGTGGTGGTGAAGGAGGGTCGGGTAGCCGGTGAGAAATCGAGATTGAGAGGACGGGAAGGGAGCAAAAGGAAGAGGCCAGTGAGCGGGCACTGACATGCCGTAGGTATAAAAGAATCTATCACAGACCAAGACACAACACCCCTGGACGGCCAATGGTCCAGTGAGGCCAGGTTCGGAACATCGGTAGCAGCTAAGCCGGGTCTCTAATACATGGTACAAGCTTGCCCTGCGTCTATGAACGTGGAGAACAGGTGGTGCACGAGATGGCTGTATGGCCTGTTCTGTTGGGAAGAAGACAGACGACAAGGGTAGAGACGAACAGGGTTGCATCTGCCCATCGAAGACGGGGCAGAATGAGCCATGTATGAGATGATGTCGTCCCAAGCAGGGACCAGGTGCCTAGCCTACGGATCAAATGATCTTTTTGGCCATAGATGATGGGGCTAAAACGTTGGCAAGTTAGATTCCCAAAGTGAAGGTATTGATGGCCCGAAAGGCGAATTGGTTAGAAAGTAGTGAGGAAGCATCGTGCTTCGGTTGACCGCGCCCGAGTGGCTACTAGCCCAAATACTAGCCAGGGGCTTGACCGGGACTCTCCTCTACCAGGAAAAGCCACCCATTCTGGGCAACGCAGGGCAAGGGGTTGTCTGGGAAGGCCTCTAAGCCCATTTTGGCCAGGAGAGTGTATGTTTAGCAAAGTGAAGATGAGATGGGGTCATCATCCATGTACCCAGAACTGTCTGTGTAAGGCGCGAAAAGATACCGATGGTGGGTGGCTTGTTTCAGATCCATGCCTTCTCGTCGGTAATAGGTGGCAACCAGGCCTAGTTTTCCGTGTCTTGGATGATCCGGATTCCAGGCGGATGGTGGTCTAAGCTAATGAATTGGATGACGAAAAGGGCGCCTCGCGGCAAAGCGATGGTGTAGGAGGGGTGCCATAGAGAACCAGACTATTCTGTCGCTTCCGTCCCGCGCCCGTCAGACTGAACGTAATCAAATTGACTGCCGTTATTAACAGTCCTGGAAGCGATCAGACAGCTGTCGTGGGGCATCAAGCCAGGCCGGCCATGTAGGAAGCGTATTGACTCTTTACATGCAGAAGAGATGCTCGAAAGAAGCTGGCAGTGAGGGTTCGCAAGCCTTCTTTTTCCCTCGAAAGCCGAGTTCAACAGTCAACTCAACTGCCAACCAAGCTTCCTTCGACTGTCGTGGTTGTGCGAGACAACTGTATCGGGCTTGTTTGTAGGTTAAGACCTAACCCAGCGAAGCAAGCCCCGGTTTCTCAGCATCGGAAGTGCAAAACCAAGACGGGCATGGTGACGCGTGTTGAGGTTTCGTGACCGGAAACTCTTCCCAAGTTCGTGAGCCCAAGGTTTCGCTACTCAGAAACTTGATACAAGCCATAACGGATTCGTCAGGTCGGCGCTAGAGGCTGAGGTTGCACGGGGCGAGTCAGCTCGGGACTGGCTGAAGCTCGAGGGCCGAGATTGAAGAAGACCCGAGGTGGAGTGAGGATTACACTAGTGTTGAAAGCAGGTTAGCAGTCTCCTTGCGGTCGGAACGAGGAGGTAGCGTAAGCCACTTTTGGTTCAACGGCTTAATTTCTGGTCCATCCCATGTCGTCAACTGGAGAGCGGGCAACAAGTGTGTAGTGTAGGGACGGGGTGAGGGGAAGCAGGGCAGGATGGCAAAAATAGCAAGTTCCAAGATCAAGGGGAGGATGATTCGCGTCACCCGTGTCTTGATCCTCCTTGGGTTTCCTGATTCGTCGGCAGTCCAGGGCTCGAGGCAGGCAGGGAGTACGGTTTCGATTCCGATCTCTCAAGGGGTCTGGTGGGTTTTGTTCGTGCAAAGTTCAATTGAGGAACTTGAGGGACTCTAAGAACCGGCAGGGGAAACCCCGTCCTGCCGACTGCAGATTACGGATGCGGGGATTCGGAGACGACTGCGATTCGTCGACAGGGCTCGGGCTGGTGGTGTTGAGCCACAGGCCGACGTTGTTGAAGGAGAGAGACACTTGAGAGAAAAGTCGGGACAAAGATTGTGTGCTGATTTGGAAATTGACCCATTGGAAGGGAAGGAGCGAACAGGCAGCCACAAGGGCGGCTCAGGCTATTGGCACCACACATGGGCATGTAAGGAAGGAGTGGGCCGGGGGAGGAACGGGGCTCGCGGGACAGAAAGGAACGTCTCAGATCTGTCGCAGGAGGCAGTCGCACACCACCCTACCTGCAGCACTCTAGCCCCGCATGCCCCGATGTCACCATTGGTACCTTTCTTGGCGCGCACCAGAGGAGACAGAGTTCACCTCAACCATCTCCAGACCTAGGTCTTGTCGGGTCTTCCAAGTTCCTACACTACACCTTCATTGTGTAAGCAGGTGAAGAAGTCCCTCTTTTGTGATCGTCCATCCACATTCCGGATTTCTCTCTCCTACGCTCCAACATACGTACGCTACAGTTAATGATACTGTGCTATCACATCCATCTCTCTCGAGTTCGCATTCTCAGGTCTCACCTTGCGAATGGTCCACCATTAGCCGGTTCTGGCTACAGAGAAGCGGAAGGACTCGTCAAGAATTGGCGGTCCGAATGACCACTCCCGCCCCGGGCCCGGCGGCGGGGCGGGGGCGCGGCCCGCCGGCCCCCAGGGCCGCGCCCCCCGGACGTCAA
>MU839130.1:218330-237476 GCA_030685235.1 Copromyces sp. CBS 386.78 | reverse complement strand
CGTGGGTTTTGTGCCCCCTTTTCGGGTTTTTTGCTACAGCACAGGGGCAGTCCCCGCAAAATTTTGGGGGGCCGAATTACCACCCCCCCCCCCGCCCCCCCCCCCCCCCCCCCCCCCAAAAAAAAAAAAAAAAAAGAGAAACTGTTTGGGAATCATGTCAGAGGTGAAAAATCACCCTAAATCGTCAATTGGTCCGCATTGGGACCATAGAAGGATAGCCGCTCATGGTGTGTTCCTCTGGCGCGCTTCTCATCACGCATGCCCCGTCAATTTCCTCACTGCAGTAGGAATACCACCCCAACCTGTTTCGTCTTGATTTCCTCTTCCACGGCTTAGAACTACACTTATGTTTTCGGGGTTAGCAAACTAACCTCACCCAACTATCTCAAAGCAGTCCGTCTGTGCGTTGCCTACGCATCACAAGCAATCTCCAAGAATAGCCTCGAGTTTCCCAATCCTCAAGAGATTGAGGATGAACACCTCAAGGCTACGCCTTCATCAACTCCCTTGATCACCAATTGCCTCCCACCCTTTCTGCCGCTCGGACGCTAGTGTTTCTTCTAGAGACATTCCACGACCTTGTTCAGTGGGGCTTCCCGGAAAATCCGCTCCAACACAAGTGCAGTTGTTCTTCCGCCTGGGCGCACGACGCATAACAACGAGTGCCTTTTTTGGGAAATTGTTCGCTGTTTAGCTGTAGGGAACTAGCCGCCTATAACTCTGGTTTTATGTAAATCATGGCGGACAATATTTCACGCATGACGGCATCCTTCTGTCTCTCCTCCCATCCACGACCAAGATATCGACGAGTGTTCTCGTATGGCATGTGCTCACCGCCAGGGATCATGGTACGCATCCCACGGGTTTACCGAGACAACCAAGACGAGAACCACTTTGGCAAAATTCCATGATGTTTTCGTCACTCACGTCATAATAACAGCTATGACATATGGGCATCTATAGTTCTTAGTGGTGATAACGCAAGTCCGTGGTCGAGGCGTACGGAGAAAGATTCTCAAGCCAGAGTCTCGGACCATGAGCGCAAACAGACGTATACTCCGCTTGCTTAATACTCAATACTCAATAGTACGCAAAGATCGCCTCGAAAATCAGGAACACGAATTCTCGGATGACTCATTCTCGAGTGTTCTATGGCTCTCATTCATAGTGGCTACCTTGGTTCAAATTGGCCACCCCGAGCCAAGCATAAATCCAAGGTTTAATGATAACCCGACACTCGGTGTTGCCCGGTTCAAACATCACGACAACCATGTAAACAGTTTCCTGATAGACAAATTGATCCCCGATTAATCGACGAAGTCGGTTGAACCGGCAACCCAATGCAGTCAGGTATTTGTGTCGACTTTGGGCTTCGCCCGGGGTTGCCACGGATGAGCATAGCCCAGACGAGTAATTGCCCTCAACTCCTGAACCAAAATTGGCGAGCATATCCCATGCCCCTGGCTTCAACCGAACCAGTAGTACTTCGTCTTATCAGATCCGTTTGGAACGGGAGCTGATGCTCGAGCGCAGAGGACATGGATGCACACGACCAAGCTACTAGGGTCATCCAGAAAGAGACTTCAATATTGGATTTAGCTGAGATCTCCGGGAGGCCGCCGGTCGATACCACCATGAATGTCCATGCCTCTACCAAGCTCATGTGACCCTAGGGTACTGCTGTGCTTTGGACGTTAGGAACTCCTACAACAGAGAGGGCCTGAACGATCATTACACCTGCTACACTTACGGGTACGAGTAACGCTAGGAATATGGAGCCGAAAACAACAAATGAGTATCGTAATTGCATGTTTCGACGATTGATACTAATGAAACTTCGGTTCTTCTTACATTTAGGGAAAGAGGCAATGTGAATCGTGACTTCCTCAAGACATCTTGTTTGATCATCAAACATCATGCCCGTTGACTTTGTATATTCGAAGCTCAGTGTAGCAAAGCTGATTAACTGTAGACTGACCCTTAGGGAAGTTATGTCTTGGTGAAAACCCTCATTGACAATTGTTATATAAAGGGAACTATATTCCGACACTACGATGACAAGTATCATGCACGTAGCCGTCAGTTGGCATTGAAAGAAGAAGGGAGTCGAAAAAAATACATTGGACACATAATTGTGACCCAAAAGGCAGACATCATTTTGTGGTGTTCCGATAGACCGAGCAAGACTCAAGACGCTCAGACACATCTCGCACCCTATACTTCTCCCAAGTAGATGAAGACACTCCTCAACATTTACTAGTGCTCCTCCCTTAGACAGTCGAAATTGCGTAAACTCAGTCCTAGATGTGACTGCACGACTGAGGGAAGCCGATTTGGACAGATAAGTAAGCAAAAGATGTGTGTAAGCTGTCTCATATCCTACACGTAGCCATCTCGAGGCTCCGTTAGCGCTGGCACATACTTCGGGTAGGTGGTTTACCATCATCTAATTTCTAGCTCCCGTCCACATATCCGTGAAGTCTTTTGGTTTTTTCGTCAAAGCGCTGGCGTATGGAAAAAGTGAGAGGCGAAATACCTTTGAAGCTGTCAAGCCTGAAATATGAATTGAATCAAGAAGACAGACTGAATCCCATGCTTGATGTAAATGTTCCTCCCTTTACGGTTCCTGTGCTAGCTGACGCGCTTCAAAGTGTTGATCGCTACCTAGACACAACCTTCGCGACAGCCTGTGACCTAGACGGGCACTTAAGGTTGCCTGCCATAGTTTGCTCAACGCAAGTGACCTATGTTTGGCAAACTTCATCTCTCAATCCCCTTTTAGTTTTTCATTGCTCTCCATCACTCCATCGCTCCTCCTTATAAACCCTCCGACCGCCAGTCTGGGGAAGGTACGGCCCGACGGTCTGAGTCGTGGCTTCCCGATTTCTGCGGAACGGGCAGTCTTCCATCCCAACTCTTCAACGGGGCATGTCCACGCTTCCATAACATAGCCCCCAGCCTAGCGCCTACAGAAGGGTATATGTAGCACTTTATGCTGTGTTCACACGGTTTGTATATCTATCGTTTCGTAGAGGCACATCTCGGATTAAGGATTGTTCAGCTCGCATTGTCAAGTTGTTTTCTATTAGTCTTGTCGACCAACACTTGACATGGATGGGTGGCACCGTAATTTTTTAGCGGCCATGTTGAGTACTCATGATGATACACAACCTAATAGAGTGTTGTTCTCGGGCATTTGTTCCCACCGCATCCAGAAACTAACGTCATACGTAAACAGCAGAAGTTCATCTTCGATAAGGAGAACTATTTCCTACCTCGTACCTATTAGAAAGTATTTCTATCGTTGGTCCTTCTTGAAACAATCAGGCCAACGGACATGCCGTATCCGCACACTTTCGGCGTCACACACACCTTCAACGGAAACAAAACCTCCACTTTCCCCTCCCACCAAGTCACTGAGACCGCAATGGCAGGAACCTCCGCGGAGTATTGTGTAGCAGGCCCCGCCCCTCACTACTTCTGATTGTTGATCCTCTTCCACACCTCACTCTCCGCCTCCGCCACCTTCGCCCCCGCATCCTGAATCCACTTCTTTGCCGAATTCCAGACCCCTTCGTCGTCATCATCACCACCACTGTAACCACCACCGTGACCGTGGCCATGACCCCCATGAGAAGCAGCATACTCGTGCGCCGCGCGCTGGGACTGGTTCATATCCGACGCCATGGCGTCTTGCTGGTACCCGGGTGGGTGGGAGAGGTCTCCTCCTCCTCCGGATCCAGATCCAAGTCCGAGCTCAGCCGGGGACGCACCAGGGAGATAGGTCGGTAGGGTTCTCGTGGGCGGTGGTGGAACCGCGCCTGTGGTGGTAGACGTTCCGCGTTGGGAGTAATTGTAGGAAGCGGTAGGTGGGGGAATGGACATTTGGTGCGGTGGACTGGTTATTGGGCCACTTGGTGCTGGTGCTGCCGGACCCCCTGGGTAATACTGAGATGATGCCTGCGGTGGGAGATGAGGGTACTTGACGTCTTGCCCCTGCGTGGTGGTTGCCGTGCCGGTCTGGACGGGCAGAGTTGGGACTGCTCCGGGCTGGGGAGGCGGAGGAGTCCGGCCGGAGGTGAGGTAGGTGGGTGTAGCCTGTTTGAGCGTGGCGGTCCCGGTGGGTTGCGGGTCGGGGTTGGCATTGGGGACTGTTCCTGACTGACCCTGACCTTCGGGGGTTGCGGTCTTGGGGTCCTGCGCACTAGACGCTTTTGCTGCGTTGATGGGGCTGTGGGTGTACAGGTTTATCGGAGGCATGCTTGCAAGTAGCTTGATAGATGGCGATGATTGAACTGGAGGTGTGGTCAACAGAGCGACGAAACTAAACGAGAAGTGCTGGGTCACCGGATTGAGCAGAGTATAAGCAAGTGGTTGAAATATGTTCCTGTGTGATCAACAAGATGAGTACAGTAAATGCCGAATGTGTAACGTGGCCGTTCTGGGATGCAGTTGGCTCTGCTCTTTATTATCGTGTCGTGGCCTGCAGTGCTAACTGGTCATACTATTGATCACTTGCAACGGGATCGATCAGTCGCGACCGCCTCGCAATTCGCGAACGGTCGTTGAAGCTGAGCAACGCCGATCAGGAACGACGTCATTGTCAGGTGGCAGGACGGGTTGCCGGCCGCGAATCGCTCGGTTGGATGGCCTGGCAACTGCACGGCAAGGGTGCAGCTATAGGTACGGTATTGAACGGCCAACAACTGCAGTTTTTGCTATTTTTCCATGTTCGTTGATCGTCGAAATCCTCCAAACAATATGATCCAGTATCAGTCTCTATGCGGCCTTGATGCATTGGTTGTTGGACGAATGAACATGTGGTGGTCAGCCTCAGTTAAGTCCTGACACTTGCCGTGATCTGCCTTTGGAGATGCAATGGAGTTAGGGCGTGATCGGCTACCTGGAAATGGGCTTTCGGAAATTTCTTGGCAGTTGGGAAGTACAAAAGCTCAAAAAAGGTTGCCAAAGTGGTCCGGGCGCAGTTCCGAAAGGATTTCCATCACCTCGAAGGTGCGGAAATCGACTTTCGGAAATTTGGCCCGCCAAGATTTTTTTAGACCAATTATAAAGCTCGCATCGAAGGAAGTGGAGTAAATCAATTGCCAAGCAATTTCCGAGTGAAAAATCAGCCTGGAAATCGCCAGAAATTGTTAGAGGGTACAATTGAAAAGTAACTTTAGTAAAAAATTAACCCGAATTACTTCGAAGTACCGCACACGGACCATATTCCCCAAATCCATTTCCAGGTCCATTTCCAGGTCCATTTCCAGGTAGCCGATCACGCCCTTAAAGTGAATGTGAAGTTGTGAATGCAGTCGCAAAAGATGGTGCCCTCGAGGTGAACCAACGCTGTCACAGCCCGGAATGGCTCCATTGGAACACCCCTGCTCAGCCCTTCAAAAGAAGAAGCTAAACCTGGAAAACCCCACGACGGACAGGGTACAACGGGGTACCTATTCTGGGGAGTGTATGCCTGTCCAGCCGAGTAATCGTTGTGGATGGTTTCCAAACGTTTTGTCTATCGTGCAGTGCACCCGCCGCCAGACTCGATCTTCCCCAAAATTATCGGACTGAACCGGCCGAATCAAAGGCGAACCAAGAGAACACAGACAAGGCCCACGTCCGCCATCAGCATTCCCGACCGGCCGACCGCGCCGCCGTAACTGACTCCCATCTACCTTGCCTCAACACCAAAACACGGAATCGCTACATCGACAGCGTCACAAAATATCACCACCTCCAGTTGGCGCGCACTTGCGGAAAACGTCCCGCTCCACCGTGACCGCCACCCCGTTAACAGGCCAACAAAGCGCGTTATACCTCGAACAATAGGTGTGCCGCGCATCTCAGACCACTCGATCGGCATACCCCAGGGAGGCATCAACATTTCACGATGGTCGGGAAAGTCAGCGAACGCGTCCTCCTCAGGGAAGGTAGGTGCCATTCCCTTCGACCAAAGGCACTCATGCCCAAGTCGCTAACAGTCACACTCAGGGTTGGAGCGTACCGACAATGGCATGAAGCAGACAAGTTGGCCCGACGTCGTGCCCATCAACCAGAAGAACTACTACACGTGCGAACCCACATCACAATGTCCTATTCCTCCCCAACGACCAGGTCCGGCATGCTGACACTGTGTTCGCAGTGATTATATGAAGCGTGATGACCAAATCCTTTCCCTCAGACTCCAAAGCGAATTGAACAGAGACCGGCTTGTACAAAGCGCCAAAGACCGCGATCGCGCCCTCAACTACACCAATGGCGAAGTACCTCTCCCTCTCGACGAGCTACAGGGCGATGATGGACCGACACCGGCAGCCTATGCCGAGCCGTCCAAGGTCATCGTCATCCACCCGGGAAGTCAAAACCTCCGAATTGGCTTTGCGAGCGACGCGCTTCCAAAAACCATCCCCATGGTTCTCGCGACAAAGTACCCACAGACAGAGTCGGAGATGTACGAAGCGCTACCGAGGAGGCAGTTCGAAGCTAGGACAACCGAACAGCAATACGGCGAGGATTGGTCCAAGAAGTACCAAAAGATGAGCAACGACCTCAAGGCCGACATGCGCGCAAACAGGCGCAAGGTTCTCCCCAACTCAAAAGATCTGGTTCTCAACTTCAACCGCCGAACAGAGGCCGAAGTAATCTCCACCCACAACGATCCCCTTCAAGTCGACTGGACCGATGTCAACACTCTGGAAGACCCGGATTCGAACGCGTCTGTGTTCATTGGACAACAGGCGCAACGCATTGCCGACGACTCCAACCCCAAATTCAAGCTATGGTGGCCGATACAACATGGCTGGATGAATGAGGACGACTATCCCACAAAAGCCCACCTATTCAACGACATCGAGACCTTACTTGACCGTGCCTTACGGTATGACTTGGGTCTGAAGCGAAGTACTGAATGGAAACAGTACAGCTGCGTCTTCGTTATCCCGGATCTGTACGACAAGAAGTATGTGGAGCAAATATTGCACCTTTGCGTGGAGTGGTTTGAGTTCAGCAAGATCTCGTTCATACAAGAGAGTATGGCGGCTTCGTTTGGTGCCGGCTACACACAGGCCTGTGTTGTAGACGTCGGCGCGCAAAAGACTTCCATCACCTGTGTTGAGGATGGACTCTGTATCGAGGACTCCCGCATCAACCTTAAATTCGGCGGCTACGATATTACTGAAACATTCATCAAGATGATGCTTTACGACAACTTCCCATACCAGGAAATCAATCTACGACGGAGATACGATTTCTTGTTGGCCGAAGAGCTGAAGATCAAGTACTGCACTCTATCACAGGCCAACATATCTGTTCAGAACTCGGATTTCCACGTGCGCGCTCCTAACCAGCCCACTCGCAAATATCAGTTCAAATTCTACGATGAGGTTATCCTGGCCCCTATGGGCTTCTATGACCCTTCTATTTTTGACAACAGCACCAAGCTTAGAGGCAGGAGGAAGCTCATCGAGAGGTCGTACAACGCCTACGATGTGGAAGTCCCCGATGATCCTACATCGGCAGCGCAGTTCGCCGTCCTGTCCCACATCGCCCCATCCCTTAACGCGCACACCCTTGCGGGAGCATTGAGTGATCTTGCTACGCCCGGCAAGGAGAAACCTCTACCATTCAATTTCTTGGCGCGCACTGACACAGCGGCTGGCACGCCCGGCACATCGAAGGCGCCATCGCCCGCTCCTGGTGAGGGCGCCAGCACTCCCGTTCCACCGCCGTTCGTCTTCGGAGCAGGCGGCGGTAGTCCCGCCCCCAGTGGACGGAATGGCACTACGCCAGTGCCCACGAACGGGGCACCTGCGGCTCCCAACGGCACTGGCGCTGCCAACACGCTAGCTGTTCCTGGTGGCATGCCGGCCGAGGCCGTCCAGCGCACGCCCAAGTCGATGGCCGCAGAGCGTGACGCCGTGCTGCCAGTAATGCCTCTTGACATTGCCATCATGACGAGCATTCAGAACGCCGCTAAGGGCGATGAGAAGAAGGTCAGAGAGCTGATGGGAAGCATCATGGTTATTGGCGGTGGTGCCAAGACCCCGCACTTTGCGCCCTACCTTGAGGAGAAGCTCAAGGCGCGCCGGCCGGACTTATCGGAGCGTATCTTGGTGAGCAGGAGCGCGAGGGAGATGGACGAGCAGGTCGTTGTGTGGAAGGGAGCTAGCGTCTTTGCGAAGCTGTCGACCAACGATTCATGGATCACAAACTATGAGTATAAGATGCTGGGGTCTAGGGTCATCTATCACAAGGCGCTGTGGCAGTATTGATCGGCATGTGCTGTGGTTTGGGATAGGGCTGGATAGAGCGTGTATGCATCATGTTTTAGTTTCCTGGGTCCAGGGAATATGGATGGGTGTCGTGTACTAAAGCAGCTAGGTGCCATATGGAGTTTACGGGCGTTATAGATAGAGTTAAACGAGATGGCATCATATGGTCAAACCGTCAAAGACTTGAGGATAGCTATAGGTTTTACAAAGAGCTGTTCAGTCCCAAAGTGTTGAAACTACACTCATACTTTCGGATTCCTATCATTGAGGCGGATAACAGTTACCAGGCACCGTATCGTCCCGCGAAATTAGGATTCGGGTATACAAGGGTTAATGGTGTCAGTTAACCACATACCTACATGCTCTTTTACACGTTCAACCCTATCATCTTGGCGGCTTTTCCGAATCCCCATTTCGCATGACGATACGGTATGTACAATTTGTACGAAGATCATCAGACAAAACTCGGCTCAACAACCGCCGCAGAAGAAATAGGCACCACTTCACAAGACAAGACAAGACGTGGCACCCCACAGGAGGAAAGCTTGACTGCATGCTCGGCGACAGGGGGATTTCCCCCGGTTTTTTCTGGGGCCTCCAACCCGCTGCCCGCAAAACCTCAACCGTGGATTGGCTAGCGCATCGTGAAGCCGGGGGAGGCTTATCGCAACGTACCTCTAGACTAGCGAGCGTCCAGTACCTACAGCATGCCGTTTTGGTGGCCGATGCAGAGTGCTTTCCCACTTTCCCAGCCACCATAAAAAAGCCAGCGAATGGACGAAGATGGAGGAGAGGGCACAGAATCGAACGGATGCTGACAGAGTAGGCCGCTGACCATTCATCACACTATCACGCCCAGGTACATTCCTAGCAAGGAATTAGTTAAAGCCGGCGAGCGATTTCCATGGACTGGAAGGGCCAGCCTAGCCCCGCCCGGCGTCGATGCCCCCAGACGCCCCGTATCGGTGCCGATTTCTCGTGGGTGGGGGAGTTTCTTTCGAGAGATGGGGCTTTCATGTGCTTTTTTGCTTACCTTTCTCCGCTACAAACTACCTGCATAACTACTGTCTAGTGTACCTAGTACGCTACACCGCAACGGCTTCTGCTTACGTGCTGCTGTAGCACAGTAAACCGGCGGACATACCGTCCCTGTCCATCAATAGGTATTTGGGTGTCGGTATTCCCTCAGTCGGTAGCGAAAGGAGCGGGAGAGGAAAGAAAAGCTTCGAAGGGTTGCGTTTCTGTCCAAGGGTTGGACAGGCTCGACAGGCTGGGGGTCAGCACAGGGATGTGTGTGTGACCGCGTGGGTTCCTCACCCGAGCAGCAGCCTTTCTTTTTGGCTACCTCTCTTTTTGTCCGTCTTAGCGTCGTGACTTTCTTCAACCTTTTTTTTCTCTCACTTCAAGATTCTCTTCTTCTCTTTTTGCGTTTCTCCCCTGGACAGCCCTGATACACACCCTTTGGGAAACTGTGTCTCGGCTTGGAAACACATCCCGCCCAAGCTTTCTTGTTGACGAAGCTCACGAAATCGACTCACGAGGATTTATATATTTCGAAGGTTATAGACGTGACCTGCATCGAATATCACCATTCATCACCACTACCCCGAAGCTCACAAAGAAAAGGCCTACGAGTTTACGAGTCTATGACACTGGACGACACTGAACGACCTGAACTGAGACAAAAGAGTATATGATACCGGCACGGCACGACTCGAGAAAAAACACGCACAAAGACAAAGCAGAGACGAATTCTCAATTTCACCCAAATTAAATCAAATTCATTGACACACCAGCCTTATCCCGGCTACGGCACCCGTTCAGCTCACGCAGCGGCTCACCACCGAATCTGCCTCAAGGGTTGACGACTTTTCATCAGCCCGCGGCCATCGGCAATCCCCTCTTGACATCCTCAGGTCTCATTCTCTCTCATGACACCGATGACATCTAGACACGAGAGAAAAAGATATCAATAATACCAATCAGTCAACTACCAAACGAAGGGGAGGCGGTAAAAGGCTCGGGAACAGCAACCAACCATGGACCAGTACCTGTTTAGGACGCATCTCGACCAGTGCAAATTTGTGGAGGAGACCACCTCGTGGATTGAGATACTAAATTACTCGGTAAGTCAAGGCATAAATGTGTCAATTGGATGGGAGCGTGGTGGTGGAAGGCGGGGAAAGGGGGGATATGGGGAGAAGGGACGAGGTAACGGTTCGGTGTGACATGGGTGGGAGGGAAAGCGAGAGAGTGGATGTTTGTGTCAGTTGGGGGTTGTTACGGTAATGAATTTTGAATTCGCGGGCGGAAAAGAGGAGGAAGGGTTGGGGAGGCTCTCGGGGAGGCTCTCGGAGAGGGAACGTTGAGTGGGTGCCTAGGGTGGTTTGCAGCCGGCAACAGATCTTTGTGGGAGCAAATATGCTTACGGATTTGTATTTTGTGAGACTGAGGAACGAAGCTCGAGAGGTGACCAGCGTGAAGATCAGAACTAACATCGCCGGTCTGAATAGGATGAAAGTCTCAACACCATCGATGAACACCGATTCGGACCCGATGAGCGACGAGTCGAATTCCACAACTTTCTACACCGGCGGGTAAGAGATAACCCGGATCCTGAACGGTTTGATGACCGTGAGCTGACATTTACCGCTCTCTAGGGTGTCTTTGCTCCCAAGAAGCTCAAGGAAGGAGTACGACTATTGAACGGAATTCGTCTGATGTGAGCACTATGGTCGAAGCAGTGATTCAGACTCAACGAGGAAATGGGCTAACACATTCTTCAGAGTACAAAAGGATGCAAATGAAGATGAAACCTTTGCACCTCTTTACGTTTCCCTAAAACCCGAGGACTACTCAAGCATGGTCGAGATCATGCGGTTGCCCTACCGAGCCATAGAAGGAACTAGTGTCGTTGGCCCCTTTTTTTGGGCAGCTCTAGACCACGATGAAGAAGATCCTCACTTGCGTGTGTCAACTCTTAGTCCCCCCAATTCCATACAATTGGTGTCTAACCAACCGCTCACAGAAATTATCTTCCGCAAATCCGACGTCCGCAAAAAGGGTAAAACCCGCGGCTGGGAACTGATGCTCTCGCACTCCTTCAACACGGGCATAACCTCTGGTTTCGTCAAAGGCACGCCCTCCTCCGACATCAACGTTTCCATCAAGACCCTTTTGGCCTGCGCCTCACAAGCCATGCACCCCTTTTTGTTGCCCATGATCGTTTTGTCTCACGACATCTCCATCAAGACGGACATGAAGCAGCGCGAGGCGCGCGAGTGGCTGCGCCGGCTCGAGCACGCCGTCAGCATGCGACAGGAGATCCTCGAGGAAGAGTCCAACTATATCAAAGAAACCATGGTCGATTTGGATCAGATCAACCGCGACCTGGTCGAGTGTCATAGCCAAGTGCTCTGGAAACGCCCCCAAGCCTACCAGGAAATCGTCCGCTCCTTCGGCATCAGTCTTGAGCAGTTCTGGTCCCTCGCTTCAAAACGACCAGAGATCTACGGCAAGGACGCCAAAGCTTTGCACGTCTCATTCGTCTCCCGCCTCGATTTCTTCAACGCCAAGTTAAAAGGCATCGAAAACTATGCGCACATTACGCTCGAGCGCCTGTCCATCCAGCGCGCGGCGCTCTACAACATCATCGCCCAGAAAGAATCCAAGCTAGGCCTACAAATGGCAGTCGACCAGCGTAAGCTCGCCCACGCCGCTAAGCGGGACGCAACCTCGATGAAATCCATTTCCCTCTTGGGCGCCATCTTCCTTCCCGCCACCCTACTAGCATCCGTCTTCTCCATGACCTTTTTCAACTTCCAAGACCAAGATTCCGATTTCAGCCCCGCCGGCGACGACTCAGCCTCTGCCTCTTCTTCGGGAGACGGTGGTGCAGCAGCAGTAACAAGAACAGTCTCCCCCTCGATATGGGTCTACTTCGCCATCACGATCCCGCTTACCCTGATCATCGTCGTGACCTGGTTCCTGTGGGACAAGAAGCGCGAAGCCGAGTACGCGCAAGAAGACAAAGATATCGAGAAGGGCATCGATAAGATGGAGCAGAAGATCATGGCGGAGATGAGGAAGAGGACGATGAGCACGGCTAGGACGTGGAATGTTGCAAAGAGTTGACAAGGTAAGGCGGTGTTAGGTATTCTGGTGGTGCAGTGAGGGAAGTCCGGTTTTGGTGGCTAGCACACGGACCGTTCTTACAGCCACCAAAACCGCGCTTCTCCTACTGCACTACCGGAATACCGAACACAGCCTGATGTTAGGAGGTCTGGGTCGGGCTTCATGATGGGGGGATGGATGATGATATGACGAAAACAGATATGTCCACTACACGACTTCATGAACAGCCATGAATCTTGTGTTTTGATGATGAGCGGAAAACGTATGTACGGAGGGAATGGAGGGGAGACGATTTATGATACCTTCGAGCATCGGGCTAAATTCGGTATGATTTACGTAAATATATATACCATACCATGACTGTTTATTACTGATCATATGACATCCGGGCGTTAGGCGTTCTCAGTGAGAGACTGAAATCAAGGGGCTGACTGCCCACGAACACGACAAATGGCAATACCTAGTGCACACCCATCTATGTAATCGGGGTGTCTACCCGTCACAGCACGTAGATCGAGGACGAAGTGTGCCAAAAGATCTAACCCTTAAAGGTAATAAGATACTAATCTAAAGAAAGGCAGCTAAAGAGAAGAAGCTGGTGCAACAATCAAATGAGATGGGTAGATTAGCGGTTGTTATATCATGCGATGACAGACACAGGAGAGGCAGATAGGATAAAAGTCTAGATGGGATGAAGATCAAATACCAAAGGCCAGATGGGATGGAATACCAGAAAAAGGCCAGATGGAAACCCAATGAATTGGTCCCTTGGCAGGTAGGTGCTGGCATGTGAACCGCATTCCCTCCCAAATTCAACTAGCCAAATTAACCGCCTCACTGTTAAGTTGTCTGCTTGTGTAGATAGAAAGCCGAGTTATATGGTTGGTGATTGACTGAAACGAGTTTGGTCCTTAGGGTGGTGGGCAGTTAGTTACTTGACTTTATTTGTGGTATTTTACACTACATCGTATGTACTAATTATGCCTCAAATGACTATTCAAGAGGTATGTCCTGTAAGCATGTCTGAAAAGACGAACAAGAACAGTGAGCGAACCGACGTATGATATAGACTGTAGGTACTTGTAAGGCCCGAGTGACCGGTGGTCTTCATGAACAGCCAGGGTACATTAGGTCGTGTAGTTTATGACTGGTTGAGAAAGGTAGGTAGGTATATATATGGAACGTCAAATGCACAATCCACTGTTTGTTCTAAAATGTTCCCACACCTTGAACGCTCTCCTCTTACTCTGGGGACATAATGTAGAACACTTTCCTTTTTTTTCCCACCGTGGTCGCATGTAAATATGACTCTTGCTGGACCTCCTCAGGCTCGCTAGAGTCTATATCTTGGACCCTGAGGGGTAT
This sequence comes from Copromyces sp. CBS 386.78, assembly GCA_030685235.1. NCBI lineage: Eukaryota > Fungi > Ascomycota > Sordariomycetes > Sordariales > Sordariaceae > Copromyces > Copromyces sp. CBS 386.78. The sequence continues at coordinate 223,701 of MU839130.1, read as the reverse complement.
CTATCCGACTCGATTCGACTTTCGTGGAGTGAAGAGGGATCATACAGTGTGTTCTTGCTCTTGGTGTCATTAGATGAGAGCGATGATCAATACCAGACTTTATTTCGAGTCTACCTTATGTAATTCCTTTCAACTTTCGGCATCCCAGGGTGTACCTAAGCACGCCCAGAGGCGCGGAAACTCGGAGGCTCAAAGGCACAGGAGAGGAGGCACGGTACAACCTCGTACGTAAGCATGTATATGCGTGTTTAGTTTTGTTTGTCTGTTGTCCTTGTCTTTCGTTGTGTCATACACATATACACATAATGCACATGATCCGTCCTCCGTCGGAGTAGCCGGGCGGCCGGGCGGCCGTCGCCGTTGGCCGTTGATGAACAAGTGGTTAGCGAATTGAATTTAATCGCTCGTACAGGTGGGACATAGGAGACGGTCGATGACGTGACTAGATTCCTTGTACCGGCGTCGTACATAAGGAAGAACTAGATAAGTTAGGTTAGCATGTTGCTGTCCCTCTGTTCAATCCTCCCCAAGTTCACAAAAGACATGAGATAAGAGATATTGTGTTCGAGTGGGTAACTTCTGGTATTCTTGTGACCTTAGGTCTTCACATGAGATGTTCGGAGAATATCTAATACACAGAAAGCGAGTTGAAACCCTCCGCCCATCCACCAATACCATATAACCGTTCTTGTTTGGTCTTGTAAACCGGAAAAGAGGAGAATGCTGATCCTTCGGGCTCATGTCCATAACGTCTCGATCCTATGAATGAAATGAAAAAAAAATAGAGAAGAGAAAATCCAATCCAATTCGAATGTCCAGTTTCTGTATCTGATTGCCGCGCCGCTTCGCCCTTTGTTTGTTTGTTTAAACCATGCTATGCAGTATTGTAAATCCCTGAAAATATAGATGATAGACCCGCCCGTTGACCCCAAGCAAGAAACCCCCTGAAAAGCCAGAAACAACCCAAATGCCCGAAAAACTCCGACCAGGATCAGCAGAATCCCTTTACCCAAAAACAGTGTGAATCAGTGGAGGGCCACAGCGGAGGTGATGGCCCAACTACAAGTGATGAACTGGCACGAGAGGAGTTCCCGTCCAGCCACCAACCCACTCGACATCGAAAGGATGACGCTTCTCCTTGCGCCAGTCAATGCCCCGATCGCGTCCCTTACTCCAAGGGCACTGCTTCACCGGGGTAGACTTCTTTCCGATGTTGGCAGCATAATGATGAGATGAGTGATTGTTCGCGTGAACAGTATAAGAATTGTGATGTGTGTTGTTGAAATCATGAGAGGCGGCGCCAAAGTTATGAGGGAAACGGCGCTGCGTTCTCGGAATAGACTCGGAGCCTCTAGGAGGTGTGGTTCCTGTTGCCCTGCGACGTTCACCCAGAGCCTGCCACTTGTCCATGGCACTCTTGCGAGCGGGCGGGGAGTGGCTCATGGGGAACTGGGTGGGCTCCTTCCGCGCGGGAGCATCGTGGAAGAAGAAGCCATCGGCAGCGAGGTCGTCGTCGATGTTGGAACCAAGGTGCATATCGATAGCGGGGATATCGTGCTCCATGTGGAGGCTGCCCGCCTTGGTAGCCGGGGACAGACCCACGCGAGGAGTGTTCTCTTCATCGTGCTTACTTTCCTGACTATAGGTTCTGGAGTTCATCTCCTTCAGCGCCAGCTGCTTAGCGTGCGCCTCTTCTTCCTCCTCCTCTTCGTCCCACAAATCACTCCAGCTCTTAGAAACAGTATCCTTGCGACCGAAAACCATTGACAACGCTGACTGCTTAGGCTGCTTGGCCATGTTGATCGGGAGAGAGCCGGCGGCGGCCGAAGGCCTCACCGGGATCTTGGCGAACATGTCCTTGCTAGGTTGAGCGATCGAGCCCATGTTAAGCGACTGCATGGAGGCAGCGAGATGCGAATCCATAACAGACGAAACGGAAGGAGGGGTCTGGATGCTAGCGGAGAGCCAGTCGGAAGTAGTGGCGGTAGAGGTGGAGAAGAGGTCCTCCGTGTAGCTCTCGTCGTCGGGAATGTCGCTGAGCTGCCTCTGGGGGTTGGCGTGGAGCGCCTTGGCCCAAGGAAAAGCGCCAGTGTCCATCTGAGGGCTCTGGATCGAGGGGGTGCGAAGAGGCTCGCGGTTGGAGCTGGCGACCACGGGACCATCAGCGGTGCAGAAGTCGTCGAGGATCTCGTCGTCAGTGGTGAAGCTGATGACGCGGTAGAGAGCTTCGCGAGCACCCTCAAGAGAGCGCTTGCGAGGATCCAGGTTCATACACTGAACAATGACTTCATAGGTGTCTTGGGACATGGACGGAAATACGTCGAACAAAGACTGCTTGTCGCGGGAGAAATCCAAGAAAAGCGGGTCGGCCTCGGTCGGGGTGGTGAATGGGTTGCGGGCGAAGAGGACATTGAGCAAGCAAATGCCAATAGCCCAGATGTCTGCCGCAGCCGGCGAGTATCCGGCACCGGCCGAGTCGAATTGGTCCGGGGACATGTAACGCTCGCTTCCAACCGCCGCCTCATACGACCACTTCTCGGTGGTGGCAAGCCCGAAGTCACCCAACTTGGCAGAGCCAGTCTGGGTGAGGAAGATGTTCTCAGGCTTGATGTCGCGGTGGTAAATGCCCTTGGCGTGGATGTGGGCAACAGCGTCGACAAGCTCCAGCATGAATCGCCTCACATGCTCGGTTTCCAAAGGACCCTGGTCCAGACGAATCGCTTCGTAGAGATCGCCTCGCTCGCAGTACTCCAGGACGATGTAGGTATGCGCCTCGGTCTCGAAGGTGTCGATGAAGTTGACAATGTTGGGGTGGGCTCCAAGACGTCGGTGAAGAACCAGCTCCTCAGACTTCTCGTCAACCGCAAAGTCGAAGCCGGCTTCGCTTGCAGCTCCCTTCTTTGTTAGACACTTGATGGCAACCTTCTGACCAGTCTTGAGGTCGCGAGCCATGAAGACCATGCCAAAAGATCCATGGTTGAGGGGGGAGATCGTTTGGTATCGGCCAGCGAGGATAACTCCAGATTGGAACTTGTTCCGAAGGCAGAAATCCATGGCGAATGCTGGGGGGTTGACCTTTGGGGGAAGATTAGGGTATAGGTTTTGTTGGTTTTGTGTCGAAGATAGTTGATACAATGCTGGTGTATTTCCTTTTTCCAATCCAAGCCGGTCTATGTCGTCAAGTCCGGTGTAGTCGAGACAAGTGTTTCTCGGAAAAGGTTATGAGAAAAGAGACGCCGCAAAAGTAAGAAAGAATATGAAGAATGTACAGGGGTTGAAACTGTGAAAAACAAGTCGAAATCGTTCACGGTCTGAGGCTCATAAGCGGTGCAAAGGTGAATAATCAACAAAGGAAATGTGACTGTAGAGTAGTCGGTTGAGAGAGGGGCCGTCGAAACGGTAAAGTGGTAGGTGGAGGGAGAAAGAAGTTGTTGTTGTTATAGTAACATCGAATCGAGATCAAGCTGGATGTGAGGGGTGAAGGCCGGCTGAAGCTGTTCTGAGAGTTGTTGTTGGTGGTGCTGATGATGCTTGTCCAGGTGACTTGAGCTTGGTCGAAGTGATCACCAATGTAAACACCGGGGGAGCCGGGCTAGAGGGCAAGGGGGAAGCCTTGAAGGCGACGACGGCGAGGTTTGGTAGCGTATCTCGATGGCTTGATGTTGTTGACTATGATGAAGAGGTGTATCGGAGATATCTCAAAAGGGTTGACCGATCGTCGTTGTATAAGTGTCTCTCAGGAACAGGTGGGCCGTGGAGATGACTCTTCCAACCCCCTGGTTCGGCACGCGAGATGTGATTCACACTGAAAAGTGGATACCGGGTCTTCGGGGATGCAGCAACTTTGGTACCGGACGATAACGGAAGTTGCGGGTCGCCGATGATGGAAGAGGCCGGAGGAGCCAAGCAAGTAACCAGTGGTCTAGTCCGTGAGTGTGTGTAAACTGACTGGAGACTCGGCGGAGCGTGAATGGTGGCGTGATGCAACTGAATGCGGGATGATGCTCGATGCTCTATGTTCTTCGATGTTGCTTTTTTTAAGCTTCAAAACAGGTTCTCGTCGTGCTGGTCTTTCGTGTTTCTTGACTTGAAAGCAGACGGAAGTAAGGAACCAATGTTCGAACGGCGCAGTCGGGGACCCAAAGGCTGATGTGTAAGTTGGGGATGGAGCCAGATGTCGATGCAAGGCTGCCGCAATCAATGGTGTATCGGTGGATCGGACGGCGAGGTAATGCGAAGTCGGATGAAGTGCGTCGAGTTATGACAGATTGATTGATTGCGAGGCGAGTTGCGAGCTAAAACAGACAATGCGATGCACGACAAATGGGGCGCGACGAACGACGGCGAACAAGGCGAGTTATACAGAAGAAGAGAGAAGAGAAAGAGGTGGTGGAATAGGGTGAAATTCAGGGTGGATGGGCGGTGGTGGGTATTGAAAAGGAGCCTGAGAACCTGGAAGCAGTGGGAAGCATGAAATGGAACAAGCAGGCAGGAGGTGGAAGAGGACGGAACCGCTGCGACTGAGCGTCAGAGGTCATGCTGGGTCGCGCTGGGTACCTAGTAGGTACCTCTTGTCGTTGCTGGCAGCCCCTAGTATTCTGGTACCTCAAGACCTCGATGACTGCGTGGGCTGAGCATGCACCCGCCGAATCAGGAATGGCCGACCTCGTCAGTGCCCAGGCAGGAGGGACCTCTCAGAGTCGGGGTTGACCCAGGCCCGCGACAAGCACGACTGCCATTCGCTTTGTCACTCCATCACTCGCAGCTGCCCAGCAAAAGGCCGCTTCGAGCAAAGAGACGGCCAGGGTCTGCCGATCGCTGCGTGGCGAAATGGTGGGCGAGCACTGGGGGATTGCTTGGGCGCACTATTGAGTCTCAACGTGTCTGACTTTTGTCACGACACGGCCTGGGTGGCTATCCAAACAAATGACGACGAATGGCATTCTTCGCTTGCTGCCACGCAACCACACTGGAAAACGACCTGGAACTGACCCCAAGACAGGTGAACACACCAACCAAGACACACACCGCCCTCGGGTCCCTGCACCTGCCCGCCGTCTTTGGTATCACGCTACCGACACGGTACCTCGGTACCTTACTTACCGTCACAGTGGGCTAAAGTAGCGCACAGGTCCAGCACGTAACGCCCTGACGCTTGTTAAATACCTGTACCAAGTAAGGTAAGGTAATGTTGGGCAGCTCCCGTCTGTCTGGCTGTCAACCCGTTCCTTCTCCTGGCAGCACCAGAAGAAGCCAGACAGGCAGATTAGCAGGTCTTCAAAAGGAAGTTATCATTTTTAGGTGGCGGGGGGGGGGGGGGGGGGGGGGCGGGGGGGCGCGGGGGGGGGGGGGGGCGGGGGGGGGGGGTGGG
>MU839130.1:0-218320 GCA_030685235.1 Copromyces sp. CBS 386.78 | reverse complement strand
CGTGTGTGGGTTTAAACCCGGTCCCTTCCCCGCCCCCCCCCCAATAACCCCCAAAGGCATTTTTCCCGTTTTAAAAAATCGTTTTTTTTTTTTTTTCCCCCCCCCCCCCCCCCCCCCCCCAAAATTCCACGTTCCATTCATTCTGTGAGATGAGCTGTGTGATAGGTGCGGGAGTGCCAATGGAATCCGTCAATGTTTGACACCGTGTCCAGACCTGACTGACAAACCCAAGGTACTAACTGACTGAACGTCAACGCACGTCAAAAGGAGTGACAGACAGCTCCTGTGACGGCCGCGGATAACGGATGGCTTCTTGCTACCGAGTAGTATATCAATCGCCGGCGGACTAGCGTGGCCGTAGAGGTTCAACTCCGTACACCGCCGATCTAGGTTTCCCCGCGCCCGCCGTCTATCAGACTACTGAAGAAACTCGGGCAACTAGCAAACCTCTAACCCTCTTTGAGCGCCCGATAGCCAGCACAGTCAGCAGCATACCTAATGTGCTTTGTAGGCCCAGTTTTTGACTACAATTCAATACACACAGTATCGATGGCCGTCGGGGGTCATAGCCTCTATTCCAGCTATCTCCCTATTCATTTTTCCCTATATTTTATATGCCCTATACTACCCTCGTCGTCATCATCAATTTACCGTTATCACTAACCGTTATAAAGTATCGCTATATCCTAATCGAACTAATTAAGCACGGACGGTAGTAATAGTCCCCTATTGCGACTATCTTAATAAAAGATTACTTAACGACGCCCTAGTCCTATAATTAAATTATATAATAGCTGTAAAATTAAGCGAAAAAGTTTACTAAAGCGACTAAACCGGTCCTATTTATACTAGAAGAAATTATAGGTTAGTAATTAAAATATTTAAATATAGATTAGCGCAACGTAACCTCGCATAATAATTAATAAAAAGGGGGGATATAATACTAATAGGATTCGCAAATAAATTATTACTTTTTTTACCCAACAGCGCATCTTATACAATAAACCGCTACGGATTCAAAATAACAGTAGGCGAACCTACAACAGCATTTACAATATAATATATAATGAAGTTTACAATATATACGGCGTATTCCGTCGAATTATCGCGAATTAATAAATAAACTACGAAAATATTTTATTAAAATTAGCGAGAGAGGGTAAAATAGTATAACTAGAAATAGAGGGGTAATTGTACAATATATTCTAGGATACCCACTAGAATTATAATCTAATAATTATAATATAATTTCGCCGTAAATCTAAGACCTTCTTTAACGAAATTTACTTAAAAATCTTTCGCGTATTTAAATTTTTATACGGTTAGTTTAGTAATTTTTTAAAGCGATATTATATATTTTACCGTCGGGTTACCTATTAAACTTAGCAATTACTAAGCGAATTATATATTAAAATAAATTCATTCCTAAAGTAAAATAAAAGAATATATTATCGGGGAAGATTTGGAGAATATTAGGGAAAATTTAGAGAATATTAACGAAGATTTAGAAATTTTCGGAGGCTAACAATAAAAACCCTATAGGTTTATTAAATATAATAATTAACTAACTATACTTAGCAATCCTCCCCAATTTCTTCCTTCTAATATCTTTAATTTCGACAAGGTCCCTATCCCCTTCGAATTTATCGATAATTATACTTACGAATTTAAAAGTATTAAAATTATATTTAAAAAGATTACCTATAACGGATAGGGTAAACGGCAATATACCTTTATTTTCTATATTTTTACCAACGGCGGTTAACGTTTAAAACTGACTATTATTTTTTATAGGGAGGAGAAGGTTTTTAAAAGAGAATAATACTTCTACGCTTAAAATATATTAATCAAATTTAACGCTTTAGTATATTAAAACGAATAACTTCTTTATAATTGGTTTAAAAAGGAGTTTACGCCTATTTCGAAGGAGCTAGGAAAAACGCTCCTAATTATAAATATATGCCCATCGTATAGTTTTTAAATTATACGTAATAAAATTAACGCAATACCTAATAAAGTAGTAACGGCTATAATCTTTAGTAATCTTACGAATCTACTATAACTATTAGATATAATTATTAATTCTACATTTAAATAGATAATAAAAAACGAGGTCGACGAAATAATTTTCGAATAGAACCGCTAGTACCTAAATAAAAGATAATCCGTATCCGATAAGAGGGTATTATTTACTTATATTATCTTTTACGTTTACTAGCGCTTATAAATTAATAAGAAAGATATTATAATTAAATCTTTTAAAGACAACGGTATTTCTATCCTTCTAAATAAATTAGAAAATTACTTTATTAATATTAAAGATATTAATAAAAATACCTTAGTTTAGAATAATTAGTAGACGGCTAGCGATATCCTTAATGTTAATAATTTTAATAATATTCCTAAGTACGAAAATAACGAAGGTTTGGTCTACGAAATCAACGACGAAGAAAAGTAAAGGGTAAAAGAGAAGGTAGAAGAGAGGGTATACGAAGTTAGGAAGGTTATATATAGCTATTATACTATACCCGTATTAAAAAGGATAATAGATAAGAGAAATTTATTAAAGAAAGGTTATAAAAAGAAGAGGGATTATTTTATTATTCTAATCTTATATAATAAAAAGTAGTAACGAATTTAATAACCAATAGTCTAAATAATAATAATTAAACTTTATTACCTTTATTAATAAATTCGCTACGTTTAATATTATTACCTTTATTAGTAAATTCGCTATTTTTAATATTATTACCCTCATCCTCGCTATCGTTACAATAATAATAATAAATAGCAAAGCTATTCTACTAAGTACGAACTTTTTGGAAGCGGTTATCCTAACGACTTTAATATTTACCTAGATTTACGATATAACAACGTACCTTCTTCCTATCCTTAACTTCATTTTCAATAAAATAACGGCTATTATTATAAACTTAACTATAATAGGTCTCTTTATCGAAATTTATAAGGGTAATACCCTCTAGTACGTTAGGAATTAATAGAATTCGAAGGACGAAGAGGTATTCGTACCTCTTACGAAATTGACGAGAATTAGGGTAATCGTCGGTTATATTTAGGTACAACGAGCGTCAATACTATAAGTTTATTTATATTAAATCCTTTTATTTACTTATAAACGACGTTAATTATACTAAGCGGGACTCTCTTGTAGGCTATAGGGATAGGTATGAACGGTAGGGGTGGTATGTTTAAATAGTAGTATTGTAATAAGGGTAAAAGAAATAGGGGTAAAAGAAATAGGGGTAAAAGAGGGAGAAAAACTGGGCCAGATCCCCCAGCAAAATAAAAGAAATCCCCCCAGCAAAAGCACAGTAGAAAAGGCCCAGTTGACAAGCCCCCGACCAGCAACATTGCCCTCCACCTTAACACACATACATTTCGGTGTAGGAAGCCGGACGTGAGCCTTACAGAACTGTGCTTTTTCTGCCCAGATAACCTGGTTTTCCGGCATTAGAGGTTTGCCAGTTGCCCGAGTTTCTTCGGTATCTGTCTATTTCTCGGCCATTAATAAGGATGATGGTGAATCAACAGTGTTGCGTTGCATCTCCACGTGCTCGAACAGCTTTCCTAGATCTCCCGTCTTTGCTGTCGCTGCCGCTGCCAGGTGTCGGCAACGGGAAGCATTGCAATTCTGACAGACATGCTGCATTGCTTTTCATGCGCCAGGGCCGTTATTACGGAGTTATCTCTGTGATGACGATGCCCCGCCTGATCATCATCCGTATTAGGGACATATTGCTGTGTTGGGGTTAGCGCGTTGTAATTTACATTGGATTGTCGTCTTGAGATAACAAGGCCTCCCAACGTCAAATGCCATGAGAGGCGAGCCGAACTTGATAGTCATCAACTTGCCGTCACATCGAGCGAGAAAACCATCATCGCATGAATCTCAGGACAACCGCGACAAAGGCAATCGGTGTCAGATTCGCACATCTGACCTGAACCCTTCAGAATCCCAAACGAGACTGAAGAGGGGTGGTCTGGAGAAAACGTGGGAGCAAGCTAGGGGTACGGACGTACGCAGCACTGGCACACTTCTGCTGCTGCGGTACGGCGGGATGAATGTAAGGGGCACTAAGCGAGAACGGAGCTTGGGAGGCAAAGGCCCAGTGGCAGAGCTGGATGATAGAAACCTATCATCAATAGCAATGAGCATGGGTAACTTTTCAATTCCCGAAAGCTACCTCTATCACGTCGGAGTCATCGCCAAGTGTGCGCACTGTTAATCTTCCATCTCAACACGAAGCTGCCACTTGTCCAGACTGTATTCGTGTTTTCTAGCTGGTTTCCCTTTTTGAACTGAACCATCGGGATGATCTTGGGTTGGGTTTGATGGATACGTTCAGGTTCCCGGGTGCCGTGGTTGCCAATCCGTCAATCAACAACACAACCGTCAACTCCCAACATTCTCAACTGTTTCAGTTCACACGCTCGCGCTCGCTACTCCACAGTCATTGGTCAGCGGCAGAAAACGACATCTTGCGTCTCTGTGTCTGGCTGCGTCTGCATCATTCTTATTCGTTCTTTTTGCTCTTTCAGCGGGTGAGCGAGCGGCACTCCACGCGGCAGGCAAGGAGGCATGGCACAAGCAGCACTGCAATGATAAAAAAGCACGGACGCACGCGCCCATCCATCCACCTTGCTTGCGGTTCCGCATGCCACCCTGCAATCCTCATTGATGAGCGCCCTCTCCTTCAATCAAAATCGTTGCTCACTTTTTGGTTCGGGGATGCGAAAATAGCAACAACCGCTGTCGATTGGCAATTTGCCCGCGCCGCCGGGCGATACGTAGTGTAGTGTACACGCGTGTGTTTTCTTGTTTCAGAAAAGGAGAGATGCCACGCTGCCTCTTTCGATGTTCAAAATGGGAATGGGACAATTCACGCCGCTGCTCTTCGGGATGTAAACATGAAACTTACAAGCTAGCCGCATGTACTTCCCCAGCTTTCCTAGACTTCACGACGTTCGCCGAGGGCCCCAAGATCTTTGGTCCAAACAGTCACACAGTACTGTCTGCCGCTTTCGAGCATCGAGCAATCAATTGCGCCATTGAACATTTGTCAGGGACTGCCACACTCAATCCGTGATCTCTTTGGGACTGGGCGAGTCCAAGTTGTCGGCGGGTGTCCTTTTTACCCCACAAAATCCAGGTCATTTCGGATGGAGTTGGAGGGCGTGTGTGTGTGTGCACATAGTACACACATCAACAAGGGGGTGTTGATCACGGCGGTCATCAACACCGTCGAATCTGATGGTTTGAAAGACAGTGAGCGCCGTGGCCGGCGATAAGGTTCAGACGGACATCGAGATTGTTATCGCATATCAATTCCCAAACAAACCTCAAGGATATGGTAGTGGTACTGTAGTGGCCAGAAAGGTTCATGATGTGGAAGTGCTCGCATCGCCAAGCCCAAACCTCGACATTGTGAGTGGAATCACACGTTTTGCGATGACCGCGCTGTGCCATGCCATCCGATAAACTACGATAGACTATCGGATGAAGGATGGTGCTTTTCTATCTAATCTCCAGACTACATACATGCACGGAGCTACAAACCACTTACACGTGTAGGTCAAAGGCAGGTAACAACCTGCAATTAGTCGTCATCTCGAAACAAAGAAACAACGAAAGGGTGACGATGGCGATGTTTCAAGTCGTGATGACGCCGACGATGATGTCTTCACCTCTGAGGGGACGGCTTCTTACCCCAACGGATACAGTCTCCAAATCCCGTGACCCATTGGTAGGTATCGAGACGTTTGACATCTGGCGCAATTGCCGGGGCGAATTCAGTCTACACTACTCGAGGGACACATGTATCGCAAGTCGCAATCGCATTGGACCTTTTTGAGCAAGTTCTCAAAGGGGGCACTGCTTTTGAGGTTGAGGGGTAAAAAAGAGCCATAGGGGCGGGGACACATGATATCATTTTGCCATGGAAATCCCCTTTGCTATCACCACTTTGTGAGGAGAGGTTGAGGAACTCAACAAATGCTTGGCGATGAATGACCGTGTGACCCCAGATTTCCAACGGGATGCCCGCCGCCGTTATCGGTATCGCTCAGGTCGCTCTTGTCAACCTTCCAGGTAGTAAAGGTTCGAAGAGGGGGGGTGGCAGGGTCCGGTCCTTGTGTAATCGCTCGTGACCCTTTGCGTTCCTGTCTATCGATTCTGAGGGAGGCGAAAATTGGAAGTGGAAGATACAGATAGTTCAAGTGTGACTCGAAGTGAATGAGCAGCTGTTGTAATTGTTGAGCGCAATCGGGAAAGAGTCAGTTACGAGCAAGTTACAACATTGTTCACCATAATTCACCCTGATGATGATCAAACTAACCATTTACATACTCAATTCACAACCGCCGAAAGAAGAGCCCGGTTAATTTGACTCCTGGCAGGTTCCTGTTCCAACGCTCTGGAAGATGGTGCCCAGGGCAACCGTCGTCGCGTTGCAACCTCGTGAGGTAGGAAATAATACGCCCCACGGAAAGTGAGTGTAACTGATTGCATACCCGATTTGGTGATAATTCCCGCTGTCTTGCTACACTAGCGATACACGAATGTTACGGTAACAATTGCTATACAAGACGTGAGACCAAAACCAAAACCCAAGTTTTGGTTGGTTTATTACAGTTGCAGACTTCCAGAACGCAATCCCCATTCCAATGAACGGTTCCGTGTTCGCAAAGCTCCCAGGCCGGTCGTTACCACTCAAGGAATCCAACGAGTCTCAGTTGTGTAACGACATGTCTGAGGCCAACGGTGTTATGAAATGCATGAACGTAAACCCAGCAGTTACTTTGCCGCTGTAAGAGCGCGGTTGTTTTGTCTTCCTTGTACATAACCCGCAGGGAGAACCAGGCGGGTTGTAAACAACAACATTGTCAACTGTCATTCCGGGCATTCCCAACATTCGTCTCGAGTGAGTGAAACCTGAGAGCAAAACAAGAATAGCCGCGGTATTTTGCAACTGTACTGAGACTGTTGACGTACTAGCTAGGTATTGTTTTTCCTTGGTTTTGAGTTTCCCGACTTTATGGAGTTGGCTGTTTTGAGGGAGCGCTGTTTGAGTTTTCACGTTCCTGAATTCTCTGTTCCCTGCCTGGCGACGGTGCCTGGGAAATACGGAGCCGGCTGATGTTGGAAAATGACGACACCGCGCAGTACCGGGAACTAATAGGGGGGGCCGGGGCCGATAAGATGGAGTTTCCAGGTCCGTATCTCCTTCGGCAGTGCGATGGACGATGCGATGCCAGGGACAAATCCCATCGCTCCGATCATGTTCAACTAAGGTACTCATATGTCGATTATCAGATGAACGTGTCGTCAACACTATTTCCACGGCACCGTTGTTCACATGTCGCAGCTCTCTGGTGTAGCTAACATTTTGACGGTTTCCGTTTTCCGAAAGTGTTGATGCTGTCTTCAGGCTCTATATCCACCATTCGAACTCTCCTTTTTTTTTACCCCACAAAGTCCACCTGACTGCTGCATGTAGTTTATGTGTTCATTATGTCGGGGTCGCCTTCTGTGTCTCCGTTTCCGCTGTGCATCGGTGGTGGTGTGGCCGTGATGGTGTGATGAGTGGGAATTTCCTCGCACACGGCAAAGGGGGAAAGCGCCAGGAGAGACGGGAGACGTTGTGGTTGTCCGGTTGACCTTCTGACCGCTTTCCGAACAAAAAGGCCAAAGAGGACCCCGAACCATAGTAGGTACCATCGCCATGCCGCGCCCGTCGTGTATACGGTGTGCCCAACCCGAACTCCGAAAGATGAATTGGAAGGTGGGTAGTGTCAGCAAACGATTGAGTTGCGGCGTCTGGCACAGCAACTGTATACGATGGACCTGTGGTAATTCGTTTTGCGCAAATGCTGTGATACCTCTGGGGAATCGGGCCTGTCGATGTTGAAGATTTTACAAACCGTCACCGTGACCTACCTACCGCCCGACAAAGCCCGCAAAATTTTTCATCTCCTGCTGCACGACTGAGATTCCGTACAACCTCAACAACAACACTCTCTGCAAACCGAAGCTCTCGATTTCCCCGCAAACAATTAAACAAAGAAGCAACTTCGGCGAACTGGCTCACCGCTGCTGCTCCCTCCCGCCGGTCGTATCATTCCCTCGACGGTCACGCCCGGGCCCTGTCACCCCACTACCGGCTCATCGCCCGCTCCCCGGACTTGCAGCAGTCTTTGACTCGGAGCCACGGGACAAGCCGCAGCGGAGGTCCTCTCGGCTTCACCAACCCCATCACCGCCGCCACCGCCCATTCGGACCCCTTCGTTTCCCCTCCTCGTCCTATCCCTTGCCGTCGGGTAAACTAGTCCCCTTTCGACCCTACCACGACTCAACAACAACGGGTATCACCATGGCTCCCGTCAAGGTTGTCTTGCTCGACATTGGTACTTGCATCCCCTCCTCCCAAGTCCCCAACCTCCACAACCTCATCATCATCCAAACATGAACTACCCACCTATTTTATGCGTTTACCTGTTGTGTGATGGATGGATTGGCTAATGACATCTCCCTTGCCGAACAGAGGGCACCGTCTGTCCCATATCATTTGTCAAGGACGTTCTTGTAAGGCACACACCTCCTCCTTGGGCCGGCCCAGCCCAGTGCTTTGTTGCATGCGGGTAGCCGCACCACATGTCTCCTGATCCTTTTCTCTTGCCCCTCATTGCCTATCCTATCCTCTTCTCTCTCTTTGCCGCCAGCCCGTTTCCTTCGCGGTTTGCCAGTGTTCCACAGCAGTAAGGTAACAGCAGTGCCTCTTTGCTGCTGCTGCAACCCCCTTCTTGGGTTCTCTCTTGTCCCTCCTTCCTGTCCCTTCCCCTCCCCTACCCTTTCAATGGGCTCGGTGCAGGACTCCGACCATGAACCCGATTGGCTGGCTATTCATGATACGATCGAGGGGGAAGCAAGCAAGCAAGCGCGTAAAGCTGTGCTTTTTTGTGGGAAACGTCACAAGAGAGTCACCAGTCAAGTGAGACAAGACAAGCAGTATGAACTGACAGCAGCCGCGTCTCGCCGGTCTACGAGTATAGTTCCCCTACGCCCTTGAAGCTCTCCCGGGCACCTTGAAGGCCAAGTGGGACTCACCCGAGTTCGCCTCCTACCGTGCCGCCTTCCCCGCGGAGCATGCCGGCTCCCAGGAAGCCCTCGCGGCGCACGTCCGCGATCTCATGAGCAAGGATCTCAAGATCTCGTACCTCAAGAGCCTCCAGGGCTACCTGTGGGAGACGGGTTACCGCAACGGCGAGCTCAAGGCTCCGCTGTTCGCCGATGTGGCGCCGCAGCTGGCCCGTTGGCGGGAGCACAATGGCGCTAAGGTCATGATCTACTCGTCCGGCTCCGTGCCGGCTCAGAAGCTCCTGTTTGGACACACCAACGGCGAGCCGTCCGATATCCTGCCCTGGCTGTCGGACTTCTTTGATACTGTCAACGCCGGGCCGAAGCAGGACAAGGCTAGCTACGAGAAGATCGCGGCTAAGCATCAGGAGTATCCCATTGGCGAGTGGCTGTTCCTCAGTGACAATGTCAAGGAGGTCGAGGCGGCGAAGCAGGCTGGTATGCAGAGCTATATTGTTGATAGGCCTGGTAACGCCGAGTTGTCGGGGGAGGCGAGGAAAGAGCATAGGGTTGTTAAGCGCTTTGAGGAGATTGGTGATCTTTGAGGACTGAACCAGCCACCTAGTACCCAAAAGCCAGCCGTTTCCCCCGAAGTCGCTGATATTTGTGTATGTCAGTGTTCAGTTGTCGATCCAACCTCATCAACCTCCTACCTCAACCCTCTTCTTTCCTTTCCCCCCCCCCCCCTCCGTCAGCGCAAGGAGTGAACGAGTAAAACAGCGTTGGCAAGAGCTATCAGCCATGAGCTAAACATATAACTGCGTAACCGCATCCCGCATGTTCCCCAACGCATTCGCTACCAAGGTTTACCAAGTTTCTCCTTTTTACGCCACAAGCAGCCAGACACACAGACGTTGTTTCACAACAGTAGAGACAAAAGAATCTCAGACAATCTAGACTACACTCCCGTCCATGCCCAGCAACCCCAGATATGCAAATCTACGGCGAACTCCGAGGTATTGCCGTTACCCAAATGTGTACTAACTGGCAGCACCTTTCTCAACACCAGCTTTCACTTGTAGTGGGAGAGTGGGTGCATAGCTCTTTTCCCTTCTTTGGATGTCTGTCATACAGACATTTTCCTTGACATCCAACTTGACGTACTCCAGTGAGTAGCCCCTTCCACTTCTATATCTCTGTAATGCAGATACCTCCACCTCCACATCCCACCCAAAGCCGTTGTCACACTGAATTACATCCTTCAAGTTTGAGGGATTTGGCTTTTTGTTCGATGTACATTAGCATGTAGTGTGACCATCTCACAACGTACGATACACGAGACGATACAATACGATACGATGAGATGGTACACCAGCTAAGTGTGACCAGATATCAGATAGAAGAAGTGATAGGGCCGTTTAGTTTGGGGTAAACGTATCACGGTACACGTGACTGATATTAGGCAAAGCCACAACCGTTTTGCGGGGAGTAAGGTGATGGTCGGCTTCTCTGATTTATCGTTTTAGTAAGTACATGAAGTGATAGGCAGGCTGTGGTAGCGTTGCTCTCAACGAGGACGACTAGGTAAGCTGTACTCTGTGACAGCTCGCAACTTCGTACGGACTTGTGAACTTGCACCTTCGGTGACCGTTTTTGAAGGTTTGATGTCTTGGGATACGGAATCTCTAACCCACTAGCTCTGAGGCCGATGTGGCTTTGGATCTTCAATGCCTAAAGACTAGTAATATATGATTAATGTTGAAATGTTGGCGTGATATTCAAGTATTCAGGTTGATTGTTGATCTACCTATTTCAGAAGGTAGGTAAGAGCGACTATACCGGCCGAGCACTGAATATCATAGACGGATGTTGAGCTGGGTGAAAAGTACAATACAGATAGGGTGTCGTCCATAGCACTGATCACTTCATCTTGAACCATTTGATAGTCATCAAACGTCCTATTTGAACTCAACTCACTTCACAGAACTGGGGGTTCGCACCAGCTGACTGACAGACGGACAATCCCGCAACACCACTAACGTAGCGGCATAGTCGTTCACTTCCTCAAGGGCAGACCAAAGTTGACAACATGACAATCCTCAACCTCTCAAATCCAGTTCCCTCAACTACCCCCAAGCATGCGGAGCGGAGCTGCGGTTGTGTTAGACTGTTAGTCGCCGAGATCGCCAAGAACTTCCCCAACTTTCACTAGCAAAGCCACCATCAAAAGGCTCCACGACGACTATCATGGCGGCGTCGATCCAATTGCCCATCCATCCAAGTGTATCACGAGATAAGTGCTAAATGTGCGCAAGTTACCGGATCGGCGGTGGTTGGCTCTACACTAGTGTAAGCCTGGCCTGGCCTGGAATGGATTACGGTAACTTCTTGATTCTGCACCAGACAAGTGGCTGGACGGCAGCGGAGAAGAGGTTGAGCTTGTAATATCATTGCCTCATTGTGGTAAGCGAAACGGTGTCGATGAAGATTTCCCCGAATAGGAAAATACTAGTGTACTACGATACTGCTCCTATGCAGTACGCTACGTGTTGTTTGACACAACCTGTAAAAATGAGAGACAGGAGAACTGGACGGATTGACAGCTTTGTGTCAAGCTACAACGGATCGACCGATGAGGATGCCACTTGTTCTACTATCTTATGCAACTCTAATCGTGTTTCAAGTTGGGGGGAAAAGAAATGTTTGGAATCCTGCGGGAGAGCTCCTGACCGTTTTCGGAATTGAAGATCGCAGGATAATGGCGGATAAGCTGGACGATGGACTAGGCCGAGGAAGCCGCTGGGAACTTGATTCCATTGTTTATGAGGAGTTGTGACTGATGGTGATGGGGTGCCCATGCCTACCTACCTATCAGTCTTGGTGGTCTTCTACTATCAAACAGGTCGCTCGAGATGGACGAATGAGGGATCGAATAGGTCGCTCGGCAGTTTTACTCCGCATCTGACGTCGAAAGGCCCCTGAGGCTTGCGTCCGCGCCCATCAAGAGAAAGAAGCAAGACGCTTGACTGGCTTGACTGGGCATTGAAGCCTCGAGAGGACAACACCTCGTCCGTGATGATGTTCAATCCCAATCTCATGTATCAAATCCGTTCTCCCGGGCCTTTACACTCGGGTTAGGCGAGCTCGGAATCAGGCGCCGAAAACTACCTGACGATGCAAGACATTTGCCCACCGCCTTTTCCACGAAACCCAAGCACGCATCCCGCATCCCTCACATCACCACTTCATTGATGCGGGAGGTGTGTCCATGTGCACAGGTGACGGACGGTAGCCCATTGACGTCGAGTTCAGCTGGCTGGCTATGTAATACCTTACCTGGCCCGGTTTTCTTGGTTGCGGGGTAAGCAGTAGTGCGCCGTGATTGACAAGTCTCGACTCGGTCTGTTGGGGTCGTGATAGGTCGACGATAGGTTGAGAGCGAATGGGCAAGACGGCAGATGGGCCGAAAAGGTTCCATGTGTTGATCACTGGCTGGTTGGTAATTTCACGAGAGGTGTTGGTGATGCATAATCTTCTGCAATAACCATGCGTCCCTGCGTCCATAGCCGTTTGCCGATTTGGCAGAGAATGGTGCACCAAAGTCACGATGGAAACGGCGTGTCGGAAGAGAAGGAACTAAGAGTGGACAGCGTAAGCAAAAGCCCGTTGTTTGTAAACGTTGGTCCTATCTGCAGTTTCTGGCAGTGAAGCGCCGGCCGGAAGATGCGAAGCGGCGGAGCTGAGACGGTACTGTGTATGCTGGTGTCCGATGAGCCCAACGGTCTGTCCCATCCCGAGCGCATTATGTATGAACATGTTGCTAACACGGTTGATACGTGATGAACCAACTGGATAACGCAGTTTCGCACCGAATATAGCTTTCGCTATCAAGGATAGGTGCAGCTGCCTGACTCCTGATCCACGGCACGTTAGCATATCCAGGACGCCTGAGGCGTTGGGCATATTTTGCCCAACAGCTGGACAGTAAACACCGCAGAAGACGATACACTCGTCGAGATCACAGAAAGTCCCTCTCTGAACATCGAATGAAGAGCGGTCGGAGTCAAGTGATGCCTCGAGAATGAGCCTCACCCGGTACGGCATGGGGCAGAGGCCAGGCAGCGAGAGGTTCTTTCACCAATGGCAACACTCCTCCGCGTTCAGGCGATCCTCTGCAGCTTTCCTCTTGCCGTACGATCGCGTAGTCGCCTCTGATTCTTTCGATCCCGCAGCCGTGCTCATTCAGCAAAGGTGCACATTCTGACGCCGGCGTGGAAGCCATGGGACTCTTTTAATGTGGTTCCCCGTACCGTTCCCAGCCATCTAGCCCAGCGCTGTTGCTCGTCGTCAACCGCAGCAGTACCATAGTCACACTATGGTACATGGCTCAAAATCCAATGTCGTGGCCATCCCATGTATCGAATTCCATCAACGTGGAAAGATCCGTTGTGACATGTCGTGGCTCATCTCGACTGTGGTGTGGCATTCCGAATGTTCGCAGACCTCAGACCAAGGTAATGGCAAAGTTGTTGCGTGCTGAACCGGAACGTATCTCTTCCTTTTTGAACGGCTTGTCGTGTCCGACCTGATCCGATGTTCTCCTCCATAGGTAATAGACCAGCCTTTGGGTCGTCTTGGACTCTACCACCTGGTACCCGATCGATTCCATAATAGCCGTTAACCTCTCCTCATCGAGATACCGCGAATTGGTGACGCATGGGGCCGGCAGTACAAGGAACAGACTTGGGAAGAAGCCAGCAGTGGTCCCGGAGAACCGCTTCGGCGATGTTAGGAACTGCGTGGTGCGGACAAGCATCTGGCCTCTGTCTTTATGATCCGGGACGAAGTTGAGTACCAGAGAAAGGCTGATGATGTCAAACTTCTCCGACTCGTCCTTGGGAAACGGGCGCTCCATAAAATCCTGCTCAAGAATACCGGGCTCTTGGCTGTTGAGATCGATCCGAGTGATGTCGAAATGGTTACTTTGAGCACACACATTCTTTGTGCTCAGCGCCCCAACTTCCAACATGCGCAAGCGGCCATCCTTGTACTCCCCGGATGAGAGATATGACCCAACCCATTCCATAAGCACGCTGGAGCTGTCGCCGCCTCGATCATGTCTCTGCCCCTGGAGACTTGCTTCCTGGTACTTCCCGATACCGCCCAAAGCCTCAATCTCCGCCTCGATTGCCGCGACCTGTGCGCTATCGCACTTCTTGATAGCCTGCGCTTTCCTCTTTTCTAGAAGATGGAGTTTGTTGATGATGGATTTCGTGGTTTTCCGCGCAAGTGACTTGGGTTTCGTGGCCGTGGGCGGACGGCCAGCTGCCAGGTTCTTGACCACTCCCTTTTTCTTGGATCGCGTAGCCTTGGGTGGACGGCCTGCTGCCAGGTTCTTGACAGCTCCCTTCCTGGGCGCCATGATTCCCTTTGACGGGTTGTGGTGTACCAGGTTGATAACCTCAAATAATCCGTTTTTTAACACTGGGATCCGTCTTCGTAGGGAGTGTTTTCGGGTTGTTGTTCGAGAAGCTGCAGTTAGCAAGAGCAACTACACCACACCCTTGTCCGGAGGTCGTGATAGGCACAGAAGAGCGAGGCTTGGAGCTGTGAAAATCCAAGTTTCCCTACGCCGACTTCATCCGACAGACCACGAGCAAAATGAAGAGAGATGGGTTGGAGGGCGCATCATCACTGTGAGGTTGAATGACGGAGTGCGGCAGCGACAAAGCGATCGGAGGTGAGATTCAAAATACTGTGGAGCATATTTTGCGAAAGTGGACATTTTGGTGTGGCTCAAAGCCCATTCGCGCTCGCTTGCGCAGCTCAACCCCTGCCATTACCACTGCAGCCACACGGCTAAGCCACATGCATGCCGCGCGCACACTTTTTCCTCCTCCAAATTTCAGCCAAAAAACCGAACTTTCTCCTCCCCGACAACGACCAGCGAGAATCCCGATTTCTTAGCCCGACGACAGCAGAAATCGCAGCAATGGCCCCTAAGGATACCAAGAAAGGTACTTGAAAGAACCTCAAAATCTCACCAGCGACGATTCAGCCAAGAAATGAATTGCACGGCTCGACAAATATGCTCGCCCCGCGCACAATGCGGATCCTCTGTGTCGTGAAATGGCATCCGAGGTGATGCACCAAAGCAGCAGCAGACTTTGCGAGTTTGGACAAGATTCTGGCATCATCTTGCTCCAGGCGAATGCTTTTGCTGACGAGGGACTCTATGGATAGGCGGTGCCTCTAAGGCCGGCAAGGGCGCTCAGGCTCAGAAGGCTGCCAAGGCTGCCCTCAAGGGTGTAAGTTTGCGACGACTCGCGATCTTTTTGATATCACTGATGCTGATCGGTATTCTCTCCACAGGTGCATTCGCACAAGGCCACCAAGGTCCGCCACTCGACCACCTTCCACCAGCCCAAGACCCTGCAGCTGTCTCGGGCTCCCAAGTATCCTCGCAAGTCGATCCCTCACGCGCCCCGTCTCGATGAGCACAAGGTCATCGTCCACCCTCTCAACACCGAGGGTGCCCTGAAGAAGATCGAGGAGCAGAACACCCTCGTCTTCATCGTCGATGTCAAGGCCAACAAGGCCCAGATCAAGCAGGCTCTCAAGAAGCTCTATGACATCGACACCGTCAAGATTAACACCTTGATCCGGTATGTTTTTCTCTACGACGAACACCAAGAGTTATACCAGTTGCTAACTTTGTGTGTCCCACAGCCCTGACGGCTCCAAGAAGGCCTTCGCTCGCCTCACTGCCGATGTCGATGCCCTTGACATTGCTGCCACCAAGCTCAGCCTTGTCTAAACTAGCGATTTCATAGCTATGGGAAATACACAAGATTCGGGATAAAACTTATCTTCAAGGGATACAATGGGTTTAACTGTTTAACGAAAAAGAAGTCGGCGTCTGATACCCCCTGGCATTTGGTTCATGGTATGGAAATGAATATTTTTGATAACTATTCTGCCCGTTCCATGAGACATGACCAAATGGGCCATTGCTCAAACTCCTCCCTTGCAAGCCATAGATCTACTTGTTCTAAGACTTGAATCTGACATCTTGTGTTCTTCTCGTCCACTTGTAATCGTTGTGCTCGGTTGTGAGCGCTTCTGTGACCAACCTTTTTTTGTGCCATTGGCCAGTAGAGAAACAAAAACATTTCGGTACAATCATATACGCGTATCATACTATAAGAACCGCTTGTTCTATTGTCCATGCTTCTGAACCACATCCATGCCCTACAATCCTTTCTCCTGTCCAGTTCTAAACGTTTATCCTTTCTCTTGCCATAACCCATAATCGTACATGCCTACAGACGTAACCCTACCTCGATGGCTGTTTCCCAAGAGCCCGACAAGCCTTGCTTCTGGAATCGAGGGTTCATTAACAAAGAGGTTCTTTTTTTCCGACCTGCCGTCGACCCCTTTCCATCACAGTGAGTCCACGTGTACCAAACCCAACGAAGCCACCGTAGAAAACCGCATCGGATACCTCGGCCATTTTCCAAGTCTCCCAAGTCTCCCAAGCACGCCCGGCCCGAGGGACAATTCAGCTCCCAGCTGGAAACGAACCCTCAACCTGCTTCTTCTTCTTCTGTGCCTCTTCCCCCCTCCTCTTCTCCTGCTCCCTCCTTAATGCATACGCCCCCTCCCACGCCTTCCGATTAGCGGCATGGATCTACTTGCCGCCCCTTGTGAGCTTCTGCACGTGGTTCATGATGGCGAGGTTGACATCCATGAAACGCTCGACGCAGTCGGACATGCAGACGGCCTCGGACTTGTCGAGCTGGTTGGTCTTAATGTTGGAGGTGATGCATTTCTTCCAGCAGGAGTCGGTGAGGGCGTGGGTTACTGTTTGAGTGATTGATGTCAGTGTTAGACAGGTGACTAAGGTAGGTGGTTATAGGGAGTGAGTGCACAGGGCGGGATGGATGGGTGGAGAGAGAGGGGACTGAAATCTGGACACAGAGGGAAGAGGGAAGTAGTAGGTAGGTGTGGCAGGACTCGTTGATAGAGGGACGACAACAAGTTTCAGTTGGAATGTGGAAGAGGACGAGGGGTGGAAAAGAGGGTAGGAAGATATTGGAGTGTACATACGTCCTTGAATCCTCTGGCGCTGCGTCTCGTTGGAAATAAAGGTGCGAAGCTCGGTCTTGTCCTTCTCGTTGAGGAGATCGAGGTCGGCCTGAGGAATATCCATTGTGTCGGTGGTTTGTTTGCTGTTGTTGGTGGTTGTTACGGTGGTTGTAATATGTTGGAGGGGCGGTGATGTGGTGGAAGTAAATGAAGAAAGTAATCGATATCAAGAAATTGGATAAACAACCGGAAGAGGTTTCGATACTGCCTATCGACGTAGCGTGCAATTGGATTGGATGCTGCATGGAGCTCTCTGCGGAAGCTTTTGGGCGGTACCTGCCTGCCTGCCTGCCAGGTGAGCACCGCGACCGGGGGTGTGGATCAAGAATTCTTTTCGGGGTGAGGAGCCAATGAGAGGACTAGACTAGTTTTTGACGATGCTCTTGATGAGCAACTGCAGTTTGCAACACTTCACTTTTGCAACCACCAGGCTTCAAGTCTTTGAAACTCCCGTCACAACTTATTACACTCTATCTAAGAATCTAAGCCATGTTTTTCTTCTACGGGGAATAATGATATCGAAATGACACCGAACAATCGTAGTTCATACCGCACAACACTAAGTTTATAAACCATCCGTTACTGCCCTGAGACACGGAACACTGAGACACTACCTAAACCAACTCCATAAGACAGATTCTTGGGTATCTAGCAACGCATCTATGGTCTATCCCGTCAAAAATTAGTATACAAAAGAGATGCGTAATCTTTTTTCGAGATGGAAAATGCCGCCACACTCCCATGTTATTACAGCCCATCTTATTGACGTTGCTTGGCAGCTTTCCCTGTAAACCAAAGTCCAAAAGGAACCAGTTGCTCGTTCTTTACTCGCACAAAAAACCACAACCCGTTTTTTCGACTTATACCCACTTTTTGTGCTTCGCAAAGAGGTATGACAAGATGCAAAAGGAAATCAAAGAGGCCAAGATGCAGAAGAAGGGGACAAGAGTCTCCAGTCCCTGCCATGGAACGTGAACGTTCATGCCGAACAAGCCTGTCACCACGTTGAGCGGGACGATGATGGAGGCCAGCATGGTGATCTTGCTGAGGACGCGGTTCGTAGCAGTTCCCTGAATGATGCCGTCGATGGAGATCTGGGCGAGGTAATTGCTGTGCGCACGAGACAGCATCTTTTCGAAGTGGCCCAGGTTGGTCATCATGGTCACCACGTGGTCCTGAATATCACCGAGGTATAGACCGATGTCCATGCGTGGTGTGACCTTGTAGTTCTCGTTGCAGCGCTTGGTGAAGCCCTTGAGGACATCCGCTTTTCCCCCCAGCAAGCGCATCAAGCCCATGACATTCTTGCGGGCGATGCCAATCTTCTTCAAAAACTGAGCCATGTCGTCTGACCGAGCAATGAACACATCGTCCTCGATCTGATCGGTTTCTTTCTCGAGTTTACTGATTTCAGGAGCGAACGAATCGACAATGTCGTCACTAGGTACTGGTTAGTCGATGTGTACTATGGGTCAACAAGATAGCGAATCTGCTCATTTCCATAAACTTACATCAAGGCGTAGCAGATCCAATCGCTACTCAAGGAGACATAATCCTTCAACATCGTAATTCTCTTCCTCACATGTGAGGCATGGGCATTGGTGGCGTAGCTGAAGCTCAGCGTGCCTTCGCGGAACACTACCACATAGATGTTGAAGGGCATGTACTCCTTTTCCCCGGTTGGTTCCTCTACCTCGATAAAGAACGATCTGAATGAGGCGAAGTAGTAAGAGGGGAACAGCTCAATCTTCTCCCGTGATTCTTGAGTAGTGATATCCTC
This sequence comes from Copromyces sp. CBS 386.78, assembly GCA_030685235.1. Lineage (NCBI taxonomy): Eukaryota > Fungi > Ascomycota > Sordariomycetes > Sordariales > Sordariaceae > Copromyces > Copromyces sp. CBS 386.78. The sequence continues at coordinate 199,298 of MU839130.1, read as the reverse complement.
AATTGTCAGGGGATGGATACCGAAAGCTCTGCAGACGGCACGAATCTCCTCTTCGGAGGGGTTGTTCATGTTCAGCCACCAGACTCCATCAGTCTCACCCTTCGGAAAGCTGAAGAGGCCTCTAATATCTTCCCCGGGCAAGATCAAACCTTCCAGATCGGCAGCGTGGATCGTAGATTCCCAGGCCGAAGAAAAGAAGCTGACCCGGCTCTGGTCAATCGGAGGCTGTGGCGGCTGTACCGCCGTTTTGGCCCCTGATTCGTCATCTGTCTCGGGACTTTTCTCCCGACAAATATCCGTCTCCGAAGGGGCTGAAAGAATATCCCCATCCAATGTCACCATTGGCATAGTGGATGTAACATCCGGTTCGGCAGGCCGCAAATCGGGAAAGACACGGATGGCTGAGGGACGACGGGCTGACTGTCGAGCTTCATTCTCGGCCTTGATGAATGTCTCCAGGTAATGGAAATCAATGTGCAAGTTATCATCCCTATGATCATCTTGCAAGGGGAAGCAGACATCTTCCTCGGCGGATTTGTTGGTTGCCAAGCTGGCAGTGTCATCCATGACCGTCGGCTGCTTGCTGCGGTAGCTGTGGCGGCTGACGACAGAGGCAGTCCGCTGAAGCTCTGGGGTCTCTTCTACTCGACGCTCGGGTCTTGTTGGCTCGGAGAAGGAGAAGTCACGTTCCCTTCGGCGCGCTTCCGCAAAAGCCTTGACCGAGTTCGGGGGGGAGATAGACCGGACATCCAACTGAGACTCCACAGTTCCTCGCCGGTCTCTCCTGTAGACTGGCGAGTGCTCCTGATCCTCCTCGTCGACAACAGCTTCCTCAAAATCTCGGACTCGTGTGCCCTGATACGAGTCGCCATGTGTTGGGCCTGTTTCAATAACCAGCCCTGGGCCATACAAGGAATCGAATGTTCCGCGTCGAGGACGGTCAGGTCGTTGGACAGAGATAGACTGGTTCCGGTGATCGTCAAGTTCGGGCACAGGGGTCGAGTACCCGGAGTTCCCAACGTTTTCCTCCTGGTCAGACATGGTTGCGACGGTTGGATCCGCTTCTTGGTGGTTGGGTGGGTCGAATTAGGTGTAATATCGGTTGTATATACTATAATCGTCGTTGGTGAACTAAGTGAAGGGTCGGCAATGGCCCTCAACGCCCAGGATCGGGGGGCAATCAGTCGGTTCGCATATTGTCGTCTAAAAGGTCGACTCAAAAGGCACCAGCGGATGGCAGCGAACGGCCAGCAGCCGTCCGCGACGATGACCGAGTGGCGCAACAAAAAAGGGACGGAAGGGCGTCGAAGTCGACGTCGGCTACCAAAGCGCAAGATCGGTGAGCGTAAATCGTGGATGTTTGTTCAAAGATGGACTGTTGGTTCGAGCGATGTGCAATTAAGGGGGTTTCTTGTTCACTCCAATATAGACCCAGAAGCTGGGACCTAGGAGCGAACGAACGGACGAAAGGCTTTCACGGATAGAGCCCGCCAACTTGATGGCCTTTGCTGGAATGACTGGCGGCGGCGAAGTCGGTGAGTGGCGTGATAGGCGAGGGCTGATGTGAGGTGTTTCCCAGCAGCAACCAAAATTTTTATCGGATGAATCGAGGTCCGACGACAGCAGAGTTGACGAGTTCGGGCGCCGGGGCTGGGGATTTGGATCGGCGGAGGGTCAAAGAGGTCGAGGATCTGCCCTTTTCAAAGGCCGTCGAAGAATCCAAGAAGGAATAGGAGTGGCGGAAAGACGAAGTTTCTAGCAGAGCCCTGAGAGATGACGTTGCTGGGAAATGACGAGCATATGTCTGCGCATCACCTGTCGTCGGCGGGGAGGCTAACAGCGGGGATAGAGAAGGTGTGACTGGAGTCGGCGTCGTATCCTGTAGCGCAGGCTACCTAGTCGAGGTCGGATACGTTGAATACGGAACCGCTAAAATGAGGTTGTTGGGGTTGGATGTTGAAAGGTGGAAAGATGGAAAGGAAGGGTCGAGGACACCGCGCTAGTTTTGTGGGAAAAAATATAAAATAAGAGTGGGAGGTGTCGGGTCTGTTCCACAAGGCGTGGTTCCGTGGAGACCCGTCTTTTTGGTGTGTTTCGTCCCAAGGGAAGGTTCAAGTTCACGGGCCAAAAGCGCAATGATCCTTCCATGCCCGATAGGTAAGTCTTGTTCGGGAAGGGGCTGAGTGCTTGGTCTCCATAAAGGTATACATCTAGGTTTGTAGGGTTTGATAGGAGACAAGCCTTGACAGGGCAATTAAAAGTTTGTTAGCAAAGAAAATCAAAGAGAGGAAAAATTAGATTTGCCCGTTCTTAGCGTCCTTTGTACAAGGTTCCCGACGGTGTTCCTCCTTTACCGCTGCGAGGTGAATTAAAAGGGCAGCGGTCATCGGATCGCACAAGCACCCTTCGCCGCAAGACAGGCCGCGTGTAACCTTTCAACAAGGTTATCTGAGCCTTTTAGCTAAGGTAGCTTCGAACTGGATCGAATCCCGTCCATGTGGTTCAACAATTGACCATGATCCCACAAAAACAGGAATGCGGTGTTCCGATATCAAATCGTCGATGCACAATTGAACGGTAGCTACCTCTACCTACCTTACCTAGTACCAATCAGCTAGCAAGGCACCCCGCTAATTCAGCCTCAGAACCGTCTCCCTCGTTGTTTTAAACTCCCGTCTGCTGCAGCGCATGCCTGCGTCGTTGAGCAACCCCCCACTTTCTTCACGTTCCCGTTTCCATTCAGGTTGGATCCCTTTCTGAGTGGCTTTCCACTTCCCTTTGACTGCGGGACGTAGGTATATCTGGGCGTTGGTGTCGGGTGGTGATTTGCCGCCGGTACCTCTAGCCCAGCCGGGGCTATTTGGGGTACGGTAGCAGTACGTACCGCAGTACACCCCTACCGTACGGTATAGCCTAGAGGAAGGCCCGGTCCGGGGCAGGCCCCGAAACAGACACGTAAAGGTAGCACGGGCATCCAATGGAAGGTGATACCTATGCGATGCGCTACAGTTATGTTTGGTGTACCTCAATGTCCGATTTCCTCCTCCATGCAACACCTTGACGACCATTTGATATTGAACTTCCGCGATACAAACGCAATCCACTTGTAAACGAAATCTACCACCTGCCATCGAATACGATTCAGGGTCCAGGGCTCTCGATAAACCGAAACACCTGTCCGATTGCCGCCCATTCTTGATCCTCTCCGGCATAACGCTTGCTTCACGATGGCCGAACAACTGCTGGATCAGATCCGCGATGTGGCGGAGGGCCAAATTGTTCGTCTTGCCCGTTCAACACCCGTGTCAGGGTCCTTCTTGTATACGACAACTGACATCAGCGACATCTAGGACTTCGAGGGACAGAAGCTGGTAGAACTCCTCGTCAACGTAACTCTGGCACTTACAGGTGTATGTTGTCCCGTACCTATTCAAAGGCAGCCGGGGCCTCGCTGACATGAAGTCTTTGGTGAACAGGTCGTCTCGTTTCTCGTCGGTTATATCTTGCAAGACATCAAGCTGGCGCTCCAGATTGGGCTTGCCGGAACCGCCCTCACCTTCGTCATCGCCGTTCCTCCGTGGCCGTTCTACAATCGAAACCCTGTCAAGTGGCTCCAAGTTGGCGGCGGGCTGGTACCGCCACAAAACCTGATCATAGATGAGAAGAGTTTCAGGTAGACTGCTGTCGTTGCCGGGTCGTCACACAGTTCACATCTATGGCTGCGAGGGGAAAGGAGGTTGAGCAAAGCAACATCGTTAAAAATACCACATGCGCCGGTCATTATATTCGTTCTGCTGCACGCTTAAGCATGCTTCGATATAGCGTGGCCCGCTAGCCTATCATGCTGGAATCTTCCTGATGTGTACTACTCCGTGGCGTATGCTTTCTAGCCTTGTGAGAATCCTCAGATGTTTTCCTCGTCCGTGTCTCGCCCCGCAGCATGGTCGAGTAGCCGCAAATACGCATCCCAACTCCTGATCTGCCTTTAACGGCCGTACTTCTGGAACTCCCAATCTCTGTTGTCGAGAGGGCACACTTGACGGGCCTTGAGCCATCTCGAAATGCAGTGGAAATGGAACGCGTGCTGTGAAGTTGCCGGTTAGTCACCGGACTAAGGATCACACGGAGAACAGACAAGAAAGGCCTTACATTGCAAATACCCCACGCAACTGTGCATTCTTCCGAGGTGGCAGATGACTGGTTCGCCTGGCACTCAATGCCTAGAAGGAACCCAAGTTCAAGATCAGTACAAAATCGAGTGTCAAGAGAAGGGTATAGAGGGAACTTACACAAATCCATGATATGGTTTCGGCAGATAGCACAGTTGTCAACTACAATATCCCAAGCCCAGAGTGCCACCGCGTTCCACTACAGACATGTTTGTCAGCGTAATGCCATGGCCTTACGAAGGGGCAAGTGCTCACCTTCTTGACCTCGAAGCGAGGCTTGCCGTCTGCCTTCTTTCCCTTAGTCTCGGCAGCGGTGTTCTTCTTAACAACAACCGTAGAGGCTGGGGCGTCGGTCATATCGACATCCGCCATGGTGAAGTTGTTGAATAACGTCTCGGATATCTAACCAGTTGTGGCGTGAAGGTACGAAGGAAGTGCTGCGACCCGGGCGATCGTGCGGGTGACGAGTCGAGAGACAAACGGAAGAGGCCGACCGGTCGACGGAATAAAATGATTCGTTTGGATAACAGGCGGAATTCGCAAAGAAGTCTAAAAGTTTCCAAAGCAGCCGAATGTCAGTTTGTTGTCGTGCTGTATACTTGGCGTGGCTCAACTCGGAAAAGAGAGGAAAGCGAATTTAAAGCGGAAAGCTTGTAGGTACGGTAGCTGGAAGGTCTAGAAGGCTAAACTCGTACCTTCGAGATAAAGCGAAGTGCTCTCTGTTGCGGTTGCTCAAACAAAGGTTCTTCGTTGCGTCCTTGGTGTTGACAAAGTGAAGGTAGCACAGCTTGCCCTTACTGTCCTTGTTGGATGTATGTTGATCCCGTCACGGTTGCCTATCGTAACCGGCACTGGAGGACGAATGTCAGTGGTGTGGAAGCTGGACATTGCTGATTGCAGTGACGGGATTCTGGTCAGTGATGCGCGATGGGTGGAGCAGTGGACCGCCTTCAGCCTTGGCTGACCCCGCTTTGCAAGGGTTTAGATTGATGTACATTGTAAGCCAATTATATGCATACAGTCCTGCGGTGAGCCGGTGGCTGCTGACAGGATTGAGGGATAGCTCCTGGAGAGGCTATGCTTGAATCGGGAGGGGAATTGAGAATGAGCGACAACGCGGCGGCCACGAGAGGAGGGGGGAGGAGCCGGCTGGAGGCCGGCAAGTACAGCCCCAGGCGGTCGACGACAGGGCATTGCGCCGGGCTCTGCAGGTGTGCTTGGCTGTTTGGTCGTTTGTGCGCGCGATGTTGACCGGTGTTGGAGGCCGGATGCCAGGTTGCCTCCATCACCATCCTCTTCCACTTCTTCCCTATTGTCGCCGCAGCGCAACATCACTACGGAATCACAGCGACAAACCACCACACTAGTTCGCCGAAAGAACACCATGCGCAAAGCTATTACCGTCAATCCCAGTATCGCCAATTCGAATAGTATTATTTCCCGCACTGTTGCGCCAGAGATCACCGCCGCCACAGCCCGTCAATCAGCGACAGCCGTCTCGTCAGGCTCTGATCGCATCCCCTTTTCCCACGTCCCTATCTCGTAGCCATATCGAGTCACTCGCCAGCCAGACGCCACGTCCAACTTACCCGGTTTCTAGTCCAGTGTCTCATCACTGCTTCAATCGCACCCGAGGTCGTCGCCTAGCGTTTGTCTTGCTAGTTCGCACACACGCTTCGTTTCGCAGAGGAAGGCACCACGCAAGCGGCCCCTTGCCTCTACATCACCTTTACAGATCTCTTCGTTTGAACAGAAAACAAAGTCCAAGCGCGACTGCATTCTGCGCTGCTTACACATTATGCAACGACAACAGCAACAAGACCAGCCGGGACCCCTCCCCAAGGCGACTCCCGGTCGACGTCGCAACAACCGCCATTCCGGCAACACTATTGCTCCTCGCAGAACATATGCTTCGGAAAACGACATGCCATCTGAAGGCTCCTATCCGATCAACTTTGGCCCTCCCGCCCCGTTTACGCCGCACAAGTCGGGCACCAAGTCGGGGACAAACAGCCCGGCTCCGGATCCGCAGGCAAACGGCTCCAGGCCCAAACCCCGTTCAACCAAGTCCTCAAGGTCGACCAAGCAGGTGTCCTCAACATCCCCGGCGTCGACACCGGCCCCAGCTAGGAACTACCGGACTAGTCCTCCGCAAACAGCGGCTCTGCCCAAGTCGGTATTCCCCCCTGCGTTTGCCGGTGGTTCCTTCCACGCCTCTCCGGCCCCGTCCGCACTCCCGATCCCTAGCTTTCTCGCCAAGTCGATGGACTCTCCCACCGTCAAGGATACCGGCCGAGCCAACTCGGAGCCTTCACCTCCAGCCACCGACTCAGAAGCACCTACGCCTCGAACCCGTTTCCCCGCCAGTGACATTTCCCGAGAGGAATCTCCGCTTGACTTCTTCTTCCGTGCCGACCGTGCCGAGAAGGAGAGAGCTCGGAGCGGAAGTTTGGCCAACGTGTACGCTCATAGCACGAGCTTATTCTCGCCCCAAGGACAAGGTCCATCACCTCAGGAACCCCGGACTCTCCCTACTGGCACGAACCTACACGGAGCCCGGTTACATCACCACTCTGAGCCAGCCCAGCCGAATTACTCGATGGGCTTCTCTTCCAGTGAGCTAGGCGGAAACCAAGGGCGCTCTATGGGGCCAGCTTTCTCGAGACCCTACCAGGAACGCATTCGTGATGCAAGGTCGAGCGAAGGGCACCCTGGCGTTGCGTCGAGTGTTCCTCGGCAACAGCAGCAGCAACAGCAGCAACAGCAGCAGGAACCTAACATGGACCCTAGTGAGAAGCTCAAGAGATTCCTTGCGATCCCAGCCGTCCGAGAAAGTCAACCGGCAAATCAGCCACCGAGTCACCCGGCGAGCCAGCACTCGTTCCCAGGCCCTCACCTTCGTGGCGGCGAGCTCCATGGCAATCAACCACTACCACCCGCTTCGTTTCCTCAAGCAGTCGATCAACACAGGTCGCCAGACATTCAAAGCATGGAGGATAGCCTTCGTCGGATCTTGAAGCTTGATTCTCCGGTCAATCTAAGGACATCCGCAACAAACTATCAAAGCTCCTAAGTCAGGCGTACCATCTATTGTCATTAACGCCGGAGGTTTTTGCCTTGTTGTCACATGAGTGTTGACATCTAGCGTTTCTTTTAATCGTTGCACATTTCCTTTTCATATCCGTCATGTTAATATCAGGCGTTGGGTGGTGACGGTACGATTCCCGGACTTTGCAGATTTTGCATGCATGCGTCAGCGATGGGTCCGGTGGATTTGTGTTTGGGCATTGGGCCTGTCCGATTTATCGAATCACTGGCGTTTTGGAAGGTATGGCGTACCGACCATGATTTCCGGGTCTATGCCGCCATAGGATACACCGGCTCTGTTTTATCTTTTTTTCCCATTTCTTATGCTGGTCAGCATATCAACCTATGTTTCAGGCTCATTGTTATCTGTGTTGCTTCTTTTTTATTTCTTTTTTTGCCTTTCTTCTACATTGCGAGGGCGAATTTGGGTCTATGTCATTCAACATTTGGTACGAGTGTGGTCCATTTGACTTGCTGCATTGCGGCATTGGTTTTTGGTGATACCCATACCGTCATTGGGAGTTGGGCGGGATTTGGACCCTTATTTCATTTTACAGGCGTGGGCCTGTTGTACGAGGGGAGGTTTTTGGTATGATACGCATATTATCATGGGCGTTCAACAAAAGGGAACTCGGAGTTGTCAAGAATCGGAGGACGTTTCGAAGACCATCACATTCGGGGGACGGTTGTTAGGAAGTCAGGAAAGGAAAGGCACGAAAGGGACCCTACGCCAATGGGATCCGTACATACGCAGCGAACTATACCCGGTACTTATGCACGCCACAAACACCACGACGCATTATCACACACACCTTATACGATATATAAAACGAAAAACAACCAAAAAAAAATATTTTTGGAGGGGGGTATATGATTTGCCAGCTTAGATAGCACAAGTACTTAGACATAGTTTCGGAATGTCACAAACCATGTATACCCTCCACCACATTGGTTCAGTTGTTGAACTTCCAGTATCTGGTTGTCTCTGTCTAGCCGTGTGGGACGAATCTGGCAACTGACTATACCAGCTTCGCCTCTAAAAGTATGACACCTTGTAAGATATGATTGATTATACGTGTAAGATACGTGGCATCTTGGAGAGAAATTCAGCGTGTAAGGAATATCAAAGAAAATGGGACGCTGATTATCTGCCGGCATGTGTCGTCGAAAAGGGGACATCATACCGGAGTGTACTCAGTCTGGCACCATTGGGGGATAACCCTAACCCTTTCTGCGTTGGACAAACGACCGGGTGCGTGGACTTCGATGACGAGGTGAGCCGCGAAAGAAATGGTCGGGATAAACAAAACAACGATAAATACTCTACAATACTAATCCTGGCTATTTTAGTTCATATGTCATAACGCCTAATATGCTTAGGTGCAGAGTGTCTTGTTCCTATCTTCGAATCGCTTGATAGATGAGGCCTCTGCCTCGCACGCCCCGCTTTCATTTGTCTTGCCCGACAAACTCACGCTCTTGCCTACTACCTAGACGCCTTTGGAAGTTTCGCCCTTACCAAACGGGACGGTTAGTATTCACTTTTCCTGTTAAACTCTTTTTGCTTTTAACAATCATCTCTGACTCTCCTAGGGCATTGCTTCGTCGCAGCTCTCCGTCGACATTCCTTGTTACGCACCCTAGTGATCAGTACCACATCTACGCGTCCCGCCAGACGCCCATCTCACAACAACCACTCGACTATCAACACAATTGTCTCAACTGCGCTACTTCTCTTGCATCTTCACAAGCTCACCTAAAAGACATGTCAATGGCCGACCACAGCGACGCACGGTTCAATGATGCCGAGGACATGTCCGATGACGAAGCACTGCGCGTCGCCATTGCTTTGTCACTCGGCCAAGATCCTTTCAAACCGCAAACTGCCGGAAGGTCAAGCGCCACTATCGACCTCACGCAAGACAGCGAGGGCGACAATGGCAGAAGTAAGAGCAAAACCACTGTTGAATCACAACCTGCCGCCAAGGATACGAAGCCTTCTCAAACCAGCAAAGAAGTGTCTACCACCTCTACCCAGCGATCCAGTGTATCAGCACTCCTCGGCCTGGACAGGAAGAAGATGGAAGAAGAGCGTCTCGCTCGCTTGAAGAGCAAGAAACGATCAGCATCATCAGCTCTGGAATCTCCTAGTCCGACTACCGCCCGTCCTCAGCAACGTCCAAAGATGTCTTCGAGCAGTAGTAGCTACAGCAAGACTGGTACTGGTCCACAGACAATTGCTGATTTGCTAGCGCCAGAGTCTGATGAAGATGAGACGGCAAGCTCCCAAGGATCCAACAGCTCTCCCGTTACGGGGCGCATGGTCAAAGCTGGGAAGCAACAGCAGGCAACAAAACCGTCAGAGTCAGGGAAAGTGGCAGGAGCAGCAACAGCAACGGGCAGAATGGAGCCATCCTCTACTGCTGGCCGCACATTGAGCGGCAACAGAACAAAACCAGAACTGCCGTTTCCCAAGGGTGCGCTCAAGAAAACGTGGGTCCGTGGTCAAGCGAGGAAGGGAGACGACATCACGATCGAAGAGGTTTTCCAGAAGGATAAGCTGCAGTTGGCCGTGTTGAGCACGTTCATCTTGGATGAGGCGTGGTTGTTCGACAAGTTGGATTTGACGAAGACGAAGTTGATACTTTGTCGGGGCGCTCCTAAGCATGGGGAGCAAATCAGTGTAGGTTCTTGGAGCTCGGGATACAGCTGGAAGGATTCAGACTGGCGTATGTTTTGCCTTAAAAGAGAATAAGAATGCTGACGTTTTCAATTTCTCACGTAGAATTGGCTGGATGGATTCCCAACAGTGCGAAAGCATCTTGTTCCCATGAATGGATCGGGATGCATGCATTCGAAGCTTCAGTTGCTCAAGTACGAAGACTACCTTCGCATCGTTGTGCCCAGCGCCAATCTGGTGAGCTTTGATTGGGGTGAGACGGGTGATATGGAGAACGTAAGTCTACTAGTATCACTCTTTTTCATACCATGTAAAAGCTACTAAATGACATTCTCAGATTCTGTTCATCATTGATCTTCCTGTACTTGATGACCCCGACATCACAGGAGAGCTCACTCCCTTCGGCGAGGAGCTATCGTATTTCCTCAAAGCCAAACAACTGGATGATGGTCTGATCAGAAGCTTGAAAAAGTATGACTGGACCGAAACGAGGCGGTATGGTTTCGTCCACTCGATGTGAGTCCAGCCTCCAAGCCCTTGCAGAGGCAATCGAACTTCTACTAATGTTTACAACAGCGCCGCTTCTCATGTTGATGATAAAGCTTGGAGGACAGGTAAGTTCATCAAACATCAGCTGCGCAGAGCCATAAGCTAACTCTACTTCTGTCAGGCTACTGTGGGCTTGGCCGTACTGTCAAGGCTTTAGGTCTTGGTACGGCAAAGACGATTGAGATGGATGTTGTGGTAGGTGTTCTACGTTTATTTCCGTGTCCCATTATTCAGATCACCTCTGTTTTTTTTCTTTTTTTTTTTTTTGCCCTTGGCTAATACTTGGCTGACAGGCTGCATCGCTGGGATCCATCAAAGATTCTCTACTCAAAGCGCTGTACTACGCTTGTCAAGGTAAATCTTCAGAACTCCCTGCCAATGGGTTTCCACTTGGTCCTAACAACCGTATAGGTGACTCTGGTGTCAAAGAGCTCGAGAGTCGGCCAGTAGGCAAGAAAGGCCATGAAGCGCCAGATATCGGGGCCGTCGAGGTCAGGAAACACACTCGGGTTTATTTCCCATCAAAGCACACGGTGCGGACTAGTATCGCAAAGGTCAGTCGGCAGTCAACTCTGTTCTATTTCCCCCGAGACATTTCCTTCTTCTCCATACCATCGTAATGATCTGATACTGATACTGCAAGTACAGGACGCCGGAACGATTTGCTTCCAGAGACAATGGTTCGAATCACCAACCTTTCCCCGAGAAGTGTTACGCGACTGCGTCTCCATGAGACCAGGCATGCTCATGCACGACAAAATGATCTTCGTCAGGAAGACAGAAGAGTCCAAAGACGAACCTGGCAAGAAGGTTGTGAGCGGCTTCGCGTACGTTGGCAGTGCCAATCTGTCAGAGAGTGCTTGGTAAGTTCCATATTCTGCATACCCTTACCCTAAAGCATGGAAATTATCTAATCGACTCACTCTTCATGATCCGTCAGGGGCCGACTCATCAAAGACCGTAGCACCAAAAAGTTGAAAATCACCTGCCGGAACTGGGAGTGCGGTGTTGTCGTTCCTGCTGGGACTGCTACAATTGCTGCAAGTTCGTCATCGTCGTCTACTTCTGCTGAGGAGCAGGAAAAGGGCACTGGGGATGGCAATGGCAAGGGGAAATCAGCAGCCCTGCCTACAGATACGGAAGATGGCCAGTCGTCCTGGGGAGTTTTTGAGGGTCACGTACCGATTCCCATGAAAGTACCAGGATCTCCGCTTGAGATGAATGGATCGAAGAGTCCTTTCTTCTTTGGTGGGTTTTGATTGCGGTAATCTGAGGCGAGATGAGCGGACTGTGGGCATGGCTTGGGCAGGACGGACACTTTGTTAATGGCAGTTATCATGGCTTTTGACTCTGGCTTGACGCGGAACTACGGAGGGGTTGAAAGGGAGGAGTGTCGGTGGATGGATGGAGCTGGGCGCTTTCATTTGATTTTGTTGCTCGTCTTTAAGCCAACCCTCATTTGCTTGATACGTCCTCTGACGTTTACAAACCTTTCTAAACTGGAGCCTGCTTCATCCACCTTAGAAATTCTTGAGACTTGAGGATGCCTTTGTGACAGGGCAGCTGGATGATGGGGTGTCGTGGTGTGAGCAGTACGTACCCTTCTTTCCCAATTCGGACTTAGGTGGACAAATGATTGGACATCAGCCGTTCAGGGGATTTACCTCCGACTAAATGGCCTTAATTGTGGATCAGTTGTGTCCGACGTCGATGGCAACCTTCACTTGAGATCTTTTCGAGGGCTACAACAACCTTCAACAGAGGCGCATCTACGGTATTGGTTTTTTCTTCCAACCCCAAGAAACACCTCACTACTGGACATACAAAGGAATCAAACAAGACACGGGAAGGAACGCTGCCAGCAAATCAACCCCCCCACTTTGAAGGAGGAAGGTCGATTCTTTCCTCTTCCCGCAGACACTATTGTGCCTTCCATCCACCGCACCAGAAAGGCTTACCCTCGACTTCCCGGTCATATCAAGAGGAGTAAAGAATGCAGTGGAAGAAGCGTTGTCGTTAGATCATCGCCCCCGCTTCGGAGGGAGAAGGTGCACCTACCTCTATAGGTAGGCTTTTCCCCTTTCGCATGGAAGAGTGGTTCCTCAGAGAACCTCGCCCGAACAATGAACTTATTATCAACTTCGGCTCAAATCCCATTCTCCATCGTCTTCCAAGTTTATGTTCGATTGGTAGCCATCCGCAAATCATTCGTTTGTTTTACCGACTCTCGATCGGTTCTTTCGTTCACTACTTGATTCCGTTACACAACAATCTCACCCCCAAAGCAGCATATCTAGAACATCGCTCTCAAGATGAATCCACCCACACCACCTTTTGTTTCCGCCCACGAGGGGTGCCCCTACCAAGAGGCTTATTTTCAGGAGCAGGTCTAGAGGTACCCCGAAGAACAAGTCCATCTCCAGAAACAGACCTATTCGCAGGTAACGAAACCGGACACAAAGAACGACGAAGAGATCCATCACATCGTTCCAGCCCGCGAGGAATGGTCCCACGAAGAGGCTTATTTGCAGGAGGGTTACCGCCGGGAACAGGCCTATCCGCAGGCAACGAATCTGGGCACAAAGAACGACGAAGAGACCCATCACTTCGTAACTGGATCAAAACAAGACGTTGATCGGCTCGTTGACACGGCTCTACAGCTGACCTGGGACATGTGTTTCGATGGCACCCAGGTCGTCTTCAAGGAACCAGAGACATTGACCATCTTCAAGGTGGAACCCATTAGACTACAGATATCTAGTCATACCATTTGGATACGCGACGACCATAACATAAAGGATGAGGAGCTGTCGTTGGATCCCGCGGAGGCGACCCTCGTTCGAGCTATGAAAGCAGGGAAATCTAGAATCTTGCACTGTCTCAAGCTGCGAGGACCCAAGTCCTTGGAAGCGGACAAGCTTTTCATGAAACTTTCGCCGAATGATTTCAGGCTGAGTAAGTTGCTTGTCTTCACGTTTTCGACATGGCTTTCAATATTTTGTTGGCCATGTGCGTGCTGTGTATTCTGTCTATGATTGGCTCTGTACAGCGAGAGTTACCTGATCGAATCTGATACTTGTGGCCAGAACGCGAACAAGACACCGAGAAGCTGAACAAGTTCAAATTCTACAAGCACAACCTTCATGCTCCCAAGGGCTCGAACAATGTCTTTGTCTGGTACGTTGCATTATTCAACAAATACCCCAATTAGACATCACAAGATTCGCTATCACTTTCCTGTCTCCCAACCACATCTCTGAAAGCAACATGGCAGTAGCACACACAACAAACTAACAACGAGGAAACGATTCAAATTACAGCATCCCAAGCCACCCCTGGCCCGAGTTCTCTCAACCACTCACCTGCCTCCATTGCAACCTGACCACAGATAACGTCACCATCGACCAGTTTCAGCTTCCATCTATCGACACCTCCCGCCCGAGGACCTCGGAAGTCAGAATCCTGCACAACCAAAACCTCTGTCGCTACCACGACTACTACCTTCACAGCGGCCGTTCCCTCGGCTATCACGAGCTTTGGGCGCTCAATGCGTTCCACCAGGTGGGTATATCGTTTGGCACTGACCGCGAGAGTAACCCCGGACGTTGCCGAAGACAAGGCCTGAAGAAATACCTCGTTGGAAAACGATCATATTTCCGATATTTTATACATCGCATGCGCGAGGAGGTTTTGGTGGAAAGAGGACATCTAGTCACTACGGAAGCGGATCTGAAGTTGGGGACGTTCTTTGAAGAAGAATCTGTGTCTGAGTACGTTCCCGATGCTTACAAGAGAAAAAGGAAGGCGAAGAGGATTGGGGTTATCGGGGATGGGAGGCCTGTTGTGGGGAGAAGAGAGACTAAAAAGGAGGACGACGAGGAGGAGGATGATGATATGGAAGAAGTAGGGCCTCCGGGTCAAGGTGCGCCTTTGACTGAGTGATGTTCTACGCAGCGGGAATATGGAGGGTGTATTGAAATCACGGTGGACGTGGGAAGGTCTTGGCAAGCGCACATGTTTTCTATTGTTGTTATACTAGCGAGACGAAGTAAGGTAGTTGATTCAACTAGTTGTTAGTGAATAGATTTTGCGTTTGGTTAACTCGCAGCTCGAGGAATATAGCTCTGACTCCTCTTTAATTGTACTACCAAGTTGTCAGATGGTTTCGGGCTTCTCCTCTCCTCCTTTCCTTCCATGTCTTATAATAGATTGATTTTCTACTTTATTACATTTTCGCTTCACCTTGAATGATCCCGATTTCACTTTTCTTCACCTTCACTTCATCTCTCTGTTCACAATTTCCCCCACTTTGCATGTGTACATCGTTTTCTCCCTGAAGAGTCAACCAACACAGCTTGCCATACCTAACGGATACTGAACATCAGTGGTTCTGAATGTTCAATGATAGAACAGCTTCGGTAAAAATGAAAATAGTGAAACATGGTATTCGGACGAAACAGTGGTTCAAGTAATCAAAATTCATAAACATGAAAACGTTTGCTATATACATGCCTTCGAACCATGTCACCTGTTTGAAAATATTATTGGCGTCGATGAAAGGAAGAGTAGGAAAAGGGTATTAGCAGGTATCGTACATACAAGAAGGCGACGTGACAGCATCACTCATTCTTGTCTCCTCGACCAAGACGTAGATGACATGCAGGACCTCATATCATCACTCATCAACCACTTTTACTTCCAAAACCACCCCTCTTTCTTTCCATCCTTGCCATCATCATCCCTGTTGTTTCCTTCCTGGTCACAGTCCTTCTTGGCGAGGGAGTTGGTCTTGTCGTCTTCATCATCAGCACCAATGATGTTGCCAAAAGACCAAGAACGCTTACTTGAAACCGAGTGGCTGCTCGATCTGCTAATCACGTTGCCCTCGGCATCCTTCCTGATGATTTCCTGCTTGACGTGCACGGCACCGGATGCGTCAGTATACTCTTCTTTCTTGATGGTTTCGGTCACCCCGTTCTTTTCGTTGGTGGTGGCCGTGGTGACGGTGCTGTTGTCATGTCTGGTAGCGACAGCCGTGGTCTCGGAGGAGGACTTGGTGGTGAGACTGTCCGAGTTATTGTTGTCTTGCAGAACATCTTGAGAATCGATCCAATCATCGAAGAAGCGCTTGGTCTCCTTGACCTCGCTGGCAATGGACTTGAAGAGCGTGCTCAGCGACCGGTTGGACTCGTTGAACGCTGACAGGATGACGTCAGATAAATCCTGCTCTGTGTCAGGATGCTGCTTCTTGTTCTTATCATTCGAGTTGTTGGTCTTTCGCAAATCCTTATTCTTCGAAGACTCCCGCTCTGTCTCCTCGGTCAACGCGCGGTCGAACTTGTTGACGAACCAGTTCAAGTTGTCAAAGAAGCCGTTGGACATGTCAACAACGTTGCCAATTGAGTTGCTAACATCGTTGATGATGCGTCCTTGCATCTCTAGAACAGCCTCGTCCCTATTCATGTTCTTGTTGTCGGTCCAACGGGAAGCGTCAACTCCCAGGTTCGACACGAGCTGAGAAAGGACGTTATTGTGGAAGTCGTCCTTCTTCGCCTCTTCTTTTCTCCATTCGATCCACTCGTCCATGCTGCGCGGCGAGCAATATCGACGGTCGGAGGCGTCGACGAACAGGCGAGAGTAGAGAGGGAACCAGGCCTCGTCAAGCTTGCGGAAGCGTATTCTCTGGTCCATATCAAGGGCTCGGAGCATGTCCGGGGCCACGGTCTTGTTCTGTTGGAGATACTTCGGATAGAGGGGATATTGTTTGGTGAACCAGTGAGATTCGATACTCCTCATTGGCTTGGCCGAGCTTGCTGCCAGAAGATCCTCAAAGGCGTCCTCCCAGCCAAATAGGGCGGGATCCATTTCCGAAGTTAGACCCTTGGGAACGGGCTTCCAGCCGAGCTCGAGAGAAAGGCGGACTGGGGAGTAACTGGAGCGCAGCAGGAAGAGTCTCCAGGCGCGAGCTGCTTCGAAGTAGTTGGTGCCATGATTGCGTAGCTCGTCGAAGTGGCGCTCCAGCTCTTCAGATGCCTTGTTGTTCTCATAGACGCGGATGTCGGACAAGTTCTTGCCGCGAGTGATGTCGGCGCCCAGGGCTGGTGAGGATGGTGCATCTCTTCTGGACAACTGATAGGGGGTGAGATACAGAATGGAGTCGAGGATGGTGTGGATGCCGGCGCCGATGTTGTCGTTGACGTGCTCCTTGAACGTCCTGAAGGGCTTCAGGAATTCGTTGAGCGGGTCGTTGTCATCGCGCATTGTGGTGTGATCACCGATGGTTTTCGAGTATTCTTGGATGAAAGATGAAATTGAAGAGGGCAAGTGAAGAACAGGTGATGTGTCTTCCACTTGTAGGTTGAGGTGTGGTTGAGGTCGTTTCCGTGCGGGGGTGGGGAATTGGAGCTTGTGATGCCACTAGAGAATGACCTCAGTGGCACTCTCTAGATGCTTCTGTTGCACGGGACAGCTGAGGTACGTACCTCCCGGATATCAGACGAGTACCTCTATGGCTATCTGTCTATATCCGAGCAGCTAGACTATAAGGTACCTTGGAGAATGACATTGTATCCCAACAAAGGGCCACGCCCATATCCTCTCTTTGAGATCTGAGCACCATGTGACGTTCCTCCCTGCCTCTGGACCAACCTGAGTGTCAGCCAAAGGAAGATGTAATGTAGGTGCAGTGTTGTGTATAAGTGTTAGCGTTCACAGATGGTGTTAACTCGCAGTGTCCAATATGCAGTAAACGCAAGAGGGTGATACGGTCTTGACACCGACAACGATCCAAACTCTAACCCTAGACGACTCTTCTTGCATATGGACATTTTGAACCGGAAGAGTTCGTAAGAGTCAGTGCGCGGGAAAAGAAGGTGAAGCGAGGTTGAGAAGAGCTGAAGACGGGAGTTAACAATTGAAGACGATAACTTGGATCTTTAACAGCAGCTGCCCCACCACAGCCTGTAATGGAAATTGGAATCGTTGGAATTGCCCGACCCGATAGCGATATGGAAGTGGAGCCTTCAATGAGTGACAGGCGGCCAGACACCTAGCATCCGGACATGAGGCGAACCTTCCAGGGTTCATCTGGCGCTATTCCTGGCAACAACAGCGACCCTCAATCCCGGCACCCATTTTAGCGACGCCATCGAATCTGTGCCTGCACAATTTGTTAGTGTCGTGGGTTCCTCAAGGGTTCCTGTCCATAATGACCATCTCGTATGACAACTTGACCTAGACAGGAACTTGGGTAGTCTGGCTCGGACTCTCGCGCACAACTCGGGCTGCGCGTTCGACAACCACCACCATCATCACTCTGTTGGATCTCGAGATGCGACCTGGACGCTGTCCTTCTCTGTCGCTGCAATTTCACCCTCCACGGAACATCCACTCGAAACTCCGATCAGCTACTGCGACTACCGCGACACTAGTCTCGTAATAGACGTCGACATTTCCGAGGTTCCTGTTCTTCTTGACCAGTTCTTGCTTCTCCTTCCTATATTCTTCTTGCTCACATCAAGCGCCCGACCAACAATCCCCAAAATTTGTAACGCTTTTAGGCAGCCGGTAAAGCGCAAAAGATAAAAAGACCATACGGGCAGTCAACAACAGCCAGCAACCACTCCTGAAACCGAAACCGAAACCTTACTCGACTCGAGCCTACCTACCTACTGTACATGCAAGCGGAAGCAGGGCATCACCCGCCGTCCTATATCGCAACTGATTGCTTCACATGCGCTTCCCATTTACGAGCCAACCTTCCATGACCAGAGGCAGTGAGCCTTGAACGCCGCGAGCCGTGTGCGTTGCTCACCAGGACGCCGCTCCATTCGCGACCTCGATCCCCATCTCGATCCCGAACCAAACCCCTCCGATCCCGGTTCCGAAGACAACAACCCCGACGACAACCATGCGCTTGCCCGCTCCCGCCTCCGCAGCCGGTCTGTGGCCCATAGAATACATACCTGACGTCGATATCCCGTTCGCCGACGGAGGCGATCATGGCAATGACGACGAACTACAGAACTGGTCCTCGCTGATCGGCATCATCACCGCCATCTGCGGCAACATCCTAATAGCTCTCGCGCTCAACGTCCAACGATATGCCCACATTCGCTTGAACCAACACCGGGCCGAGGTACGACGGCGCGCAAAGCAGGCGCTCAGGGAGGCCAGGGCCAAGGCGAATGGGACAAGTTCTGGAAGTGGAGGTATATACGGAACCACAGCCCCATCTGACGGGAGTCTCTCGAGGAAGGACACCACTCGCCATCCCAATAGCGACCTGGCCATTGATGCCCACGAAACCGAGCCTCTCACACGGTCCTCGGATTCTACGGACTCGGGTTGGTCCGAGTCTTCGACTCCCACTGGAGGGGAGATCAAGGTCGCAACTACATATCTGAAGGATCCTTACTGGTGGCTAGGCCAGGGCTTGATCACAGTGGGCGAGACGGGCAACTTCCTGGCATATGGCTTTGCTCCGGCTTCCGTCGTCAGCCCACTCGGCGTTGTAGCTTTGGTCTCCAACTGCATTATTGCGCCCATCTTTTTCAAAGAGGTTTTCCGGCGGCGAGACTTCTTCGGTGTACTTATTGCCGTGGCCGGTGCCGTGACAGTGGTCTTGAGTGCCGAATCGCAAGAGACCAAGATGGGGCCCCATGAAGTATGGGATGCGATTACGACCATGGAATTCGAGATCTACATGGGCCTTAGCTGTGCCTTGATTGTTCTCCTTATGTGGGCGAGCCCCAGGTACGGCAACCGAACCATCCTGATAGATTTGGGTCTGGTCGGTCTCTTTGGTACGTTTGGAACCATCTTGCCAGCAGTCGCCTTATACTAATACCCAGTGTTATGTAGGCGGATATACTGCGCTCTCTACCAAAGGCGTCTCATCTATGCTCTCCTCCACTCTTCTCGCGGCTTTCACCACACCTATTACATATGTTCTACTCTTTGTCTTGCTCACCACGGCAGTCATGCAAGTCCACTATGTAAACAAGGCACTCCGGCGTTTCGATTCTACCCAGGTCATCCCCGTCCAGTTTGTTCTGTTTACGCTATCTGTAATCATTGGGAGTGCCGTCCTCTATAGGGACTTTGAGAGGACAACCAGCAAGCAGGCGCTCAAGTTTATCGGCGGCTGCATGTTGACCTTCTTCGGCGTATTCCTCATCACCAGCGGCAGGCCGCACCATGAAGAGGAAGAGGAGGAAGAAGATGTTCTCTCCGACGTCGAGGGCATCGACGAAACCATTGGCCTTGCAGAACAAGGCCCATCGCTAGGAGCAGCAGCGGCAGTCGTCGCCGCGACCTCCTCATCACCACACACGCCCCGCCAGCCTTCTCGCAGACGTAGCGATTCCGCGAGATCCCGGCGGTCGTCGCGTGTCAGTTTCAAAGAAACCGCAGTCAGACCCTTATCAGCAGTAGAGGAGGCGGAGGATACTGGCTATTCTTCGCGCACTCACACCGGATCCAAATCCCAGAACACTCTCGTTGAGGAATCAGAGCACGATGACAACGAAGACGCCCCTTTACTCGATAACCCCTGGCAAGACAGGAACAGAAGCGAAGAATACATCCCCGAAATCGACGCCCATTACCAACACCCGGGCACCGGCCCACACACCATCTCTTCAGACACCATCCCCTCCATTCCCGTCTCCTCCGACGAATTCGCCACCACCGACCTTCTCTCAACCACACCCCGACCCAACATCACCATCACCCGCGGCTCCTCCCCCGCTGCCGGCTCCAGCTCAGCCCGGACACCCCCTTCCGCATCGCGGCCTGTCACCCCCCGCGCACCATTCTCCTCCTCCTCCGTACCACGAGCCTCCAACCCTTACCCACACACCCACCATTACGGTCATCATCACCATAATGCTGGCGGTAACCCACCCATGATCTCCCCTTCGCCCTTCTCTTCCACCCTCGGCGCCGTGGTAGCCGACAGATTACTCCCCCACCTCGGCATGTCGTCGACAGAAAACGACTCGCCTACCCAGAGAAGGATAGCAGGCCGAAGAAGCAGACCTGGCTTAAGAAACAGTTTGTTCGTGCCGCAGGATGAAATAGACCATGACGGCGGGTACTACGATCTGGAAAATGGCAGGGGGCGCGGAAGTGCGGTGGGTAGTAGCAGCACCTTTGGCCCGTTGTTGGATCTTACCGGGTTAGGTGGGCAGGGCAATAATAGCAAAGGGGAGGGTCAGGATGAAGAAGGGATAAGAGGGCGCACGAGGAGTTTGAGCGGGACGTTGGCGGAGTTGTTGAGTGGTGGGTGGAGGATGAGTGGAGGTGGTGGTGGCGGTCCGTCTCACCTTAGCGCGAACGTTGCCACTGCTACGAGTAGTAACAACGGGTCGAACACGACAATACGAGGGCCCAGTGCTGGTAGAACTAGTAGAAGCAGGATGGGAATGAGGAGGAGAGGGACGGATCCGAATTTTAGGGTATTAGGTAGTGGAGAGAATGGGGTTCGTGAAGATGGGGAGGAGCAGCAGGATGAGGAAGGGCAAGGAAGTGGGTTGGAGACGACAAGGAGTGCTGCTGTATAAATCTGGTTTTTAGGGGAAGGGTGGAACTTTGTCGTTTTCGGCATTTAGAAGGCATGCGAGCGAGTATCGCGAGAAAAAGCAAGGCAGGCAGGTGTTCTGTTCCGTAATGCGGCATGTAGAAGGCGTAACAATATCATTGAGCGTTGTCTTCGTCAAGAATTGCAATCAAGAAAAGTTTACCAGTGTGCACGGCGGGAATACTATACGCCTAGCTTTCGCTCTGTTATTAAGGTATTAGTGGAAGGCGAAGAGAAGTGTAAAGAGAAATGTGAAGAGAAGTGTGAAGAGAGAAGCGAAAGAGTTAGACGAAGCTGAGTCAATGTAGAGTGCAAAGTAGTCCACCCACTTAACCTTTAGCAAGCGTATACTATTGAGGAAGTTAAAAAAAGGTGTTGGAAAACGCTAAAACATTGCTTTTGAACGTGATATAACTATAAGAACATGAGAGACCCATTGAATATGATGACATGCCCTCTCCTACATTAAACCCAAAGAACCCAGAGCTTATTTCTTGCCCCTGACGTTGGCCTTCTTTTTCCTCTGCTGCCTCTTCCTCGCCAAAATCTTGGTCATGATAGCTTCCTTAGCCTCGTCGCTCTTCTTGCCCTTCTTATCGACCTTAATATCCTCGGCCTTAACCTCCTTCGCCGGAGCGGCCTTGGCGACCTCAGCAGGACCCTTCTTGTCCTTGCCCTTATTCCACCCAGCCGGCTTCTCCGGCTTGCTGCCCTTCTTCCTGTCAGCCTTCCTTCCAGCCTTGTACGCCTCCTTGGCCTCCTTGGACCTCTTCTTCTCCTCCGACTCCGCCTTCCTCTCCGCGGGCGTCATCGTCCTCTGCTTCTCCTCATCCTGCCTCCTGCGCTGCACCACGTTCGCGTTCTCGATGGCGAACTCGACAATCAGCCTCTGCGTCTTGCCGAGCTCGTTCTTTACCGCGAACCCGTTCAGGTAGCGCAGGCCCATGAGCGCCCAGCGATGGGACGAGTACTCGATGAAGCCGTAGCCGCGCGACTTGCCGCCGCCGACCTTCTCGTCCACCTTGGTGCCCGTGGTCGTCTCGAACACGATCTTGGCCTGCTTGACGACACCCTTGCCTTTTTGCTTGCGCAGGCGCTCGTTCTCCTTGTCCTGCTCGCCGCCGCGCGAGTTCTCCTCCTTGGAGATGGGCGCGCGCTTGCCTTCCTTGACGTCCTTGGCGAACCCGACGACGGCCTGGCGAGCAAGCGACTTGAGCTCCTTGGAGTCGATGTTACGCGGCAGGTTGCGCAGAGCGAGACGGGTGAGCGAAAGATGCAGCGATGGGTTGGACTGGATCAGCTTCTTGCGCTGGTTGGCAGACGCTTCGCGCATCTTGATCTCGGCCGGGGTAAGGACCTTGAAGAGCGTGGACGAGGGCGTGATCTGGCCCTCGTTCAGGAGGTAGAGGCGTCTCTTGTCCTTGTCCTTCTTGCCGGCCGAGGCCTCGGCGAGACGCTCGGCTTCGTCCTTGGACACGGCGTGGGCGACCTGCAGGATGCGCCCGTCGAGCGTGTACTTGCCCTCCGGGTCGACGGTCTCGTCTTGAAGGACAGAGTGCTTGGCGAGTGTGGGAGCAGGCTGGTGGCGGGGGGCGCCCTTGAGGCAGGTCTTCATCTCCTCCTCGTTGAAGAAGCACACAAAACCGGTACCGGCTGGCCTGTCGGTGGCCCTGTCCTTGACGACTCGGGCGTATCTGATACCGCCGAACTGGGTGAAGTGCGCCTTCAGCTGCTCGTCGGTGGTGGTGTACGGTAGGTTGCGAATGAAGAGTGTTAAAGAGTTGTCGGTCACTCTCTTGGGCTTCGGTTGTTCCTCCTCCTCCTCCTCAATATCTTCAATATCCTCCTCGTCCTTGTCTTCGTCGTCCTCCTCATCGTCCTCCTTGTCCTTGTCTTCGTCCTCCTCATCTTCACTCTCGAGGTTGTCGCCTTGGCTCTTGAAAAAGTTGTAAAGATCTTTCTCCTCCTGTGTCATGCCAGCAGTCTCCTCCTCTTCCGTCTTCTTGTCCTTGGGTTCCTTGGGCACCTTGGCCTTCTTATCCTTCTTCTCCTTCGTGTCGTCCGACTTTCCACCGTTCTGCTCTTCCCATGTCTGCTTGTCCACGGCCCAATCGACAGCCAATGGACGGCCATCGACCTCCATGCCATTGATGGCCTCGATAGCCTTTTCAGCATTCTTGCGACCGCGGAGGGTGACGAAACCGAAACCGGAGAGCTTGCCCTTGTCGTTGGGCAAATCGGCGAACCTAACCTTGCCGTAGGGCTTGAACAACTCGGCCAACTGCTCGGACTTCTTGATGCTCCATGGCAAGTTGCGAATGATAAGCTTGTTGGGTTTCTGGGCCTCCTCGGCGGCCTCAGCACGTTTCTTCTTCTCCTCGGCGACCTTGGACACGATGGGGCCGGTCTTCTTAGCATCACGGTGTCTGGCTTCGGCAATGTCGAGCTTCAGGCGCTTTCCTTGGAGCAGGTAGTTGTTGAGCTTGGCCTTGGCCTCGAGGGTATCCTCGGGATCGGTAAAGGTGACGAAACCATAGCCGCGCGAGGTCTTGGTCTTGGGATCGAGGACGACGGTGGCATGCTTCACGGGGAAATGTTGAGAGAAGAACTCGGTCAGGGACTCGGCAGTAGCACTTGGGGGAAGCTGGCGGATGAAGAGAGAGCGGTTGGATTCAACTCTAGCTTTCTTGCTTTTGGGCCCCTCCTGGGCAGCCACATCGGAATCCTTGATGGCATCGGGATCAACTGGGATCTCCTCGTCCACCTCGCGTTGGCGCTTCTTGTTCCCGTCCTTGCCCATTGTTGCAGGCAGGTTGTGTTGTAATGTGTTTGTTGGTGTTGTTGTGGCTGTTGTTGAAAAGTATAAAACGGAAAAAGCAGTCAAGCCAATAAAGTGATGTGAAGTGGCCCTCTCAATCATGGTGGACAGCTTCCCCCAGCGACAACAGTTCTGGACCCTTCGCCCAAAGAAAAATATTCGAGGTGGAGTCCTGATAAGGACGGGAAGTGCAGGGGAGCGAGCTTATCGTTTCGTTAAAGCGGTGCTTCCATTGGCATCTCGTGCGCTTCCTCTGTGCGCAAAAGCCGGGGCGCACAGACCATCCAGCTTCCCTTCAGGCCCGCCACAAGTGGAAGCTTGACAACGCTGCGCCAGAAGGCGCCGACGGACAGTGCCCCTCAGGTCTCCCGGGCGCTGACGGGGGCCGCTGCCTAGGGTAGGTAGGAAATTCACAGCAGCCCAGTGCAAAGTAAACAAAACAACCTTCGCGGATAGTGTCACTTTCAACCCGTCGCAAGCCATCCTACAAAATCCCACCACGTCTTTTTTTTTTTTTTTCGCGCTTGTTTTTTCTTATTTTTGGGTTTGAATTACTTGTAACTTCTTCTTCATCGCATACAAATAGAGGACTGCCGCTGCGCAGGCCCCGCTAATACCAACAGCCGTTGCCGACCATGGCGCCGGGCAGGTCGACGAGGGCGACACGCGGGTCGCGCCAGGCCTCGGTCGTCCCAGAAGCACCCTTGGATACTCCCGACAATGCGCTACGGACACAAGTCGCGGCCGTCTTCCGCGACGCCCAAAAGACCACCGCATCCCATCGCAAGCTGGCCGTGACCCTGCGCAAGATCCAAGAAGCATGCTGCTACGAGCCGACGAGTACGAAGAAGCCCGCCGAGGCCGACGAGTTCGAGGAAGATGACTTCAACAGGGAGTTCGTACGCTGCGTCCTGCGCGTCATGCCCATCAAGAAGAGCGAAGGAGTCGGCGAGAAGACTGTGCGCTTTATCGGTCTGTTCCTGCGGCACGCCGTCGAGAAGGATAACGAAATTCTCGGCGAGGCCGACCCGGATGCCAGCACCATGCCCGAAACACCCAGTACCCGACTCACCGGACACTTGATGGAAACCGTTCTTCCCTTGATGATCGCCAAGGACAAGTTCGTGCGGTACCGATCAACCCAGCTTATATCCCATATCATCAACTCTCTCGACGCCATTGACGACGACCTCTTTCAGAAACTGCGGTCGAGTCTCCTTAGGAGGATTCGCGACAAGGAGGCCATGGTTCGCGCACAAGCTGTGTTGGGTCTTGGACGCTTGGCCGGCAACCAGATCGAGGGCGAACCGGACTCCGATGATAGCGACGATGATGGATCGACCGGTCTCCTCGAAAAGCTCCTCGAGGTCTTGCAGAACGACCCTAGTGCCGATGTGAGGAGGTCTCTCCTGGTTAACCTGCCGATTTTGCCGACGACCCTGCCATATCTGCTGGAACGAGCACGCGACCAAGATGCGCTTACGCGGCGCGCTGTCTACTCCCGTCTTCTGCCTGCGCTGGGTGACTTCCGCCATTTGTCACTGTCCATGAGGGAGAAGCTTCTTCGCTGGGGTCTACGCGACAGAGATGAGAATGTGCGCAAGGCCGCCTGCCGCCTATTCCGTGAAAGATGGATCGAGGATTGCGCCGGTACTGCGCCCCCCGTTGAAGGAGGCCAGCCTTCTGAGGTGTCACCTCCAAGCATGGAGGCTCTACTGGAGCTCCTGGAGCGCATCGATGTTGTCAACTCTGGAGGAGAGAACGGTGTCGCTCTCGAGGCCATGAAGGGCTTCTGGGAGGGCCGTGCTGATTACAGAAATGCAGTAAACTTTGATGACAACTTCTGGGAGACACTCAGCTCGGAATCCGTGTTTGTTGCCCGGACATTCAACGACTTCTGTAGGAACGAGGGCAATGGGAAATATGAGGCCCTTGTCGACGAGAAGCTACCCGAAGTCACCAAACTCGCATTCTACTTGGAACGATACGTCAAGGTGCTCATCGATGCCATCAAGAGGATTAACGAGCAGGAGGTGGAAGACGAAGAGGAGGAAGAGGACACCGTCGAACAAGAGTTCATCGTGGAACAGCTTCTCCATATCGCCCTTACCCTGGATTATTCGGATGAAGTCGGCCGTCGCAAGATGTTCGCCCTTTTGCGACAAACCCTTTCTATCCCGGAGCTTCCCGATGAAGTCACTAAACTTACCGTCCAGGTTCTGAGAGACCTTTGCGCCCCTGATGCCGCCGGCGAGAAGGAATTCTGCAGTATCGTCCTTGAAGCTGTCGCCGACGTGCACGACACCATCGTTGACGACGT
Source organism: Copromyces sp. CBS 386.78 (assembly GCA_030685235.1). Classification (NCBI taxonomy): domain Eukaryota; kingdom Fungi; phylum Ascomycota; class Sordariomycetes; order Sordariales; family Sordariaceae; genus Copromyces; species Copromyces sp. CBS 386.78. The sequence goes on along the minus strand of MU839130.1, from coordinate 173,093 downwards.
TCCTGACGAAGGCGATATTGACGACAACGAGTCGTTCCACTCAGCTAGGTCCGAGGTCAGCGACGACGAAGATTCTCAATCTAAGAAAAAGAAGAACAAGGGTCCTGAACTCTCGGAGGAGGAGGCGGCTCAGAAGGCCATCAAGGAGATCATGATTAACATGAAGTGTCTCCACATTGTGCAGTGCATGCTCACCAATGTCGCTGGCAATCTCCAGCAAAACGATCATCTTGTCTCCATGCTCAACAATCTCGTCGTTCCCGCCGTGCGCAGCCACGAGGCCCCTGTTCGCGAGCGCGGTCTCGTCTGTCTCGGCCTTTGCTCGCTCCTCGACCGTTCGCTTGCCGAGGAGAACCTCACCCTCTTTATGCATTTCTTCGCTAAGGGCCACACTGCTCTCCAGATCACCGCTTTGCATATCCTTACCGATATTCTCAACGTACACGGCGCGCAGCTGCTCTCCAATAACACCAATCTCCTCAAGGTTTACGTCAAGGCCCTGCGCGCGGGCGGCAGATCTCCCGACGTCCAGGCCGCCGCTACTGTGGCCGTCTCGAAGTTGCTTCTCGGCCGCGTCGTCAGCGATGTTGACGTCTCTGCCGAGTTGCTCAAGACCCTTGTTATCGCGTACTTTGAGCCCGCCAGTGCAGAGAACCAGAGCGTCAGACAGGCGCTCAATTACTTCTTGCCAGTGTTCTGCTACTCGCGGCCGGAGAACCAGGACCTGATGCGCCGGGTTGCGCTGGATGCGCTGCATACCTTGTACAACGTGCGTGAAGGCCTGGATGACGAAGAGGCCGATGTTGATGATCAGATGGTCAGCATGTCGGCTATCGCTGCCTGCTTGGTCGATTGGACGGATCCCAGAAAGTGCTACAACCCCGATGAAGGGTTCAGCGCCGGCCTTGACCCCGAGAAGAAGACTGTTTCGGCAGATGTCCACCTCGACTTTGCCAAGGACATCCTCGAAAGGTTACAAGGGAACGGAGCCAGTACGTATCTCACTAGGATGCTCTACTGTCATCCCTCTTGCCGAATGGTATCACTGACACCTAGAAACAGAAGAAGAAAAGCGCATCATGGCCGCCCTCCTCGCGAAGCTCTACATCCCCTCCGGCTCCTCCCCGTCCTCCAGTCCCTCCTCCCCCACCAAGATCCGCGACGTCTACGCCCTCGTCACCAACGCCGTCGAGAACAATCTGCTTTCCGATGCCACCTCCCGAAACGCCCTCTACAAGATCCACGTCTCCCTCGGCAAGATCGTCAACGCCCTTGACGCCGCTGCCGAGCAAGACGCTGCCAACAACGCGGCGGGCGCGGGCCGCCACGCCTCCATCGCCTCCGGTGCCACTACTCACAGAAGAAGCGCCAGCAGGGCAGGCAGCGTCGCTCCTAGCCGAGCGGGTAGTGTCGCTCCTCCGGCTAGCGAAGCTGGCGGCGGTGGGACTGTCTCCAGAGCCGGCTCCGTCGCACCATCTGTATCTGGTGCCGCTGCAGCTGCGCCGCCTGTTAACACCAGGAAGAGAAAGGAAAGAGAAGTCAGCGTTGCCGTTTCCATCAAGGAGGAAGATGAAGGCGAAGAAGATGTAGAAATGGGCGGTACCCGAGTCGCCGACGACGACGATGATGATGATGCTGGTGATCGGGAGACAACGCCAAAACCGACGTCGACGACTGCAACGGAAGCTCAGGAGACGCCAGGCACGGAACAGAGGAGGTTGTTAAGAGGCGTTTCTGTTAGGAGTAGGACTAGTAGGAGGCAGAGTTCGCAGAGTGTGGTTAGTGTGCAACCGCAGCAGCAAGGGAAGGAGCAGGAAGAAGAGCAAGAGGGACAAGAGGAAGAGGAAGAGCAACAACCACCGACTACTGGGAGGAGAGGGAGTAGGAGGGCTAGTGCTATGAAAGCCAAGGCGCGGTTGAGCGCTGCTGGACGGAGCAGTAGAGCCGGTACGGAGGATAGTATTGTGGAGGAGATATTGGATGATAGTGACGGGGATACCGTGATGGAGAGGACGAAGATTGAAGAGGAGGAGGTGGAGGATGAGGAGGGAGAGGAAGAGGAAGATGGGGAGGGAGAGGTAGAAGACGGGGAAGACGAAGAGGACGACGATGAGGAGGACGGAGAGGATGGAGGGAAAGATGATGAGCAGCTTGTTGACGAGTTATTGTCGGATGATGATGACGACTCTGTATAGGGTTGTGGCGTACGGGTTAAGCTGGAGACTCTGGATTGTTGAAGTACATATGAACTGACTTGATTGGGTTTGGATTCGGAAACTACGATATGGAGGCTGTGTTTTTCGCTTGGGTTATGTCGTATTTTGCTTGCTGTCGGCTATAAGCTTCTTGAACTTGGACGTGGTGGCTTGGTTTTTGGCCACGGACATTGCATGATACCATTGAATAAAACGTCAAAAGGCTTCTTTTCTTGTTTGCTTCCATGTGTGCCATCTTTACAATCCCTTCAACAAGTCCATTTTGACAAATCTGGGAATTCTGTCTTTTCATGACATTTAACCTCTATTTCTACCAACAGCAACCGGCACACCAGTTCATACATCAACACCACCCTTCCCCATGTACCGTATCATGAACCAAACATCACAAATCCCCCTTTCTTTGTCTACAACGACCCAAGCCAAAACAACAACCCACCCACCCCAACATTCACCACTAAATGCTGACCCAAGCTCCAAGCCACGCAGTACAAGTACTTGGGCGAAAACACCGTCCAAACAAACAAGTGCGTCCTCAAAATCGTACAAGCCGCCATGACCGCCGCGACACTAAACGCCGTAAACAGCGTCATCACCGAGACATAGGTCTTGAACAGACCGCTTTGAGTTTGTGACTGCTCCTGTACCACACTCACCTCTCCCGCCTCGTCCTTCTTATCCTTACTCAGAGCAAGCCTCTGATCCCTCCGCCAGATCCTCCCCAAAAGCACCACCGTCCCAACAACCCACCACACCGCTCCCGCCCAGTTCCCGACATACGTCAAGATTCCCACAAGAACAACGCTGAAATCGCTCACCCCGTTATAGGCATTCGACAGATCAACGGAAGAAATAGCGTTGCTACCGCCCATGGCGAAAAAGCTCGCATATTGCAATAACAAAGAAGAAATCCCCAGTTCCGCTGTCGACAGGTTTCCGGTGTCGATCTCGTTGGAAAGGAACCAGTAGGTGAGGTTGAAGATGAGAAAGAGCGGGATGTTTGTTGTGCGGGATTGCGTGAGGGCGAGGATGGTGTAGAGGTTTTGGAGCACCGTAACGGCCTCGGCCCTAGCGGGACCATTCTTCTTGGGGGTTTGTCGCTTGTGGCGGCTCCCGCGGCGGCCAGATACTATCTTCGACTCCCAAAGTATGAACCCCATCCCCGCTGCTGTCGCCAGCCCAAGGCCAACGAAAACCGCGCGGGCGCGAGCGGTGAGGCTTGCTCCCCGCGTGAAATCCAGCAGACTACTTTTTACGAAGGGAACCACAAGTTCGGGAGCATCTTCCAGCGTAAATGCCGCCTTGAACGTGAATGCTGCGAGGACTAGACCGGTCATGGCAGGGTAGTTAATGGGCACCGGAATCCGACCGTGGAAGGAGTAGACGAGTTGCCGGTGGGTCCAGACGTAGGTGAGGCCGACGAGAAACCATAAAAAGTGCGGGTTGGGTTCGAGGAAGAGCTTGACAATGGCCGGGGTGCCGGCAAATTTTTGGCCGGTTTGGTTCCAGGAGCGAAGGAGGCGGAGAGCGGAGAGTAGGGGAAGGGTGGTGAGGAGGAGGTGGCGGGGGAAGGCGGTGTTGGACCGCTTGAACCCGCGGAGACTGAGGTAGCCGAACCAGGTACTCGTTGTTAAGTACCAGAAGTGCTGCTCTTCTTCGACGTAGCTGCTGGCGAACATCATGATGCTGTAGGCTACGGAGATGACCAGTAAGGGGGTGAGGGAACTGGTTGGGGAGATGGTTCTGGTTGCGGCACCTAGGCCAAAGATCACGGCGAGGACGGCGGCGACTTGGCCTAGGATTAGTCGGGACATGTCGTAGTTGCTTGCCATGCCGCTCATGAGCTCTTGAGCTTTGCGAAGCCACTGAAATCTGGTTAGCTAGATCGGGGTGGAAAAGTATGTTGATGCTTACCATGGTAACAGACAGTGCCCATTGGGGATCCATATCATCGCCAACCCTCGCAGACATGAGTATGTTTGAGGGGCCTTGCCATTCACAGGCGAGTTCTTCATAGTCGGACGAGGGGCTGGCACAGGATGATACGGGTAACGCAGAATCGAAGGTCTTGGTACCAGAGGCAGCCGAGATGACGGTTTGAATCTGACGAGCGTTTTGATGCAGCAAATACGCCTGGTCCGTCTCTGTATTCATGTTAAGAAAAGGAATCAAAAAAAAGGTTCCATGGCTTCACAGCTTACCCTTAGACCAGATGGACAAGAACTCGGGGATAAGAGCACCCAGGTTGTTCTTGGGAATAGGGAATCCGAGAAGAGCAGCCAAAGTGGGTGCCAGATCCGACTGTTCAACGGTGGAGTAGAATCGAAAGTTTTCGGCATCTGGTAGCGGAGCGTCCTGAGTCTGCTTCTGAAGATTTTTGAGCTTGGGAGAGATGAAAAGGAGGGCCGGTGAAGTCTCGCCGGGTGAAGATGCACCGTGATTGCCGGCGTCATTCATTCCATGATCTCCACAGACAACAAAAAGTGTTGACTTGAGGTGGTCTTCGGTTTCTATGGCCTTGTATATCTGGCCGACGATGCCATCCATTTCTCGCTGCTTTGGGACCATATGAGGGCTGTGTGGGAAGTTAGTAACGTGCGAAACGAGGAGTTGAAGGTAAATCACCTTCTCGGTCCTCCCTTGTGTCCAATGTGATCAAGCCCAAGATAGTGAAGAATCATGGTATTCCAGTCGTCGTTTCGGAGCTCTCCAGGAATGTTTCGAGTGACATTGTGATCAACCTCGGTGAAGTCCTACTCATATTAGCATAATGCAGACGTCTGCCTTACAACCATAGATTCCTACCGAGACAAAGAAGCTCGTAGTGCCATCAGCACGATCAAATGTGCCCGGAAAGAGCTTCAACCAAGTATCATCTCCATACATCACAAGCTTTCCGGTACCCTTTGCCTTCATCTGGGCCAACCAGGTGTCTTGCGACGCGAGGCTAGAGGACTCATCGCCTTGGTCAAGGTTGAGAACGACATCGAGGAAAGATGGCACAGAACCTGTAGTGATAGCCTTCAGTCTAGGCATGGTGACCGTGGGAGACGTGGCATGAGCCGTGAAGGGAATTGCAGCACCATCGCGAATCAAGCTATATGACATGTCAACATTCCAGGTCTACGAAAGCTGAGGAAGTGCGCAGCATGTGGAAGAGCTTACGATTGAGTGAACTTGAAGCCACTGTTGGTAGTATATACAAAATCACTACATAAAAACTCCGGATTAACATGGCTACTTGACGATGGAATGTATTGGCGATAGTGACATGTTTTTACCTTCGCAGTGCGTCGACGACCATGAAGACCAGCTTGTCAAACGGAGCTTCCGGAGGCTCAACAAAGCCATCCAATAGCTCATACTCAGCCAGACCCGGTAGAAGAGGCTTATATGGGAAGAAGCCAGTTGCGAATATGACAATGGCGACTGGGATTAGCAGATTGGCTGCTATGAGAAGCAGCGTGGAGCACAAGCTCCCATTGCGCCGGGAACTCATCTCGACTCGCCAAATTCTAGGTGTGCCTGATCGAAGGGGAATATGATGGTTTTCAGTAAAAATTAAAAGTTGCACTCGTGGGCCAATTCTGTGTTGCGAACGCAAAAGACTCCGGGAAGTTGCAAATGTGTTCGAAAAAGAGATTATTTGTTGATGTGGTGAGGTACAGGTGAGGTTGTTAAGGTAACAGAGTGGAAGAAAGGGGCCAGTGAGGTTCAGCCCAGGTGGCTTCCACCTGAAGTTCCTTCCCATTTCAGGTTCGTTCGCCAGAAGCCCAGGCCTTGCGTTTCGAAGGATTGGCATTGGCCCCACTTGGAGAACAGCGTTAACGCAGTGAGACTGTGAGACCCCTAGAACAGCATGCTAGCCCAGAAAAAAAAATCCATTAAAATCAAAAGACCCAAATGCGCCAAGTGTAGATAATCCCACCCCACCGTCCGTTTGCTTCTTTTTCCATCCCATATGACTGAAGTTCTTGCTTTTCTGCAACGACGTCGGCGTCAGCAACGCGGAAGATTGACAGTTCCGTCTATCCCATCCATGCAGAGGACCAGTGAAGCCCAAGACAGAGCAGGAAAATGAGGCCTGCCTCCAAAGGCCGTAGTCCACATCATCTCCTCTGTTCCCGATCCTAGATGCCCGGCGCTGCCTTGTTGTTGTCGTCGTGAAAACGGGCAACCACTAGAACATGTCTGGAGCATGGGAGTAGTTGTAGTCGTCCTTTGGTGGTACAGCCTCTCCATAGCCTAGGCCACGCTGGTAATACCATTGACCGTCTGTCGAAACTCAGGTGCTAGAAATTGAAGTCGCTTGTCGCTCATTTCCTAGTCTTCTTGCTGAACTTCTCGCCGTACTTGGGGAAGACGATCTTGGACTTCTTGACCCGCCTCTTCTTCTCAATCTTCTTGCTGCCAACCTTGACGGGCTTGGCGGAATCAACCTCCATAGCAGCTGTGACTTGGTCAGCACATGGCCCTCGTTTGCATCTTGGTTTCCCAGCTACACTTACAGTCATCCTTGGTAGCCTCCTTGACCTCATCCTCGTTCACAGTCTCCATCTCAACCTCCTTGATGGGCTTGGGCTGAGCAGCAAGCTCGAGGAGCTTGGCAGAGATTCTCTCCAAACGAGCGGCCTCAACAGGTCCAAAAACATTCTTCTTGAGTTTCTGGTTGTTGTTCTTGATGACGGACGCTCTCTTGCTCTTGGCCATTTTTGCAGTTTGAAAAGGGTTGTGTGGTTTGGTGTTGTTGTTGAAAACGAAATGGGATGGATGAGAGTTGTCTTCACAAAATGCGGTACGGGAGGAGTGAAGGTGACAAAAGATATCGATAAGATGTCGTTGTTGCCGAGTTGAAAAATTCCACCGGATCAGTACCTTAGTATGTATAGGCGACCTGAGATCTCCGCTAAATTGGAGGGTAGCCAGGAAGTAGCCAGTACTTCACTCATCACAGGTATTTCCCCTCCGATTAGGTATAGGATACCTCACCATAGCGCTCTCCAATGGGCTCAACGGTACCTGCCGCCGCTTGCCACTACAAACAGACCCACCTCACCCGCTACGATGAATACTGCTAAGCGATCCACAGGTTCCTTCGTGGCACACTTTCTGCCGCCTCCTTCCGCCTGTTCACATCGACGACGACGCCTTTTGGACTTGGAACAACCAACCGAGGGCTACAGAAAGCGATAGCGACTCTTTTCTTTGCGAACGGAGTTAAGATTACTTATTTGGCGCATACAAGGGCTTGTTTTTCAGACTGGGTTTACCGCGGTACCGCCTAACCCTGTCGATTCACGCATTTCTTGTTGCCATTTGGCTGGAGTGCCAGTGCGCAGGCCGCAGACAGCGACAGCCGACGGCTCTGTGTGACTGACTATTTAAACGTGCAGATCTTCCGAATATCGTTCAGCTGCGAGTTTAATCCATCCATCTCCATCGCGTGCCGTATATCACGGTGACGCCGTCACCTTTAGCAGCTCCGCACCACGATTACTTAGGTACTCAACCTCGACGTCGCGTTGTCCTGGGTGTCGTTGCCTTGAGCGCATCGGGCACGCTCCCCCGAACCCTCGGCTCAGCCTCCTTCACTCTTCCTAGCTCACAACGCGCCATCCGAATTGCGCGCCCACACTCCCACTTTTCCAAACTTAAATGCCTTGACGACCAACCGCGGGGCTGTAGGCATTGGTAACTTGACTCGGACCATCGGCGGCCGGTCGCGACCAGACAACACTACTACACGGCACAGTACGCCCCGATAACATCGCATCGTCTTCAGTTTACAAGCCCGGCGTCGGCGGTCAGAGGTTGGAATCGTTAATATTGGTCGTTGAGGGGCAGAGGGGAAATGGATCGTGCCGGCCCTCCTCCCAAAGACAAGGTTGAGGCCCTTAAGGCGGTCGCAAAGAACGCCGGGGTCAACAAGACGCAGCTGCAGTCTCTCTGTGCCGTCAATGGCCTGTCCAAGACGGGAAACAAGCCTGATTTGGTGAAACGCCTTATCGACGGTGAGTATGCCCTCGGTTGGCCATCATCATCTCCTTACCTCCACCCTTCTATGAATTAATCATAGGAATGCAGGCTAACACAAAGGGTCTTCAACCCCAACCAGCCATCCAGCAATGCGTAGCGCGCGGCGACGGCATCACTTTCAATACATTCTACCACAGTTTCGAGACAGCTATACCCTGGTTCCATACCTTTGTGGCTAACACTGGTTTGCTGGAGCAAAGCAAGCCTCAGCCGCCGCAGATACCGCAAACCGCAATCTACCCGCCCGCTCCAAGTCACGGAAACATTTCAAACGGCTATGCCATGGCTTCCTACGGCGTGCCCAACGGCTCCTACACCCCGCCCAAGGGCGTCAGCAGACCACTTGACTGGTATAACCAACAACGTCACGATTTCCAGTTCAAGCCCAGCGTTTTCTACGAGATACAATACCGAATCGGGGAGGTCAAAGAGTGCGAACGTATGTCAGGTAAGCCAGTATTGTTCCGCCCCTGGACACAACCGCTGAGTCTCGAGAACAGCGATGCAGCAGCATAGGCAAACTGTGTCCATCAAGCTCAGGATATCGGATTATCCCCAACTCAACAACATCACAAACGACCCTTCACTCAGGATCATGATGTACTGTGCCGCTGGCAAGAATGGCGTTCAAGACATTACCTTTCCCTACCAGTCGGAGCTCAAGGTTAATGGCGGCGATGTCAAGGCAAACCTGCGAGGCCTGAAGAACAAACCTGGGTCTACTAGGCCGGTTGACATCACGGACTCGCTTCGTCTAAAGCCGAACACATACACAAACAACATCGACTTTACGTATGCCCTCACCAGAGAGGTAGGTGTAAGACGAAACTAGGTGTGGAAACTCGCAGAGAGCTGCATGTGCTAACCAAAAAAATGGGTTGATAAGCATTTTTACCTCGTAGTATACCTGTGCAAAACCCCGACAATCGAGGAACTGGTGTCGAGAATCACCAAGAAGATCCGTGCCGAGTCGGTGGTTACCGAGATTGCAGACAAGGCTAACGACCCTGACGTGGTTGCTACATCACAAGTCCTGAGTCTCAAGTGTCCACTGTCCTACATGAGGTTAAGTAAGCCGTGCCGAGGCCTGAACTGTGGCCATATTCAGTGTTTTGATGCCACTTCATACCTCCAACTCCAGGAGCAAGGGCCACAGTGGTTATGTCCCATCTGCAACAAATCAGTGCCCTTCGACCAGCTGGCGATTGATGAGTAAGTTGCAATGGCTTTGTGTTCAATACTGTCTCCGCTGTACTGGCTGACACGCTTTCCAGGTACGCCAAGGGCATCCTCGAAGCGACTCCCAAATCTGTAGAGCAGGTCACGATTGAGCCCACTGGCAAGTGGATAGAACCAGGCGCGGAAAAGGTGACGGTGCCCGACTCTGCCGAGGCAAGCTTTGTCGATGACGACGACCTGTACGTTTCGGAAGTCCTCTCGGCAGCAAACCACGACTTCTCAACGCCCGGTCGTTCTACTACCGGCGCATCAACTACGCTTATCGGCACTCCGATGAACGGAAGCACAGGGGGCACGCCTTCACTGGCAAGGTCATCGAACAATAACAACAAACGTCCGGCGCCCGAGGTTATTGATTTGACGCTGTCAGATGACGACGACCCGCCCAGGCCTGTGAAGCGGGCTAACTACGGAATGAACGCGTATTATGGGTCCAACTCTTAGGGGGAAGTATAGGATGCTACAAATGTGCGTCACCGGCACGTTTCAACGCAACGGGGTCGACGTGCTCCTCGTCGTCGTGGTCACCGTCGGTATGACGAGCGGGAGTGGTGGGACAATTATCAGGCGAGTTATCCCCGTCAACTCGATTATGGTGAAGCGTAGGATGCTCAATATTGGCTTCGGATGTTTGCTTGGGCAACAGGAGGCCGGGTTGTTTCCCTTCACCAGCCCTAACTGAACACCATGTCTACTGGGCATCCTTTTTCTTCTGCCAGACCAGCTTGGTTTTAACCTTTTTATATTGCATTTTCGACATGGTGGATCTGGCGAGGCATTTTTATCGGTCTTTGGCGTTGGGCGCACTCAGATGGGGGAAAATGGGTCTATGGGAGAAGTTTCAGGGATGAGGTACAGTGAGATAGGAAGGATTGAGAAACTAGTACTAGGATGCAATTCCGATACCCAGTAAAAAGTGATACGACATGAACGGTGTATTGACTGGAAACTGTATTGTACATTAAATCGATGATATAAAGATGCCATTCACAAATGATAAGTGATACATGTATGAAGACATAAAGTTGTTCAGATGAGAGCTCTATGTGATACTTGGTGTTGATTCGGATCCTTAACGTATCTACCTCTAGTCTTTTTAGCGTACAGCTACTTGGTTTATTGGCTCGGGGACGTTCATGGCCGCACTTGCCAGTGGGGTATTGACACCTTCCGTCCACAAGCAGCTGCCATTACAGTACACAGTACCAATTATTGGGACGGCAGGCATCCTTCGAACCGCAACAACAACAACCCATCCTCCTCTTACATCGAACGTCTTTGACTCGCCTCGAACTTTCGACCAAGACGATGATAACTATAGAGGCTTTCTACGCATCTTCAACTCTTAAAGCGTCACGAATAATTCCATCTGGCTCATCGAACCCGGCAAGAATCCCATCTCCCGAACCCCACAGACAAGCTCCGAGCTACGTACCTGCGTCACCGCGATCTTCCGATAAACCGGCGGACCGAAGAAGACGGGATTGAAGCCAACGCACGCCAGTCACGACGAAACCTCGGATTGAACCTGCACAGGATTCCGACGAGAAAAAATACTGTGCGCGACTCAAACGAATCGCCGAACTCTCCAATACCAGCCCCGGGCTTCGAGACAATCAACCAGCCCGCGACGCAACCGCTCACCCATCAACCTCAGCTAGCTCCTACCCGCAAGCGCACAACACCTGCGGACCATACCTGCCATATCTACCATACCTTCTTTTCCTCGCCGACTACATCTAATTACCAAACCGAAACCGAAACCAACCACCTCACCCCGCCATCAAAATCGCCCAAAATGTCCTTCGATACAATACTCCCCCCCTACAACGCCTCGGACCCAACCGCCCGCTTCCTTGCCTCCTCCTGTCTCGACTTCCTGCTTATCGAGCTGGTCCCCATGGCCTACAGGATAACCAATCAACTTGACTCTGCTTCTCCGTCCGACTCCTCAGGTACTGGTGGTGACGATGCGCAAAGTACAGCTACTGGACCAGGAACGCAAAGGAATAGTGTGTTATCTTCTGGAACAGGGGGAGGACTAACTGCCGGTGGACTAGGCGGGGGGTTAGGAGCAGGAGGGAGTGTAAACGGGAGTGGAAATGGGACAGCCGGAAATGGGACAGCCGGAAATGGAAGGAAAATGGATGAGGACGAGGAAAGGGATGCGGTCTTTGCTAGGTTGGAAGGGTTGGGGTACAGAGTTGGGCAGGGGTTGGTTGAACGGTATGTCTTCTTTTTTTGGTCTTTCCGAAAGGGTTGATATGGTTATACTAAGGTCATGGGGTTTTGCGCAAAGAAATACCGGCCGTGTCGGGCAAGAAGGGTACTGGATACTGGATACTGACTGACTGACGACACTAAACAGATTCTCCCGCGACCGACCACGCTTCAACGATACGCTGGACGTGATCAAGTTCCTCTGCAAAGACCTTTGGACGTTGGTATTTAGAAAACAGGTGGATAATTTGAAGACGAACCATCGGGCATGCTTTCCTCCTCCCTCCGCCGTTCTTCCATGGCTGTGTTTCTCTGACTAACACCATGATACAAACACAGGGCGTCTACGTCCTAACAGATAACTCGTTCCGCCCACTATCGCGAATGTCCGCAGAGACAAGCAGTCAGGCCATAGCCAGAGCGCAACCGGTACGTTGTTTGACTGACCCTTTCATACACGAAGTATGTTGCTGACAACCCCACTAAAAGTTCCTCTGGTTCCCATGCGGCGTGGTCCGCGGCGCCCTCGCAGCAATGGGCATCAACGCGACAGTCACGGCCGAGTCAAGCGAGCTTCCTGCGGCGGTGTTCCAGATCAAGACGATCAAGACGCAGAACTGAATGTTTCTCTTCAAAGCTTTCAGTTGCACATTAGCGAATGGGCCTTCCAAACTCTAACTTATACTTGATACCTACATGGCTGCCGAAACCATTATTCTTATTGCATGGCATAAGCCGGACACTTTGGGGCCAGACTAGCTAGCGGTGTTTGTAATGGTCTCCTCGGATAAAGCAAAAGTAAAGTTGCATTTATACAAAGCTCCATGGGACACAAGGCATTGGCAAAGAGCAAGCACTATGATAAGCACAGCGAACGGGATTCACACCGACATGCATAAAATTAAGTTTATTTTCATCCCCCATCCAGCGCACTGTTGAAGCAGAGCCTTCCCACGCTACCACATAACAGTCTAGTCTTTTCCAGGCATATAGCAACCATATGCCCTCCATATCCAAATGTTAGGCGCAAGGCGACGCTTATGATATGCGAGTCTCGTTCGTCAAGGCGATGGGTACTGGACCCGGCGCACCGGGAAGAAGCTGATACGTGCGAGGGGAAGAGAATGGGTATAGGTCGTCCGGGTCATATCAGTCGTCGATTATCCTATTAGCTTTTTTTACAGCCTAGAAAAAGGGAATGAGTATCAGTCCACCTGTACTTGAACTTTTCACGGTCTTCATATTTTATTCTTCATCTACAGCTTTGTGTGTGGTCATGTGTATTGGCTACATGAGAGCCACCCAACCAAGATCATAGCCTTTATTATGCATGAAACTCAAGAAACGCGAAGGGATATTTCACAAGCGAAAATCAAAGGGGTATCTACTTCTGAGGGGGGTTGTGGGCAAAGTCAACACCCTTCTGGATGTTGCCCTTGAGGCCCTTGATGGCAGCCTCGAGGAGAGTCTTCTCCTTCTCGGTGATGTCGCCGAGGATGTCGATAGCCTTCTCAGCACCGTTGGGCTATGGAAATGTTAGCCAAAAACACCGTTTATGAGGCGAGGACTGAAACTTACGCCGAGCTCAACGGGGACGGAGAAGAATTCAACACCAGTCTTCGCAGCAATCTCCTTGCCACCGGGAATACCGGGGAGGTAGACGTAGCTAGGCTCGACAAGGCCCTTGGCACCCTTAGCGGCCTTGAGAAGCTTCTCAGCGAAGCGGTAACCGGCATAAGCCATGGAGAGGGTGGCAGAGCCGAGACCGTCCTTGGCCTTGACGACCTCATCACCACCGAACTGGACGCGGTTGACAAGAGCATCATACTTGTCGTCAGGGATGGTGACCGAGGGGGTAACCTTGCTGAAGAGAGGAACGATGGTCTCGCCGGAGTGGCCACCAATGACGGGGACAACGAGCTCCTGGGGGTTGCTCTTGCCAGCAATCTCGGCAACGAAAGTCTCGGCACGGACAATGTCGAGGGTGGTGACACCGAAGAGGCGCTGGGCGTTGAAGACACCCTTGGCCTTGAGGACCTCAGCGGAGATGGGGACAGTCGAGTTGACAGGGTTGGAGATGACGAGGATGAAGGCGTTGGGGGCGACCTCAGCAGCAACCTCGATCAAACCCTTGACGATACCGGCGTTGATGTTGAAGAGATCATCACGGGTCATGCCAGGCTTGCCTGTGAGAAAGCCATGTTAGTCTCGGTTTCACCACATTCAGCAGCGCGCAGTGTCACTTACGGGGAATACCAGCGGGGATGACGATGATGTCGGCATCCTTGAAGGCGACCTTGGCGCCGTCGTTGGGGGGAAGGTGGCCGGTGGTTTTCTAATGTGCCAGGTGTCAGCCAAGTTCTGCAGGGTCCGTGGTGTTTTCTCATGTCCTTGGCGACAACCAGCGCAAAGCTGGTGCTGGCTACTTACGGCGGTGGTGGAAATGTGGGAGAGATCGGCAGCGACACCGGGGGTGTTGACGACATCGTAGAGGGCGAGCTCGTCAACGAGGGGAGAGAGCTTGAGGAGGAGGGACAGGGGCTGCGGCACATTTGGTCAGCATTGCTTTCATCTCAACCTCCGATCCGCGCAGTCCGGCACGGGATCTCCCATGGTTAAGTTGGGATAAAACTCACCTGTCCGATACCGCCAGCGGCGCCAGCAACAACTGCGCATCATGTCAGCTTCCTACCACCGTCGCCTCAGACTGCAGAGGAGCGCAGATGGACGTGGTGTAGCTTACCGGCCTTGACCATTTTGAAATGTGTAGATATTGAAAGCGGGGGAGGGGTAATTCTGGAGAGGAGGAACTAGGGTCAGCTCTAGATCCTGGTCGTCGATGTTTGCTGGATGCGTAATGGTTCGCAGGATGAGAAGAAGATGAAACGAAAGCGGGAAGGAGGAAGAGCAGGTCCTGACTCACATTGATATAGACGAGCTGCGCAACAATGGCAATTCGTCAGGGTGGGTGGACTGGGAGGATGTTGTTGGATCTGGAATGACGGGGAACTTCTAAATCCTGGGGGACGGGGAGCTCGTGGGGGGGAGCTTCTCTTTATTTACCTTGACCTATGCAGTACAACTGGGGCGCGGGGCTGCGGGGCTGGCAGCCAGCGGTCCGGTGGGCGCAGGCGTCAATGCCGTCTCTTCTTCCAGACAGCCCAAATCGAGGCATGATGCAGCAATGACAACGAGCTGCCCCACTCTCCCTCCATGTTTTTCTCCCGCTTCGTTCGCGTCCCGTCATCCGGAGGAGCGAGAATGGACCATTGGATCGGAATTTGGGGAAACTGCGGAGTGAGCCAGTCCCCGTTCTTGGCCGTTCCCGTGAGACGGTGAACACACCATGTTGCGCAATAACGAGCAGGCTTGAGACAATACTATCATTCTCTCACATTTTCTTGTTACATTCAGATAACTAACTGCAATACTGCATGCGATCTTATAGCACGCTTTGAAATTGCTTTAAGGATAATGCGGTTTGATGTGCCATGCTGTAAAAGCTCACTGACAGCAGTTGAGGCGCATGTGCTACTTCGCTGCCCAGACTTCAGATGATGCCGTTGATATCAACCGCAATGAACTCAGATCCTTGTCCTCGCCGTTGCATCGGTAGACACTCCGGGTTGTCAACTGGCCAGGGGTACCTACGTCCGAACATGTGGTCTCCCGAGGTCCGGCTCGGTTTTAGCGTCCTCGGGCAAGTCCGGGAGATCTGCCCTGATGTCATCCGAAGAGGCCCGCTTCCATACCGCTTCCATGGTCATAAGGCCAACAACCCATCCAGCTTGACGTCCCGAATCCAGGGGGTTTTGCCATTGTCTTCCAGCTGAGATGGAGTGCGGTATCCAAATACGGCCAATCGTGCCTGGTAAACCCACGGAGACCGAACTTCTTGGAATGCCGAGGAGTTGTTGCCGGAAGAGGTTGGTGGTAGACTCGGAAAACCGGGCGACATGCTATCCTGCCTGCCGGCCCGGTCACCCCGTCCACCTTCCCTCACAAAATCACATATATGCTGCAAGCTCACAACATGGCCCGGAACAAAGAAGTTTTTGTTGTTCGTCGATGACCCTGCTAGGGTTGATTGATTCATCTGGATATCAAACGCCATGGCCATCCCTGGAATCCGGGACTGGCAACCCTTTCCTGTCCCTTGAACCCCAATCCCATGCATGAAATGTTGTATGCGCCGCCTCCGTCAGCGAGGCTTTTCCAGGCTTAATACACAGACGTCTCCAACTGTCCCCACATGCTCATCGTCCTCCACGCCTCGGTACATTTAAGCAGAGGCAGCAGCCTTCTTGGCGGCGTTGCCACGGAGCTTCTGGGCGGGCTCGGGCTTGACGGCGCGCTGAGAGCGGCGGATGGCGGAGGCGCGGGCAACGGCGGCCTGGATGAGATCGGCGCGGTAGCCGGTCTTGCCGACCTGGCGGGCGATGGCCTTGTAGGTCCTATACAGGTTCGCATCATGTCAGCAATTCATTCCGTGCTGCTGTCGGTTTCTCAGGCGTCATTGCGGGGGTGTACTAACTTGCGGGCAGTCTTGTTAGCACCGAAAGCGACGGTGTAACGAGCAGAGGGCTTGGTGATGGAGCCAGCCTTCTTGGTGGTCACGACGACACCACCCTTCTCACCAGCGACAACGCCGACGGCCTATTCCAACATTGTCAGTTCCATGTGTTCGTTCGGTCGATATGCGACGTGCGTCGGTGAGGTTGCTCAATATGTACCTTGTCGTTGACGAAACCAGCATACTGTTTTCCCCAAATGTTAGCCAAAGTCGCCCCTTTCCCATCCCCTCTCTACCACGAATTGTTCGCTCGGTTCGTTTCTTTCGGTAATCGTACCTTGCGGGCATGCTTGTTGGTCAAGTTGAGGGGATCCCGGGAGAACTGGACACCGCCACCAGAGGTTCTCTTAACGAGGTAAGAGTTCTGGGAGCCTATATGATCGCAAGAAAACAAACGGTCAGCATTTCGACATGTCCACACAATTCCCAAATCGGCCAGAAGCAGAACTTCGGCAGGATCAGAACTTACGGGTGATCTCCCAGATAAGGTCGGCAGAGACGTTGCTAAGAGACATTTTGGCGGGATCTGGGGCTACAAGAAGACCTAGGCGTTACTGGAGGCAGAGTCGAACTTCTCGAAAATCGGGATCACAATCGACAATATCGCTGGATTTTGGCACCAGCACGGTGAATTGTCGCGCCTCAGTGTGGGCTCGCTTAGGTTTCCTAACCTGGACTAGTGCCACCTGCCACAGGCACGGCTTGGCTCTCTGACCAGCTGTCGACAGCTCAAGCTTCCCGTTGGGCGGCGGTGCGGGCGTTGCGGGCGATGCGGGCTGCGGCAAGCACCCAAGATGTCACCTGCACAGGGTTAGGGATGGCATGTGCATTTTCCATGTCGCTGTCGAATTGCTGTTGGGCGATGTTGGGGCATCGCGGGCGCTTTGCGACAGCTTGTCACCCTTGCCCGCATTCGTCATGGCCCAATGTCCCAGAAGCATGGCAGCGTCTTGGCAATCCTTTTGGGCGGCAGGGCGGCTATTATTCATTCGAGATGTTGTCTGGGCCGCGTGTTCCATTAAACTTGTCCAAAACCATCTCTTCGACTCACCTGCGCGGACTTTGTTTGCAACAACCGCCCGAGCCTAACATGTCCTGACTTTGTCTTCGCGTTCTTGTTCATCGCTTCCTGACAACCCGTCTTCGTTCCCTTGACTTCTAACGCACCTACTCAACTCGACTCATATCAGCAGCTATCTCCGCGCGCGCAGGTGGCACGGCAGGCACCAGCAGCCGTACCGGACCACCCGAAGCACGAAAAGTAGTAGGTATCGTGATCGCATTCGGCGCAAAGCCCACAACCACTCGCATTTGCTTTCCATACCTCCGAAGCCAAATTGTGCACCCGACAGCCTCTCTCTCGTGTCAACCATCCATCAAACCATAGTACTCGTCCCAGAATTCGAAAAACAACCACCACCATCCGCCAAAATGATCAACCTCCTCTACGCCCTCATATTCTTCACCCTCCTCTTTTCCACCACAGCCTACTTCACCCGCTACACCTGGCTCCCGCCCCTCCTCGACGCCTTCGACGCGATAGAACCCTACCTGCGCCGCGCCCCCGGCGGTGAATATCTTTATCAGCGACTTCCATTCACCTCCAATTCGTTTGAGGAGGACATTGAAGCCGGTCTGTCGTCTGCCGATTTTGATCTTGCGGGCAACGTGGGGGGCAGCGACGGTCGCGCGGGTTTGGATGACGAGGCCAAGCGGGAAATTCTCAAGATCATGAAGAGGAGGAGACTTCCATTCGACGACGCGAGGAAGCTGTACACGGAGAGGATATTCAAGGCGAATGGTATTGCGGCCGACGGGTTGCCGAGGGATCCCAAGTTTGTGAGCTTTTCGTGAGCGGGGTTTGCGAGAGATTCGAGTTGGAATGGAGGATATGATGGATGGGATATTCACAAACTGAAAGAGAAAGGGACTGGGCGCGAATGCGGAAACCAACAAACCAACAAACCAACCAGCCGCCCTGGGTATATCAAGACGGACAACGGACAACACGATGGGCGAGATGCGCGGAAGCTTCGGAAATGGAAATACCTATCTCTGTTACAGACAGACGGACGGCCCATACCAAACCAAGCGAAGCATCCCTCGACTCGGCTCGACTCATAACCCAAGCTCTCCGGGAAACGAAACGAACCGCTTCTACCGCTTTTTACACCTACACATATTTTGACGGGCTGGAACCGGAAGCAAACTTAACCAACTGAACACACTCATTCGACCTTTTCATACTACTACTACCGCTACTGTTACAACAACTGTACCAACACCAACCGCTATACCATCATTACAACAACAATACTCGAGACACATTTCCTTATACTCTTTTTTTCTTTTCGTTCAGGAGGTCTGATTCATTTGTCCCCCTGCGGATATGACCTGACTGGTTACAGCTGGGCGGTGGTCTTTTTCCCTCTTCAAGGCGGTGGTGTGTGATCGTGGGAGATTTACCTATCTATTTACTCAGTCAGTCAGTCAACCAGGTAGAATTCGAAATACCCATTAGCGTTTCTCTGTCTTCTCCCTTCTACATATTGCCCCCCTCACCCATTCTCTCACATCTGCGTGCTGTCAACCTACTTAACTTGCTGTTTATCCCACCCTCAGTCCGTTTACTCTTTTCGTGAGGTGGTGTAGTTAGCTTGATGTATTTACAATCCAAAGCGGAGATTGCAAGAGATGGGAGGCCTCTGTTTTAGCCTCATCTCCGATTCAACGGTCCAAGACTCAGAAGCGATCCTAGCGTTTGCTTGGCTCACTCGCTGTGTATCCATGCGAGCTATGGTGGTGTTGTGTTGTTTGACTTGGTCATTTTCTCTCGGTTTACTAGCTGTAGTACCTGTGTTGTCTTGTCCCTTGAACAAGTAGGAAAGCAAGACATGGTGGTAACACTGGCCATACAGACCAGAATACAGAACTCGGAAGTATCCCAGGGGCATGTCTAATGGTCGAGCGAGGGGTTAAATGATTCGATGACAGTGACTATGTAAGTTGGTGATTTCTCAAGCTGTTTTGTCTACTCAGATCCTCTTGTCATCTGGGAACTATCCCCCATCTCCTCCTCTGCCGTCCTGCCTGCCTGTGTGTATCATTTTGGTACGATGCGATGCCTTTCCAGACTTATATCCGTCTCTCCAAAGCAGCAACAAATGGCTTCATATAACGTCCTTAGGTGCAAAGTGCGGGTATATATAAAATGAGGTGAAGTATATACAAGGTATAGGTTATTAAAATCCTTCTAATGGACAGCAGCGGAGAGTGACCGCTGTCCTTTAACTTTTTCATCATATCTGTTGACGTTGTTGTCATCAACCCTGTCCGTCCGTCCGTCCGTCCCAACCCAGTTTACCCATCCAGTCATCCCATCATTTGGTCTTATAAAGACTAACCTCCTCCATTATGGGTACGATAGTAGTGCCCCTTTCCTTTTTATTGGCAGGTCCGGCTCGGCGGGTTTTTATCAGATGGGAATACAACCCTATCCAAATGTGATGTACCGCTGTTTTTGTTCGGTCGTCATCGGCGCGTGAGACCAACCGAACGACGAACCGTCCGTCCGTCCGTGCTACCATCCGACATCGCATCAAGGATCACGGATCCTTGGTGTCAGCCAACCACCAAACCCGGGTCCCTGATCCAGGACCACAAGAACCCGGTGGCTTGGTCTTGGCCGGATGACGCTGATTCGTCAATCCCTCTTTTATCTTTTCTTCCTCAAAAAAAAAAAAAAAGAAGATCGGCTGCAACTCGTGAGATTATTATCTCTTCCTTTTCGTCCGACACTTCACTTTATTTCGACTTCTTGGTCTCGGTCGGCTCGTACATCCGATCATCCTCACCCTCCACCTCCTTGACAATCCTCTCCATCTCGTTGACCTGCTTCTTCCACGTCGTCGTGCTCATTTTCTTCTCCTTCTTGAACAGGTCATCGTCGGGCTGCCTGTAGCTGCCGCCGAGGCGGTCCCACAGCGTGGTGAACTGGCCGTAGTTGTAATTGAAGGCAAAGTGGTGGACCGAGTGGCAGGCGGCGCCGTTGATGACGGGGTTGTTGGCGTAGTACTCGCCGTCGTGGATCATGATGGTCCAGAAGTTGATGAAAACAAAGAGGCCGACGTACGCCATCTTCTGCAGCGGAAAGATGAAGGGGAAGACGTGGTAGGGGATGCTCTGGGCGAAGCCGTCGACGGGGTGGAAGGCGTGGCTGGCGTAAGGGGTTGGCATGATCCACTTGTGGTGAGGCTTGTGCAGGTGCTTGTACACGGACGGGTGGTGAAGACCGCGGTGGATCCAGTAGATGCCAAAGTCGGTGAACATTATGAAGAGCGGGAACTGGAAGAAGTCGTACCAGCGGCCGGGACCCTCGGCCGAGGTGTCGTACAGGAGCGAGTAACCGCGCACTTCGGCGACCAGGAAGGGGAAGGTGAAGAGCGCCATGACGGGAAGTGCGGCGTTGGTTTGCTTGATCTCGAGCCAGACCTGGTTCTTGAGGAACTTGGGGTGCTCCATGGTCTTCTTATCGAAGACGAAGATGTACGAGAGGGAGGCGAAGACGTAGTAGGTTACGAGACCGAAGAGCCTGTTGACAACAACATAAAAAGTTAGCATGTTTACGCTCACTCACTCGGATGTGAAGGGAAAGAAGGTTTGCGCGCACCATAGTATTAGGAAGAGTGATAGAGCCTGGCGGTAGATGTTGTCTCTGGCCCAGATACTCTGATAAGCCGCCTGCGAGGGCTGGAGCGAGAAGAACTCGGTCGCGGGCTTATACACCCAGGACGAGAAAGCTTGGGCGGTGCCATTGGTCTTGTCGGGAAAATCATAGAGAGCAGGTCGCGCTGGTAGTAGCCAGGCGTACATGTAATCGAACATGAACTGGTCGCTGACCTCGAGGACCACGTCCATCTTGACGGTGGTTGTTGGGCTTGCGCGCCAAAGAACCTAGGAATAAGCAGGTTGGATAACAACAAGCCGAGCAGGCTTTCCTGAAGGCCCAGGGTCAAGACCGTGTCGAACAGATAAGCAAGACGGAGGAAGGCGTGGGGTCCTGCTGGGTTCAGGTTGTGATGATGGGCTGGCGTCAAAAAGGAAAGATAGAGTGAAGGACCGACAACGGACGACACAAGAGAGCGCGGCAGCAGAAGGATTAAAAAGAAAACGAAGAGACAAGGATGAATAATGGAAAAGAAGGATTTTGCCGCGATTTCCATAGTGAGTCGCTGGCAATAAAGTGGCAGGCCCAATTTCTCAAGTCATAACCACCCCTGACCGATCGGCTTCCCGAACGAGCGTCGCGTGAAACAAGGGGACCTTGAGTGTGCCAAGGACGAGGGTGGTTGTCCTTCCATGCTGGCCCCGTAAATCCGTGGGTTGCTCCGAACAAGGACAACAAGCTCCTCTCGCTCGCTCGCCTGTGGTAAACGGACAAGCGAACGGGTTGATGAGTTGTGAGTGAAGAGCCATTCTGAAAGGTGAAAGGCAAATATGTACAGCAAGTACCAGCTTGAGCTTCACACATCCAAAGGAATGCGGAATATTGTTTCCCATGTTGAGTTCCTGGTGTTGAACAACCCATCAGTATCACCGATAACCCCTTTTCAGTTTTGCCCAGAGATCTAATCAAATCCGGGCCCCTAATGGGCCGTCTCGCCGTCTCCGCATCGTGAGTGGTGGTGGTGGGTGGCCTTCCAATGGAAGCCCATCCGAGACCTTCTTTGTTTTTCTCCCCCAACAACGTCAGAGGTCCCGTATCCACCCGTCTTTGCATTCTTCGACTACAGCCTTCCTCTCTGAAGTCTGAACGTCCTTTGTTTACCTCACCAAAGTGTGCTCTGCTCTCACCATCGCAAGTTGGCAATAACAAAATGGGCTGTCAACACAACGTCTCGTCCATGATGTTGCATGATGGGTGGCACGTTTGACAGGACGCTGATCTCGACAAGTACAAGGGACCATGATTGAGCTCCTTGATTGGATGGCCGAACCAAGTTCGTGAACACAAGCGAGTCGAAAGTGATTCAATGGATTGATGACTCTCGGAAGGAGGACGATGCGAACGACCAAAAATGGCGTGGTTTTGGAACGATTCGGAAGCCGGTGAGGAAATCTCTCCACTCCAGTCGTCGCCCACTTTCCTCTCCGGGGGCCGGGAGCCACATCCAAGATCTTATCTGGGGATGGACACATCCTGATTGGTGATTTGAATCCCTTGAACGCCCCCACATTTAATGTCAGGTACAACGCGTCGGAGGTTTGACACGACCGGAGACTTGGGATCAAAGAGGTCCCTGCCTCCCCCTTGTCAAAAGTCGCTGACGGACATCTATCTTTCCCAAATGCAAGATCCGCAACGAACAACGGTGAACAAAAAGTGACCAAGATCTTGATTGTTTCCAGTGGTTCATTGCGTCAATCTCCTTGTCGAACACGTTGGTACGGCTGGCTTCATCAGATGTTCCCAGAGTTTAGCTGTTCTGGTTGGAGTTGTGCTTTCCGGGACAGCGAGAACTGTTGATCCCCAACACGGAAGATCCCAATTGCCTACGGAGTTCTCTGAGAGTTTTTCACCACATGGACCCCCAGTTGATCAGTTCAATGTTCCTGGGCGTGCTGGGCAAGTGAGGTTATCGAAAGCTCTTGGAACAACTTGAATCTGGGAGAAAATGCAGACAGAGGAGGTATTTCACGTCCAAGAAAAAGAACTCATATTGGCTAAACTCTGTTGCCTAGTGTAGGCACTAGAACTCAGCACCCTGAGGATACTTTAACATGTACTTCCACTCGGCATCAAACCAGAGACCTGCCCTCTCACAGGACGCAAATCAGCCCTCGCTGCCATCTCGCACTCCTCACTCTTCCCCCTTCTCAACCCAAGTCTTGTCATCCACCGAAACGTCCATATCAACATGCTTCGATTCCGGGATGTCGACAGTAGGGGCAACAATCGGAACAGGAAGCACCACCGCAGGAGCCGTCTCCTTTTCATCATCAAAGAAAGACCGAGGAACTAGAATCCACAGACAAAACAGTATTAACAACCCGTCCAGGAAAACCCAGGAAATATCCACATCCGTGAATCTCGTGAATGATCCCTGCTTACCAAAACTACTCGAAGTCGAAGAAGCACCGGTACCATCCACCCCTCCCGCCGCCGCCGTCATCCCCTGACTCCCCTGAGGAAGACCCTGACACTCGCACTGAACCGCCCCCGCTGCCGCTGCCGCTGCCGCTGCGCTCGCGGCAGTTTGCTGCAAAGTGCACATGGACAGCGCAAAAAGCGTCATGGAAAGAGTCAGGAGAATGGCGTGGACGAGCCAGATCCAGCGGTCCCAGAAGCCTTTTTGGTTGACGCTGCGAGAGTGGTTGCTGTTATGGTGGTGGCTATCGTTTTTTGACCACGACCATAATTTCTGTTTCAAGATAGAAAAGGGAGAGCGAGAGGGAGCGGCGCTTCGGATCGGTACGCTCAACCAGGGTGCTTTCTTCTCTTGGAGGTAGTCTTGGGACTCGAGGTCGTCGGCCAGAGGGACGGTGTAGTAGAGGTTTTTGGTGGTGTGGGATGACATTTTTGTTGTTGATGGAGCGCGATGGGGTAGGTATGAAGGGTTGAATGCGTGGGGCGTAAAGGTCAAAAGGATGGTTGGATTTGACTTGACTGAAAGGTCGACCGTCGAGTCTAGGTTCGATGTTGTAAATGCTGAGATCAAGAAGCCCGAAAGAAAGTGGCACGCCAGGTGCTTTTGCTGTGGATGAATGGAATGAATGAACAGTAACATGAATTGCGCCTGGCAAGAGTGAGTGAAGTGAAGTGAAGTGAACGAAGAGATAGAGTGGAAGAAGAAACAAACAGCTACTAGTTTCAGGATGCTGCCGGGAAGAAAGAGATATATGAGAAACTCAAGTCGTTCAAAATTTGGAACAAATAGTTGCTACCATGCGCTAACCCAAACGACATTTGCGCAAACGCCTTGAAGCCATCGCGAAACACCAAAGCCCAGCTATGGTAGCATTGAGGGTGAGTTCTGCGGCAAAGGGGTAACTCTTGGGTTTTGGTTACCAGGACCCCTGAATCTTGTCAATGCAGATCAAGTCTGTGAAGACACTCGCTCGTCTAAGTAGGTTTCAAAACGCCAATGCTGATCGAGTTTATGATGTGCATTTATGTTCCTCATCTCAGAGCCCCTCGTGAATGACTTCATGTTGACCGATTATGCATGATTTGATCAAACCATTCATCAGTGAGCCAGCGGCCGTTAGTGATGAGAGACGGGAAACAAGGCCAAGACAGCACCACCCGTCGAAACAGTCTTCCAGATCCCCAAACACTCATCACCGAACCACCGAAGCCGAGAGCCGAGCTGTCAGTGTCAACCGAAGGCTCCCATCCCAGCCCCTGCCTGACCTTGGGGACTCGTCACTCGACCTTGTGTCCTTGACCCCTCAAAGTTGAAATGTTTCAAGATTTTGGCGAGGAAACTGGCCCCTTCTCAATCGGTGTTTAAGCGGGGCTCACGAAGAAATGGAAAGGGGGCACAGCACACCGTAAGATCAGATAAGATAACATCTAAAATCAACCCGCGCTGATCAGAATCGAGGTTCCCGTCAACACGTGTCCATTTGATGCAGTCCGAAGTAGGTAACGGGATCAAATTTGGTCCGATCCCTTTTTCCATCCACGTGCCGTCCTTCCCTTGAAGCAATTGCTGAATTGACATCGGATGAAACCGGTTGGTTCTCTGGGTAAGGTGAGTTCAGTCAGCCTCAGGCCACTTCCACTTGTCTGGCGATCAGCACTCTGAGGCAGCACGACGCCGGTAGAACGTGGGCATGTTGCGATATGCAACCTACTCAGTATTTCTCTCTGCCTGGGTGAAGTGATGGCCTTGAAGCGAGGCAAGGTTGAGGCATAGGCAGCTAAGCAACAACTGTCTGGGGTGCATATCATCAACATCTCGCTCGAGTAGCTTAGGTATTCTTTGCAGAAACCAGCTGAGCGAATTTGTAATCACTTGTAAATAACAGTACAGTACAATGAAACATGAGAAATGTCTTCTTTCTCGATCCTCGGCTCGACGGAGGGCGGCCACCAGACAAATATACGAGACGGTTCGGGATGCAAAGAACCAAAGGCAGGATTCCGTGCTGGTCAGAACCTTAGTGATCTGTCACATTATTGACTCGGTTGGCACCCTTTTTCAAAGTGGGAGGAGGCAGTTTTATAAAACTTTTCCTCATTCCAGGCGGGTGATATTGGGAACCAATGATACCTACCGAGTTGAGGCCGGAGTTTGTAGCCGGGGCTAGAGGGGTATGGGGATAGAACGGGACCCTGTTGAGGCTAGGGTCGATAAGAGGACTAAAGAGCGGAAGTGCAAGGGGAAACAGCCAAAGGATTTATGCTCGCTGGTTTGTTCGGGTTTGGTACCACATTTGCACAAAAGAGGGGAAGGTAATGCATGTGTTAGATTAGAGGGTGGATATCTGGGTTTCTGGCTATACTCAATCTGGGTTAGCCGCCCAGCCCCTTAGATTACTGGTTTCTGGGTCCCTCTGGGATACTCCAGCACCCCCTAGACTTTCTGAGCGAGTTAGTTATATATACTCTACAATTAATCAATTCTATACAGTTATATTTGATAATTAATAGTCTGATTTGCGTATTTACGATAAGAAGCGCTACGATAACTAATATAAGCAATATCCCTACGAAACCAATAATATTAATTATATCTCTATTAAAGGAATTTATTAATAAAGCTATTACGGTCGTCCTTAAGACTTAAAACGATTGGCCCAGCTAGTACGAAGTATTTAAACGACTAGTTAGAAGTAATTAAAACTTCGGTAATTAATTATTTAAGGACGGGCTTATAATTTAAAGGGTCCTACCTCCTAAGCTGGAAGACTTTTTCTTTACGAAGCCGGCGAAAGATCGTATACTAGCGGTAAAGAAAGAATTTATTAAATTTAATAGAAGGATCCGGGTTAAGAAGGTTGTAGCGACTACTACGATAATTATAATAAATACTATTATAACTTAAATTTAGACCCAAATTAACGAAAACGGTATTAAAACCGCTACTACCGCTACCGCTCAATTCTAATAAGAATTTAGGGAAAATTTTAACGACGAAGAAGATTTTAAAGAGGAAGATAAATATTATACTAAATAAAATATTAAGGAGGATATAATAATTAACCCCGCTACGAATTTTATTGTAAAAAGAAAGGCTATATACGATTAGGCTAATAATATATATAATACCCGCTATAAGTATTAGAAAGACTTCGATAACGTTAATATAAAAGTTTATAATTAAATAAATACTTACGTCGCTAATTACTTCGCCGATACCGCTTTCGAATAGGATAAATCTACCCGTAAATAGCTAAAATAAATTAAATACCAAATTAATTACCGGCCTATCGATTAAATTACTACCGCCCGGCGAAAATACTAGGCCTTTATTAAAGAGACTACTAAAAAATAATTGAAAGACTTCGAAAAGTAAATTTTAAATTAGGAAGTTTTAATTATTAACGGTAAGAAATTAGGCGTTAACGAAATTATTTCCCCTATTTTATAATTTATTAATTTTATCGATATAGTCCGCGAATATAAATTTATTTAAGTAAATAATATTTAGAAATTTAATAGCGATTTAAAAAATTCGTATTTAATATATAAGGACGTATTTACTAACTTTAAAAGGGTTAGTATATTAAAATATACTATACTACTAATTAATAAGAAAGCTATAATTCGTAGGGTTTAGGATACTAGTTAATTTAGTTCGAAAGAGCTTATATTTAAAAGGGAGGATATTCCTAATTTTAATTATAAAAAGAAGCGGAAGGTATATATAAAGAAGAAACGCGGCGCGGATAAAAATATAAATAATTTTTTACGGCCGAAAAAGAAAGGGGGATTCGCGCCATTATATAAAGTATACGAGCGAAACCCTCACCTAATAATACGCTACTAATATTTAATATTTAAAATAAGAGATAACCTTACTTGGAAGCTTAATAACTTTATTTAGAAATTTATTAATAAGAATTTCGAAAAGTTTTCCGAAATCCGTAAGGAGGTAGAGAAAATTAGGAATTAAATACAGGATTGCTTTATTATTTTTACGTAAACCGCTATTTTAAAGATTTAAAAGCGACGAAAAATTAATATTTATAATTTAACGTTTTTTATTAAATAAAGTATTTTTAACGTAAATAACGGAAAGGATATTTACTTATTTAAAAATTTAACAATCCTTAATTCTAAGGCTTCCTTTTATATTTTTAATAAAATTAATCGTTTTTCTTCATTTCGAATAGCGTCCCTAAAGGATTGCATTTAAATTAAAAATTTTTAAATACTTATTAAAGGTTTTAGGACTGTTAACGTAGAAGTATAGGGAGAGAAGGGAATTTTACGGCTATAGCTAAAAAAAGTCACCTTCTACCCTAACTTTATTATAAATCTTATATATTTACGCTTACTTCGAAAGTAGGGTTTTTATTAAAATTATAAACTAATTAACAATTACCTTTATCAATTAAATAAATTAATTTTCTATTTCCTTTAAAAGATCTATTATTAAATAATTCTCAAATATTTTCCCCTCTCCTTTAACCGTACTACTTTCTTTATTTAACGAAATTATTTCAACTCTTATATTAACCGTTATATATATAAAATACCTGCCTAATTCTAATACGAACAATTCGATTACTATAATTTATAAATCTTCGAATACTTTTATAACCTTAAAAGCACTAAATTTAAAGGACTAACGATTTATTAATATAATACGTATAATATATCTAAGATTAAATAATAAATTATACGAAAATTATATGACTAAAGCTTTAAATTAAAAGAACGTTTTACTATTAACTTTTTTAAATACGAATAAGAGAAAAGAAGTTTTAAATACGTAATACTTATTATTTATCGATAGACTAAATTCGTCTAGGATATTTATATAGCAATACGCATAATAAAGGCTATCGTTAAAGGTCTATTCTCAATTATTAATACAATTAATTACTAATATAACATTAAAGTCAAATATATTAAATATAATAACGAATTTAATAATTAATATATTAAAAATAAGTTAGCTACTCACTTTATTATTTTCGAACCTTCAATATTTAATACTTAAATTTAAAACAGTAGTATTAAACGCTTAGAGGGTATAATTAAAGAAAAGGCGCATACTATAGCAAATAATTCTTATCTCCCTTATAACTTCTAGCCTTAAATTATTTTAATAATAATCTATTTTACTAACCAATCGTTTAAATATTTCTATAATTAGAAATCTTCCTACAAATAGTTTTATACTTTCGTAACCTACTATAAAGGGGTGTAAATTAATCCCCGGAAGCCTAATCTCAGCCATTTATATATTTATAATTGTAAAGTCTACACAATAATAGGAATCGCCTAAAAAAAAGAGCAGCGACGAAAAAAATTCCAATTAAAAATATAAATCGGCTACTTTGTAAACTACGCTACCTCATCCATCTACTAAATCTAAAACCTATAGGCAAACCGCATCGTCGTAAACCCATAATATATTATTTAACAAAAGTTCAATCTATTTAAGGAACCTTAACGAAATTAAAGAAGGGTTAAAACTAATTAGCGATAAAATTTCTAATTTATTTAATAAAATCTACTACCCGCTTTAACTATTTATATAATATTTCAAACCCTTTAATATAATTTAAAATATAAAAGACAACAATCTTACCTAATTATTACCATCGTTCCTTAATAACGAACTATAAATAAATAGTAATAATATCGTTAACTCCAAACTAATTAAACTTAACGTTTAAAATAAAATATCCCTCGATTTTATATTTAAATATCCTACCCTTCTAAACATACTACCAGCCGCTCTCTCTACTAATTTTATTATTAACCTATTAAAACTTATCTCCTTCCTAACCTTCGAATTATAAAAAATTACTTTTAACGCTAGGAAACTCGTTCAACTAATAGGCTAGAAATAGGGCAAAATTATTACAAAAATAGAAATTAATTGTCTAATACTAAAGGAAGCCGGTTAAATTCTATTAAACGTTAAAATTTACCCCTAATCTTAAAGATTTACCGCGATTTCGAATATTACGAACTAGGAAACTTCTTCAAATAAGTAAAAGAAATATACTTTAATAACTACAAAGAAATAAAATCGTAAATAGAAGTCAATAAAAATATCCCTCGTACTAAGGGTACTTAAATCTTTAATTATATATAAATATACGTATATAAATTTAATAAATATAGCCGCCTTCAAAAAGTAAAGGCTCGCCTTATAATTAAAAAGGATTAATAATATTATTACAGAAAAGAAATATACGCTTCTACGTTAGCCAGTCGTTCTTTCCAATCTATTATCGCTTACGCCGCTAAATTTAACTTCGAACTCATCTAATACAACGCTATAAATGCCTTTATTAACGCCTATTTCAATAAAGAGATTTATATACATATACCCCCCTAGATATCGAAAATATTATATAGTATTTAAATTATTTAAAGCCCTCTATAGTTTATAACGTACTCTTCTACTCTAATAACGAGAATTCAATAGCACTTTTAAAAATATAAGTTTCTAACTATTATTCGAAGATCTATATATCTTCAAACGCAATAAGATTCTAATTTTCTATTATATTAACAATATTATATTTACCTTCGATTAGAAACTACGTAATAAAATCAATTAAATAATAAAGAATTTAGAAGAAAAGTATAAATTTATAAGGGGTAATAACCTCCAATAGTTTTTAAGTATTGAAATTATTTGAAATTAAAAGGTAGGACTAATTTAATTATTTTAACGAAAGTATATTTATAAAATTACTAAACTTATTAAAAATCCCTATACCTTCGCTTTTATTCTAATAAATAATAAAAAGTTTTTATCTTACGATAGTGTAATTATTTTTAATAAGATACGGGATTATTAAATCGTCGTCGGATCGATAATATACGTTATAATAATTATTTAAATAAATATCGCCTTTATAATTAACTATTTAACTCGCTATAATTATAATTCTAGCCCTTAATATTATAAAACTATTAATAAAATACTATACTACCTTTAATTTTATTTAAATTTCTCTCTGTATTTTAAATTGTTATTAAAGTTCGAAATAGCTTCAAATACCTTATACGCCGATAATATACTAAATTGGAAAAGCTTATATAATTTTATAATTAAATTATTTAGTAGTTTTATTTACTAGAGTACTATTAAATAAAGAACGGTATTAATTTTAATTACCGAAGTAGAATTACTATCGATTTCTAATGTAATAAAGGAAACTATTGCTATTATATGTCTATATAAAGAGATTAAAATTCCCCTCGATTAAAAAGTCCCCGTAATCGGCTATAATAATATTTAAACAATTTATATTCTAACCGTTGAAATATTACGGCTAATAATTAAATTAAAATATATCGATATTTATTATTACTAATTATAGCAAGAGATTATAGAAGGAAGGATTGCGATTGAATATTTAGAAATAAAGAAGATATTAATAAATAGGTTAATAAAGGTATTAGGATAATTAAATTACGAAAAGTTCCGGGAGTTAATAGGGATAGTAAATACGCCGGTTCGAAAAGAAATAAAGATTAGGAAGGAAATTCCCGACAATATTCTAGAAGATACTTATAGTTTAATTAGGGAAATTAACGTACTAGAAGAGAGAAAACTGTAAATAGCTTCACTTTTGCCCTATTTTAAAAAGGTCTATAAGTAAGGGGGTGTATTAAATTAGAGGGTAGATATCTGGGTTTTTAGTTATACTCAATCTAGGTTAGCCGCCCAGCCCCCTAAATTATTGGTTTCTAGGTCCCTCTAGGATACTCCAGTACCCCCCAGACCTTCTGGGCGAATCAGTTACATACACTCCACAATCAATCAATTCTGCACAGTCACATCTAACAGCATGCGCCTCCGATAACAGGATTGAACCAACGAAGACAGAGGTGGTCGGGTACACCTCATCACAGATGATGGAGACCTGGGCTCTAGACCTAGACTACTTTCGCTATCTGCGCTAAGGTGGGGTTTTGTTGAAAGGAACTTGAGGGGCTTCAAGTATCATAACTGTCAGAACTCGAAAGGGAGAGGATGGGACGGGTCCGTACAAGGCTACGCTTGCGATGGACACTTTGTCGCTCCCGGCGTTTCCTGTTGTCGTGTGCCTCCTTGGACCTGCTACGGGTTCATGTGGAGAGGGTTGTAAAGCAGAGTATATGCCACTCGTGAACTTACTTGGACAGCGCATCATTTGTGATCTGAACTGAGGAGTATTTACCTCATGCCGTCGTGACTCTCATCGGCGTACCCATGGTTTGCACGGGACAAGTCGACGAGGACAGAAAATCGTTGTTCCTCCTCGGAAGTTGACGTTGCTCAAACACTACCGGAACAAGATGAAAGGAATCCTCCTAGGTCGTACTGATATTTAGGACCAGTTGACAGTTGGTAGATATTCATCAAGAACACCTGCGGATCATCGTGGCGCGAGCAATCACACATCGTTGAGGAGGGATGCATCTCTCACCAAAGGAAGCGATACCGAAGCCGGGAGGGTTTTCGTACAAGGACGGTCGCATGAAGGAGGCGAACCATGATTGAAGAGCAGAGTCGATATCGCAGACAGGGTGCGTTGTGGTGTGCTGGTTGCTGTAGTGTTCATCGAGGTGGCACTGGGAGTTGTGGTTGTGTTTGCATCGTTTCAAACCCGCATGTGCAAGCGCCTGGACAACCTTCTGCCCCACGGCACTGCACTGCGATCGATGGAGACATCTCGGGGGCTTTTTGTCTGGAGTTTTGCGCTAAATGGCATGTGCTTGGCAGTTGACCTAGTACATATCCGGCTAGAAAATCATATTTCCTCTACCGACACTTGCAGTAGTCACTGTTTGCATAGCCTCTCAGCGTACACATTGCTGCTTGCCTGATCGATCCGAAGAGAACGTTCCATGTGCAGTCATACGTGCACACCAGCTAACGTGATGCTCGTCAGTGACTAAGCCCAGCCACGGGACGCGGCAAGCAGACATGGAGGGGTGCGTCCATCAACGCACTCCCCCAACCCGGGCCGCCTTCTTTGCTTTCCGAGAATGGCAGTACGTAACTGGCGCACGGACGCTGAGAATGACTGGGTCTCCAGAATCTCGTAGATCCACTCTCGTGCAGATGCTCTAGCGTGTTTTTCCCACACTCGCACAGCGCCGCCGCGGCCTGGCTTCTGGCCTTGCCATTCCATATTCTACGCCTGGGAAGGTAGCGCAGGGCACCCTGGCCTTTGCCATCCATGTCGGAACTCGTAGCGATGAAGGGTAGGTAGGTAGCTCACGGACCAGGCGAGGTACTGCTTGAGACGCTTGTCGAGCCGAGTGACCTTTCCGTTTGCTGTGGGCACCGCAATGAGGCTATGTATCTTTTCGTCTGATTGTACGGCGGAAGGACCTCTCCTTCGTCCGATGTGCTAACTGAAAGATGTGTGACCGGTGGCACCCTCCACGGGCCACTACCACAGGCTAACAACTGGACCTTGTTGCCCTGGGGCTGTCCGCAGCCCGTCCGCACCTCAGCCTGCCTGTCCTCCCAAGACCCAAGTGCCCGCAGCCGCTGGAGGTTGTGGGAGTGGTGGTGTCGCTGCAAGTGGAAATCCACACCGGGAGCCGCCCCAGAACGCCCAGGTCATTTCTGCCACTTGCTGGCCATTCCACTTCTTTTTCCTTCCTTCCACCTTCTCCCCCCTTTGGCAGCATTTACTCTGGAGCAACACCAGCATTTGCAGTCAGCAGCCCTCAACTGCATCGCCCAAGTCATCCCAACAACAACCATCGGAATTGGTGCAACGCCAGCATCACCATCCCCATCAACCTCTCGGATTCCGTCATTGGCCCTTGGTTGTGTACAGTGCCATTCGACTAGGGATTTCGAATTCGAGGCCCCCCCCCCCCCCCTCCCCCTTCTCTCCCCCCGTCCCCATCTTTTGCGTCTTTTCGCGCCGCGATCCGTCCCGCGCGCACGCCATCCCAACGCACGGTAGCTCGACGCTCGACCGACATCACGCCGGCTGCACTCCAGCCGCATCATCGGCAGCCTTTCGAGTCGCCTTTGTATCTTCGGCCGCATTGCTCGCTCTCGCTTCTTTCAGCCGATTGCTGCCTTGAACTTTCACAAACCTGCGCGACCGCCCCAGCGTTCCCGGCTTGGATCTCTGTCCGTGTCTCGTCAGCTTCACCGACACATAGCACGCGGAGAACCGCCCCAGCTACAAAACATGTCCATGTATCCGCACCGGCCCATTGCGGGCGCGCCCATTCAGAACATGGGCCGTCTCAACGAGCTCCTCGACGGCATCAGAATGGAATTCGAATCACAAGCTCGCCAGTACGAGACCTGCCAGCATGACTGTAAGGGTTCCTTTACACACACCCGCTGGGTGGCCACTCTCCCATCTCTGGGGCGATGATGGAAAGCGGCTGTCCATGGTGGCCCGCAATCAAAGATTTAGGCTTTGGAAAGTGTACCCGAGACTGACTAGACAACAGTGGCAACGCAGCTCCAGGAGCTTCAGGTCATCCGTGAGAAAGTCTTCCAGATGGAGCAGCACCAGATGAACGTTAAGCAAAAGTAAGCTAGTCAAAATCTGGCCAAGCATATCCGAGAGTCGATAGAGGTAGGCTGACGATATCTGGGCAGGTACGAGGACGAGATTGCGCTGCTTCGTCGCCAGCTCGAAGCCCGCGGAGGAGGTCCTCCGGGCCCGGGTAACATGAACCCACCCCCACAGCATCCGGGGCAGCAGCAGCCCCCTGCTATCGGTTTGGGAAGCAACGTCTTTAGCGCGATCATGGCAGGACAGGGAGGACAGGCCTTGGTCCCTCCTCCCCCTCCACCGCAGCAGCAGGAACAGCCAGCACACATGCCTGCTCCCCCCGGGCTTCAGGGTCCTCCTCCCCCGCCTCCGCCGCCGTCCCAGCAGCCTCCCTTCCAGCAGCAGTATCAGGGACCCCAGGGACCAGGTAGCTTCCCTCCTCAGCCACCCCAGAGCACTGCTTCTCCTGGTCCTGGCGGCAAGCGCGGCATCGGCAGACCTCCTGCTGGCGGCCCGGCTACTCCTCAGATCAACACTCCTATCCCGTACAACGGAGGCCCTGCCCAGTCGCCTCAGGTCCCAACCCATCCCACCCCGGACCACACCCGGATGGCTCAGCACCACCAGCCTCCGCCGCCGCCTTCTCAGACCAACGCTTTGAGCGAGCTTGATCCCGACCGCCTCCCAAATCACATAAAGAAGATGAAGGACGATTGGTGGGTCATCTTCAACGCGGCTGTTCCCAGGGTACTAGACGTCGAGTTGGTCCACACTCTGCAGCATGAGAGCGTTGTTTGCTGCGTGAGGTTCAGCATGGATGGCAAGTACGTTGCCACGGGCTGCAACCGTTCTGCTCAGATTTACGATGTGGAGACTGGCGAGAAGCTCTGCATCCTGCAAGACGAAAACATTGATCTTACTGGAGATCTTTACATTAGAAGCGTCTGCTTCAGCCCTGATGGCAAGTATCTTGCCACTGGGGCTGAGGATAAGCTTATCAGAGTACGTGACATTGTCGTGTGCTCATTATGGTCTTCTCTTGCTAACGTGCTTGATACAGGTCTGGGACATCCAGTCGAGGACTATTCGCAACACCTTCCATGGCCACGAACAGGATATCTACAGTCTTGACTTCTCTCGCGATGGCCGCACTATCGCTTCCGGCAGTGGCGATAGAACTGTCCGTCTTTGGGACATTGAAACTGGGCAGAACACGTCGGTCCTCTCTATTGAAGATGGTGTCACGACTGTTGCTATCTCGCCCGACAAGCAATTCGTTGCCGCCGGATCCCTGGATAAGAGCGTCCGTGTCTGGGATATGAGAGGTTACCTTGCGGAGCGCCTCGAGGGCCCCGACGGCCACAAGGATAGTGTTTATAGTGTTGCGTTTTCTCCTGATGGCCGCAACCTTGTCAGTGGCAGTTTGGACAAGACCATCAAAATGTGGGAGCTCAGTGCCCCGCGCGGTATTCCTACTTCGGCGCCTCCTAAGGGTGGGCGCTGCATCAAGACTTTCGAGGGTCACAGGGTACGTTTCCACATTTATATGCCCTCGTCTGTTCCATCTGCGACCTTGCTAACCTGCCAATCACTTTTCACAGGATTTCGTCCTCAGCGTTGCACTGACCCCCGACTCGCAATGGGTCCTCTCCGGTTCCAAGGACCGCGGTGTCCAGTTCTGGGATCCCCGTACCGGCCACACACAACTCATGCTCCAGGGACACAAGAACTCGGTCATTTCCGTGGCGCCCAGCCCAGTGACTGGTCCCAACGGTGTTGGGTACTTCGCTACCGGATCTGGTGATATGCGGGCCCGTATCTGGTCTTACTCTCGCATATAGGAAGCCCCTGGAGATACAATGCGAGCCCCGAGATTTGACCCGGTCCATTTTGTGGCTGCCCAAGACGTTGGTATAGGATTGGATGGGGCAGTCACGAGACCGTCCCGTCGGTAAAGGTAAATTGGGCGAGATTGTTGAGGGGCAGTAGATCAGCGCTACAAGGAAAGAGCGAAGATGGAGAGTGTGCGTTTCCTAGTCAATATTGCGGTGTGGACACGGCGTCAAGGAAATGGAATAGGAAGGACAACAGAAAGGAATGATGAGAAAGAAACCTTATTAGTTCAATGTTTATCCCGTTTTGGTTTTTCAAGGTCGCGTCCTTTTGTTGGCCTTTGTTTTGGCACATGCTTCTTTGATTATGAGTTACGGATTTGGATGCGTTGGCTGGAAAGGGACATGATGCCCATACTTGAAAAGGATCAAGTCATGATATATGTTTGGTCATTGGGTATGGATAGAGGAAGATCGTTAAATGCAAGACCTGGCTATCCCGAGCTATGGTCAACTTTCAAGCTGCGTCGTTCATGTTAGTCTCCTGATGTCACTATAGCAAAACACTAGTTATAAGTCAATTCACGTCGCTCATCTTGGTGTGAAAACGTTCACTCGAGTCTCGTTGGTTGCATCGACCAGCAAAGTGCCTGGGGCCGAGTAAACAGCATGTTAACATAGTGCTAAGAATCACCATCAGAAACATAAGAGTAGATGGGTTAGGGCCTCGTCAAGACTGAGGACCTCTATACCGGGATCTATCACACGCAGTACATCCATATCTCCTTCACAAACCCCCAAAGATATCATCAAACTCATCCGCTCCCGCTCCCGCTCCCGTCTTCTTTTTTTTCTTCGTTTTGGGCTTGTCGAAGGAGGCGAAGATGTCGTCTAGGTCATCCGTTTTCTTGGCTTTCGTGGTCGTCTTCTTCTTTTTAGGCTTTTCTAGGGAGGCGAAGATATTGTCGAAGTCGTCTTTGGGTGCTCCTGCTTCTGAGAATGGTGGCGCTGGTGGTGCTGATGATTCAGTTGTTGTCGTTTTCACCTTTGTGGTTGTTGCTTTTGCTATCGAGGTTGTGGTGGCTGTTGTGGAGGTTGTGATCTCGGTGGCCGTCGCGATAGCCGTGGTTTTCGATTTGATCGCCTTCTTCTTCTTGCTAGACTTGTCAAACGAAGCAAAGATGTCGTCGATGTCATCTCCATCCCCATCACCTGTCTTTCTCTTCTTCTTTTTCTTCTTCTCGGGTACTGGCGGTGTCGGTTCAGACTCGCCCTCATCCTCGCCGGCCCTTGGTCTCTTCTTTTCGCTCTTGTTTTGTTCCCGTCTGGTCTCCCCTGCTGGTGCTGCCGCCGGTTCTCCAACATCGGTCTCGGTGGTGGGCAGCGGTTGATCCCTCGCATCTCTCCTCGCAAGGATGTCTTCCGCGGGCCTGGAAACGGGAGTTCCGGTGCCGGATGTCGACAACATAGCGAGTAATTCTTCTCTCGATACCGCTACGCCGATGTCATTGTGCCGCCGAGTAGGCGCATCATCGGCTGGGTGACCTTTGGCTGTGGCTCTGTCCTCTGCCGCTTCATCGGCGCCGGCGTCGACGTCGCCGATTGAAACGGGCACAAATGCCGAAAGGGCTTTGTCTACCTGGGCTAGAATGCCCAGGAGCATGAGGCCGAGATGGGCAAATTGTCTGTCGGCGGAGAGTTGGCTGAAGGCGCTGTTAGGTTTGTTAGTCTTGGATCTGGGAGAGGAGTTTTTGTGGTGGTTTTGGAGAGGGTAGTCGGGGAGAAGGAGGATGGAGAAGTGAGTGAGTAACCACATGACTCAACACCCTCCCTCACCAACGTCATATAGTCTCCCTCCTCATCAACCCCTTCCACCAAGAAAATCACAGGAGGAAGAGAGGAAAACGCTCACAGATAAGCCCTAGGCCCTAATTTCCCCCTCAAATACCCCGCCCTCAACCTCACCTCCCTCGCCTCTTTATCCTCCTCCTTGTCATCCCCCTCCCCTTTCTCCTCTTCTGCCTTCCCCGCCTCTCCCTCCACCCTCTCCAGTCTTTCCATCTTTTCTTTCTTCTTCCTCTTCCTCACCTCCTCCTTCCTTTTCTTGGTTTCCCGTTCCGGCTGCTTATTACACCACTCGTGCGCCGCCTCAATCAGCTTGCGCAGGTGCCGCCGCAGCATGTCGGCTTCGGCCCACCATTTCGATAGGCGGTGCTGGTTCTTGTTGCGGTGGTGGAAGCGGGAGAGGATGTCGAGGGCGGGGATTAGGGTGGGGAGGAGGGAGGAGGGGAATTTTGGGTCTGAGACTGATGAGGACGTGGTTTCTGGTTGGGAGTCCTGGACTGGGGGTTGTGTGGTGTTGCTGGTGGTTGTAGTGGTTGGTTTTGAATTGTTGGTGGGTTTGGTCTTGTGTTTTGAGGGTTTGGATTTGAGTTTGGATCCTGAGTTGCAATTCATTTTTGACTTTTTGTTGGTGGGCGTGGCGTTGGGAAATGATAGAGTGGGTTCGTTAGAGTGTCTTGGTGAGGTGGTAGAGATTCAGATGAAGTGAAGAAAACCGGACGTTCGGCGATTCGGCCCGTTCGCAAGGTAAAGAGTGCGCGGTGCGTTGCGTTGCGATACGTCGCGATGAGGAACTAGGCTTTTATGGCGCAACGCTGCAGGACTGCGTCAAGGTCTGGCCTTCTTCTCAAGATCAACAAGCTTCGTCATACTACGTCCGACAAATTGTAGCTGTGCAGTTCAATTATGTCGCTTCCAGATGCGAATTGTTCAAGTCGTGAACGCATCCGAAGTTTTCAGATAGATGTTGAACAACTGAATTTGCAGGTCCCGGGTTAGGGTTATGTGCTGCATCTGCACGACGACGACAGGTTAGACTTACACGCCGTG
Organism: Copromyces sp. CBS 386.78; assembly: GCA_030685235.1. Taxonomy (NCBI): domain Eukaryota; kingdom Fungi; phylum Ascomycota; class Sordariomycetes; order Sordariales; family Sordariaceae; genus Copromyces; species Copromyces sp. CBS 386.78. Next base: position 134,418 of record MU839130.1, on the reverse strand, counting down.
ACGGCACTACCAAGTGGAAACCACCGTCACAATTTCCCTGCATCCGCCAGCTAACATGGATTCCATCTGATCTATCGTCCATTGTCATGTTCCAACTCAATTCCAATTTCTGTGTGCTTCATGAGGCGAAAAGAAAAACCAAAGCATGTGTGGTTCGACCCACCACAAAACATGAAGCATCTTCGCCGCTAGGGACATCGTTTTCGTCACAACTCAAAAAGACCATGTGTCTGATCCCCTCTGCTTCTTAGGTATCTTGATACCCTCGGCTGCAATAGGTCGAGTTGAACGATTATTCTCATCCGGCCATTTCTCCGGAACTTCGATGACCTGAGAATATCACAAGATCCCGAATGAAAGCGTGGCTTTTGTCCATCAATCAACAATCTCAATCATGCATCTCATCGCCATCCTTCGTATACCACGAACAAACACCCAAACATATGCGCGCATGGTCATGGAAACTACCCTACAGTCGTACCTTGCATACTGTGGAAGGGAGACACCAAACACGCCCTTAAAATGGGTTCGGTTTGGTTTTTCTTCCATCCACCTGACCACGTTTTCTGGTGATCAGCAAGGAGATCTACAGAAGTTGCTCGGCAAGTGAGAGCACAAGATCCTGGACCTACGCAGTACACTACAGTATGAACGCACTGGTGTTTTTCAACGGATGCTGCCTGAAGCGTAAAAAAAACACCGGAGTAGATTCCTCCTTCTGCGAGTCGACCTCCAAGATTCTTGAGAGAAGATGATATCGTGTTTCCTTGGATATATCCCTCGAAGGAATTGCAACGTCTCGTCTCCATATCACCTGGCAACCTCCTTATTCTCCTCGGTTCGATGTGGGATTGTCTCTGAAAACCGTGAGAAATGAAGATCTTAGTCCTTCCTCCACTGAAGATCTCATAGTCCAGACTCTTTGATAAACGGACGAGAGAGTAAGAGCTGACCGTACACGTGTGGGTTTCTCTTGTATGAATGGTGATCACCATTCAAAACCGGGATGCCGACCCGGCCTTGATTGTTCTGATGTTTTCTCGAATGACCGGGTAGTTCAATATCATTTCACGCAGCACATATCGACTGGCTGTTATTTGTCCCGCCCGGTTACATATTGTTCAGTTCTTGACGAATATATCTTGAGCATGTTGATTTCCCATCAGGTGAAGTTGGTCCACATGGATATAACCTCGCAAACCTGGTCGTCAACAATTTCGGAATTGCCCATGATGATGCAAGATTCCGAAAGACAACCCAGAAACCAAACAGTTGAATTCGGACGAGAAAGGCCCGACATCCACCGGAGACCGGGAACAAAGACTTTTATCACGCTGAGCCACAAGTACAGTATGGGGTAACATGGTTGAGTCATGTTTACTGACACTGTGAACGTCCAAAAAGTTGAAATTCGACGACGGCATCATCGGCAGCTTCGAAAGCAGAAAGCGGAGTACAGGAATTTCCCCTGATAATGCATGTAATTCGGGACGGCACTTTGTATGCATTTAAAGGTACTTATGCACTTGGTTTCCTATGCTAAGACTTCTTAGCCCTATAATATAGAAACTTTGGGGGACTTTTAAGGGTGAACACACCTGTTAGGACTTGTAAGGCCCCTAAAACTAGGAGCTTATAAATGCATATACACTAATTTAACGGCCTGGCAGACATATAAATATGCATTTTAGCATTTACTCATACTAAATAATTGCGGCGGCCAGATCTTAAGCATTTGGAGGTATTTATGCACTTTCAGATGCATGCATTATCAGGGGAAATTCCTGTATAAGTGCTCGGTACCTTGTATGCTTTGCTTTGTTTGGGAAAAAAATATGCTTGCAATGCAATAACATACACCGCTCTAGACTTTTCTCTTCTCGACAAAAGTCAGTACACCGCTATTTGTAAGGGGCGAATTTCCGTTTGGGTGCTCAAATTCTTCGAATATTTTCCTCAGATCGCAAAGTTTGAAGGCGCTGTTCCACGTTTTGGGTGGTTCAAACTCCGATGCAAAAACATTCCATATGCACTGCAGTTGTTAATGAATTGCCATGTCGGAAGCTGTGTACCAGAGACGTGATGTGTCCAAGTTTTCTACCTTTCAAACTCGATCATCTCCTGGATGCTATTCATAGCCTAGAAGCTCCATCGAAGCTCGGCCTCTGGGGAACGCGATGGTACCCAAGGACTCTCCAAGATTTCTCCGTGAACAAGGAAAAAGGATTCCGTAGCGGGTTTCTGATCTTTCCATTTTTCAAAAGGCCTTCGGAAACTCCGCTATAATGTCCACTACCTATAATAGTGTAATAACTGATCACGATTCACGATAGAAGGTTGGAACCCACTAGGGTGCTAGGAATCGAGTCATCGACATCGACCCATGGAAGTGAACACCATCTTTTTCCCACAAGTCCCATCAGGTCCTATCTAAAAGGAGACCCGCAACATGAGCTCCGGCTTTCCTTTTTTAGGCATTCCCGGAGATCGTGATCGTGGCCCATGGGTCCGAACGAAAGGGAAGAAGAAAGCCCCGTACGGTGTTTTAAAACTTCTGTCAAATTCAGTTATGTTTGTACGGTGAAGGTGAAGAGATTTTCCCAGGGTTCAATATCATCGAACCAATGAAGGAAAATGACGAGTGTTTCAGACATGGATTGAAATAATTGTGAGCGACATCGGAGGCGCCCCTCCTCCCCTTTGCTACCCAGCCGTTTGGTACCACCAAATATCTAAATCCGGGCTTGAACCGGGCTAAAGTGCATGTGGAAGCGGGAGTCCCGCGGGCTAGCGGGCTTCTGTCGATGTCAAATGTCAAATGTCAAATGTTCAATGGGATTCTGGAAGGCCCGCCTGTCAATGTGAAAGAGTCAGTCAGTCGGGGACGCCGAGGCCGGTGAGCAACTGATCAAATGGAAACTTCCATTGTGTTGCAGTCACGGTATACCTACCTACACTGGACTGGAGGCCAACAGCATCTGTCACCAGCGAGCATTCGGGAGTTACCTTAGGTTAGCTTGAACAGCAGGAAGTCCGTACAGAAGACTATCTGCCTCGGGTGATTCCTGCTATGACAAGCGGAAGGCTCTCGACACATGCATCACATTACTCCTGCTGTTGCATGGTAATAACCATGAGCACCTCTACGGCTACCCACCATCCTGACAGCATCGGATTTTGAGTGGAATCGGAAGGCACCGAGTGAGTGTGACGTAGGATAGTGAAAGAAACAAAGAGGTCCGCGATTGCGGCTCCGCAACTTGCCGAGCGGACCGTGTGCAGACCATCAAGGTGTAGTGAGATATCATCGTTCCGGCGAACCATCGACCGTGGAAGCAAAGATAAATCTGCCTCCATATTGAATGATGCGTTTATTTGGACCGTTTATTTCTCATGTCGTATGTGCTCAGGCAGTCGGGGTACTGTAATTGACGGAAAAGCCAAGGACCCCCCAGTATGATATCTCCCGTACCTTGCAGCGCGGCCCGGTATCTTTTTGTCCCAACAGGCAGCGGCGGGAAGGTCCCTAGAGTCCCTTTCTTTGCCAAGCAGGCCAAGCTGACAGACCGGAGAAGTGTTGCTTATGAGGGGCGATGATAGTGGGAGGACAAGACAAGATTCAATCCAAGATGCGTCATGTATACTTGCTCTTACACCATCATCATACCGCAGCATTCGAGACCAAGACATGTATTTGTCTTGTACTCCTGGTGTGCTTGGGGGTGTTGCGTCACCTCGCGCCATTATACGGGCAATGTTGGCGAATTGATTTTCATATCCAGAAGCAGTTTGTCGCAATTCTTCTCTTTTATTGCCCATTCGACGCCTTGCACGTTAACAGATCGGAATCCTTGCACACAGAGAGTAAAATCCTTCCGCACAGAGAGTATCCCCACTTTTACGCTTAGTCAACCCGCCCAGCCGCCCAGCCGCCCAGCCGTACTAATATACCGTATTATTAAATCTACGTTGCTCTTTTACGTAAAGTTATTTAGAATTATCAAACCAGTCAATTATCTACCACTAAAGAGGTTAGTAAAGCTCCTACTACTATAATTCCTACCCCTACTACTATAATAGCTACTATATTAATTGCTATATATACTACCTAGAATATACGTACCTACCCTAATTCTAATGCCTGCCGTATAAGTATTAACTATACCTAAATTATTGGTAAACCCTTAAGAAAGTCTATTCGCACGGTTATGAATGTCTATTTGAACAGTGATCTACTTTTTCCCTCATACATATCCCTAACCCTCGCGCGGCTAGAGATGTCACATATATTCTTTCCAAAATTTCGCTCAGAAATCTAGGCAATACTATTCTTTTATATGTAACATTAGACCGCAGTGCCCAGACTAAATACGCACCCCCATATCGCACTTTACAAGGCATTTTACAGCGCACTTTACAGGGCATTAGCGGCACGGTCACACATCGCACGATCGCACATCGCACGATTATACATCGCACGATCGCACATCGCTCAATTGAATCGCTCAATTGCTGTCAATTGCTAGCGATTATTACAGCTGTTAGTAACTATTATACCTATTAGCGATTAGCTATTAGCGATTATTACGGCTATTAGCGATTATTACGGCTGTTAATAATTGTTACGGCTATCAGTAATTGTTACGGCTATTAGCGATTGTTACGGCTATCAATCATTATCACGCCTGTCAGCAATACGTACAAGGGTTAGAATATATAATAGGTTGAAATCTAGGAGCTTGGCGGTCGTAGTATAGGGGGGATTAGTACTGGGCGGTAGGGTTAGGGATATGTGTGAGGAAAAAAGTGGATCACCGTTCAAATAGACATTCGTGACCGTGCGAATAGACTTTCTCTTAAATCCCTATAAGTATAAGTAAAGTACTAGAAGAGGTATTATAGAAGTTAGAGTTCGCTACTTATATTATATTATTAGTATAATCTATCCTCCTCCTTACTACTAGTTAGAAGGAAGGGGACCGCTTTCCTAGTATTAAGGTTAAAGTACTAATTATTACTAAGGTATTAATTATTTAATAATTGTTAGTAGTCTATAATTAAGTTAATTAGAACTAATATTAATTGGCGGATAATTATAATATAATTATAGCTAAACCGGCGGCGGCTATTACTAATTTTAGGGATAGGGAAATAAAAAAGGTATTAGAGTTCGCTAGGAGTATAGCGAAGGCGATAATATTAATACGGGTAAGGAGGCTAGAATTACCTATAGAAATATTAAAGGAAGTCCTATAGTTATAGCGGTTAAAATTATTAATAGAAGCGCTACGTTAGGGGTTTTTTATAATTTTATATTATTGAGAAAGCTTATAGTAAATTCGTTGAACTACTTTTAAATAAATTAAAAGCTGTCCGCTAATAGTAGAGTTGCTTCCTTTTACTACGTACCCTTACTACTACGCCTACCGCGCTTAATTCTACTTCTACCCCTATTACTACGGGAATAACAAAGTATAGAAGCGGGATTTCTACTTCTAACGTTTCATAATATAATATAACGAAGGCCTGCCCCGTCTTCGTTGTAAAAAGGTATACGACCGTTATTATATCGGTCGTAGTCAATAAGCGTAGCGGTAGGAACGGCGGGAGCGGCGGTAGCGGTTCGAAATTTAGTTAGTTAGGCGGGTATAATATAATTATTACCTTCTAATTCGCGTAATTTATAAATTTCTGGGTTTATAAAATTACGCCCCGTTACCCCCTTTATATATTTAGTAAAGTTTAAATCGGAAATTACTGCTTTATATCGGCGACTAAATAGAATAATTAGGTTTCAAATAATATAAGTATAGCGCTTAACTTCGATTATATCGCCCAGCCCGCTATTTAAATTTAGCTACTAATACGTATCTAAATTTTCTTTAAATAGTATTACCGGCGGGTCCTCCTATAGTAATTTTAATATAAAGTATTTATAGGGTAGGCTATATTAGGCAATAAATTCCTTTTTATAATTAAAGTTTAGATTTTAAATTGGATTTCTAAACTAATCATTATACGTATATCAGTACTAATACTATAGAAGTTTGAGAGCGTATAGCGCAACCTATGTAAAAATAGGTTAGATAAGGCTAAATATACGTTTTTCGGGTATATTTACGTACTTTTAATACTAGATTATTAAATATCCCGACCGTTTTATACTTAATTAAAAGCCTTTATTTCGCCTCTACGACCTTCCTCTTAAACTCCTACCTTTAAAAGCGGTAAGTAATTCGTATATATTTATATAACTAATCTAACGAAGAGAGGCGATTTTTAAGTAGACGTTTAATAATTCTATATACAAATTCAATTCAATTACTTATTCTAATACTATAATTTCTATATTTTAAAATAATGTAATTATTAAACTCGTTAATCTATAGGAGGTAATACTTATAGAAATAGGATAGGAGTATTATAATAAATAATAATTAATTTATAGTAAAATAAAAAAAGGTATAAATAAATAAAATATATAATTTATTGTAGAAGGGAGGGGAGGGACTTACGGATTTACCGCCTAAATTTATTAATTATTAACTACTATACCTTCTTAAAATACCCTTCATTATTAGTGTAAACTACTTATTTCTATACTTTCTAAAACCCCTTATACGAATTTTAATAAAATCAACGAACTAAATTAAAAGTTAGGATTTTACGGTTGCGTAGAGTAATAATTTTAATTAGTAGTTTATTAATTGCTTCGCAAATTCTTTATCTATCGTTTAGTTATTATATAAAATATGTAGCGACGGTAATATTGTTAGCCTCTTTTAGGTCCTCCTTTTTTAAATCGTCGTTAAAATATTTATTAGTAATAGTTTTATCTTCTTATACGGCTATAGGACTTCGGTAGGATAGAAGATTAAGGCCTTCGCTATTTAAATCCCGGGTAATTAGTAGGAGATTTAATAATTTAATATCGGGGATTAATTTAGCGCTACCTAACTATATCCACTTCTTCTTAATATAATAGTTTATATTCTTTATAACGTACTATATATAAAGCTAGTACAATATATTTAAGTAGGTAGTAATAGCGGCCTTTTTAAATCCTTTATTAAAATCGTTAATAATAATATTGGGGTTTAGGATTTCGTAATCCTCTTAGAATTTCTTTAGGTATTGGAATTATTATTTAAAGTCCTCTTACTTCTCCCTACTTAAGAGACTAAAACTAACGTTAAAATTATAGCCTAATATATCGACGCTAATAATATTAAAGAGGGGAAGGTTGAAGTGGTTGACCTATAAGGAAAAAAAAGGGGTTAATTAATAAATAAGACTCCAAACGTTCGAATCCGAGTAGTTTTTATAAATATAGATAATAATGCGAAATTAGTATAGACCTTATATATATTATCGACTAATAATATATAGGAATTTTTCTTCTACATCTCTATATATTATTCGAAGGTTTAAAATACTCGTATAACCCTCCTAACCTTATTATACTTAACGAAGTGCTCAATGCTATAGAGGTTCTTATACCTTTTCAATAAATCGATAAACATTTTAATCGAAATATAAGGACTATATTTTTGCTTACGAAGATAATATTGAACGTTCTAAACTTCTAACGCCGTAATAAGGGCTCGAAAATTACGTAGCTCTATTACTATACTATTATTAGTAATTTTAGTAGGTATTAAATTCGTAATACTATTATTATCGTCTTCGAAGGTACTACTTAAATAGTAGGCAATCTACCGTATAGTTATCCTAACTATATTAAACAATCTTTCGATAATTTTATTAATAATATCCTTATAATTATAACGGACCTATTATTAATAAATAATATTACTATAGAGATTATTAACGTCGAATTTATAGTTATAGGTAATACGACCGTAGAATTCTTTAGCGAACTATATATCGCTCTATCTTTTACGTAATAGTACTTTTATTTAATATAAATAACTGAACTGCCGTAAAGTAGTATTACGAATACTTTAACTATTAAGTATATAAGTGCTACCGTATATACAACTATAATTAATACGCGTTATAAAGCCCTCTCCTCGCTTAATATTCTTTAATATATTAATTTATACGATTATAAACCCTCGGTTTACGGTATAACTTTAGAGGGTATTAAAAGCTTCCTTTCGAATTGTATATAGAATTAATATAAATAGTAGGGGGGGAGGTAATAATATTAGGTCTAGCTTTCGCTTAACTGCGGCGCGCTCGCTAAAGGACTACGGTAGTAATAATATTTTTTCGTAAGGGCGAAGGCGGATTATTAACGGTCGGGATTCAAGGGGAGTCGTATTCTTAGGAATATTCTGGCGAAGAATAATTAGTTGGACCGGATTCGAGGGTATTTTAATTAAGGATTCTAATTAAGTGCCGTTAATATTAGGTATTATAGTCGGGTAGGAATCTAACTTACTTTAATTATATGAGGTACGGTTACAGTCGCGAAATTTACTAGCGATATAATATAAGCGGGCAATATAGCGAGCTCGATAATACTTTACGAAATAATAATAAAGATAATGAAATAATCGCTCAAAACAATTGCGCAACGGTAGGTAAGATTTCGCGATAGCTTTATTCAATTGCGCAGTAAGACTAACGGTCGCTAATAGGATGCGCGACGACGAAGTTGGGCAGCGATGCACACGGTGTGCTGGCGCGGCTGGGCGGCTGGGCGGGTTGACTAAGCGTAAAAGTGGGGATACTCTCTGTGCGGAAGGATTTTACTCTCTGTGTGCAAGGATTTCGTTGACAGATAGATGACGGTCCCGAGAAATGATATCATCGCTCCATCCTTGAGCTCGGCGGCAGTAGCCTGTAGATGATGAGCGAGAGCTCCGTGTTTACATTTCCCGCTCCGAATAGCTGTGCCCCGAATAACATTGGCCGTTGTCATGAGTAACCGCTTCTTGGGTAGAGATGGTGAGGGGCGAGAAAACCAAAGGGCAATGGGCGGGGTCACTGTCTTGGATGCAAGTGTCTCCGTCATCTAGGAGGGAGAAATGAAGCTATCCGCCTAGAAGCTCATCATTCATACTTGGGATGGTAACGACTTGAAGAGGGGAATTGGTCAAGCCTCCCCCCAGAAAGACATGGAAGGTCGAACGAAATACGTGATAAGACATCATCGACTTAATTCACGTGGGACAGAGTTGCCGATTCCGTGCCGAGGGTTACCTGACGTTAATTCTCATCCATAGCCCGTTGCCCGCCCGCACTCCTCCCTGCTCTACCCTGTCGGCTATTGTCCCGTTCCAGTTGTCCAATCCCTGAGCTTGGCCGGGTTAGTGAATCCTCCGGACTGGCGACTTTCATCGTGAGGGGGGTCATAAGGAAGGGCCGGATTCAGAAACCCGATGAGATCCATTCGGTTCCTTGATGGGATTGAACCCTGAGATTTAAACCCTGAAATCTCGCAGATACTACAAACCACCAACAAAGAGAGATGGGTTCTGTAACCCTACTGGATGCTTGTGAATGGGCCAAGGCAAGACAAACGCTTTTGTAAGAGGTCTGGCCCTCCCACGACCCTTATGGCCGTCCGCTGTCCCACATGAGCCGGTGAGCAAGAACCCTTGCTTTTCGGAAGACGGCCCTTGAGCGGCGCTTTTGTGGTGCTACCTACTTCTCGGTCAAGATGTTGAGGGAGCGGTGCCGGTTTGTGTACCCTCTCACTGGTTTGTGGTCACTTTGCTATGCTTGACAAAATGAACGGTGTTAATATCCTCTACAGCATGGATATCCGTGACCTGGTGTTTTTTTTTCCCTGGGCAACCAGGAGGGCACAGTAGGGTAGTTTTCAGAAACAAATTCGGTAGGCGAACGATCAGGCTTCCGTTAGATGGTTCGATAACTTACGGAAAAGCCGCCGTTGAACCCATGAACTCGGACACATGGGCCGTGTCAATGGTCTCGATCTTTCAGGTACCAGATGCAGAAAACTTTTTCAGACAGTAAAGTGAACCCTGGAATATGGAATCTCGATGATCCTGAAACCTGACGATGTTACAGTACGATGATTTCTCGGTCGGCCGGGTCTGTCTGTGTGTTGTCAAGAGTGGGGCCGCTGTCCCGGTTCCGCAAGTGTTTCTTGGTGTTTTGCGACATTCCACCTCCTGAACCCCCCCTGTGAACGACCCCCACGCCGCCGGATCTCATTCACGGTGTGTTTTCGGTGGGATGGAAATTTCTTTTTTAAAAAAATTGGTCGGCTGAAAACGGCTCAATATTGGGAAGAGAGTAAATTCCGGCCATTTCCCCTCTCCGAAAGCAATGACGGAGCGGAATATACGTGGAGATTTCAACGACAGGTACAGTGTTTGCCCACCCAGACCTGGCAAGACTGACCTGAGACCGGCGGATGGCGGGACTGGTGCCCCGGAAGATCATGGCAGCATGGCACCACCAAACATGCTTCGGCTCCATCCCCGCTGTCCGGTCAGATCTGGGAGAAAGACTCTCACCCAATCCCCAAGCCAGGCACTGCAAACTCTGCAGCCGGCCCGTCAGCGAGCTGAGGAACGTTCCTGGCTGTCCCCTGAAGAGGCAGCATTGGCACAGGTGGGTTAGAATAGGCCGGGGTTAGTGGGAGCTCTGTGGGACAGTGAAAGGCTCTCTCCACACAATGGGGCCATGGACCGATGGAGCCTCCCTTCGGCTCGGCTGTTGCTGTCGTCGAACAACGGCGTGACAGCGGGCTCGACGCCGCGCGCCCAAGGTGGGAAAGGCGCCGTCAGTAACCACACCTGGCATTTGCTGACAAGGCACGCAGGGCAACGCAGGGCTGGCCGCACCGCAAGAGGGGCGGTAGGCGGTAGTCGTACCCCAAACCGGGAACACTAGCGGATAGGCGCCGATGCAACTCTGATGAAGGAAAAAAAAAAAAAAGGGTTTTTTTTTTTCCTCTTGCTTCCTTGCCAGAGAGATTCCTTGGTTGGGGGAGTGCGGTGGACCTGGCTACCTGAGGCCGTTCCAAGTGGCATCAATTAGTGGGTGAGGATGACATGGTCGGGTTCCAGACGCCTGTGACAGAGCCACAGAGAGCGTGCTGGCAACGTCGGAATGCAGATTTTTGCAGAATTGGGCGTGCGAAAGAGTGGGCTTTGGGTCGCTATTTTCTCGTGAACGCGCGGTGCTTAAAAGTTGCTCGCTCGCCGTTTTGCTCGCTTCTCTCAGGAGGCAACAAGCAAGGAATCGATCGACGAAGGAGGCTCTTTCTGTGCTCGGCTCTCCACAAAAGGAAAGGTACATTGGCTCCGTACCTCCGGCTTCCACTCCGCTTCATGTGAAGTGGATTCCGCTTCCAGATGGAGTTTCCCGTCAGCGAGTCGTGGGGAAGCGAGAGAGAGGGTGAGTTTAGGTATTCAGTCACCGGTGTAATACATACTACAGGCGGCACGACGGATAGCAACAGGAGCGCTATCAATGACCATTGATTAGTGCTCACCAGAACGGTTTGTTGGTGTCAAGCAACTTATCATTATCTGTGGATTCTCTCTGTGCGAGGTGCGAGAGCGGGCATAGGGAATTGGTGAGACCCTACCATCATGCACAGTGCAGTCATTAACTACACGTGCAGATAACAGTGGTAGTAGATACCCCTCGATTAAAATCGGACAACTCTGACATCGCACAGTTACAATGCTGTGCTCTCTTGTTCCCCGCAAAACGTGGATGACGCCGCGATGGCTTGAATCTTTCGCTCGGGCGCTTGGCAATCAAAGTCAACTCGGGATCCCTTGCGATAGTTGTTTGTTTTTGACACATTTTGCAGACCTCTTTATTAGTCAAAACGGCTCGGCCGGTTAAACAGGTGAAGCGGTCAGCAGGGACGAGGATGAATGCGAAAAAGTAGAATAGGGTATGGAGTCTCGTTTAGAGGTGTATGTGGAGTGTCCAAAAAGACGAGGAAGATGTTAGGTTGAGGCTGTGAGAAAGAAGCAAGGATTCGGCAGCATACTCAAGAGGCTGAATCTGGTCGACGACAACACGTGTAGCAGTGCGTGCGTGGTGTTTGGTGGTGACCTGAAGATGGGAGGCTATGTGTGTGGGGGGGATGACTGATCCAGACGGACAATTCGGGAGGAGTGATGACGGAGATCATGCCTCAGCACCGTGGAAGAAGAAGCCCATGCTCTCGAGTAGGCGATTGACACCTCCAGATTCGAGATGCCTAGTGGTGTTGTAGAGGCCCATGATCACCTTAACTTGAGGGGGATCATGATGGAGGTCTCCTGTCTTTGTGATTGCGTGTGCTCTTCTCGTCGGGTTTCAGGTGGGATGGAGCACCTTGTTGTCTACGCCGGCCATTCAGATTCTCACTGTACAGTCTCGAGGGCTAAATTTGGAGGACCTTTATGGTCTTGGAACCCAAGTTGAAAGTTGAAGGTAGCGTCGTTGGGGTTGTAATCCACTCTTTCAACGGACGGGAGTGTGATGATCACCAAGCCAGCGAATGTCTCTAAACACATGAAGCACCTTTGCGGCCTCTGGGCTGTGAGTGCCCCCTGCTATTCAGCCCAAGCAGTACCAGTCGTTGGAAGCCTGTGAATCTTCAAGGAGGGAAGCCGATGGACGTTTGATGGAAAATAACAACATTCTGGCAACATCGGCCATCCAGCTGCCCGTCTGCCAACCGTGTCATTCGCAGATTCCGCCATCACCCCCACATCTTTTGTCACAGGGGCTCGGGGCCGCAGGGCTCCCGCTCCGTTGTTGATGACAGAACACAGGCGGGGACAGGACCCTTTGCAAATGGGTCAGAATCATCGGTGTCGGTAGAGTAAGCTTGCTGAGGCGCTCATTTTCAGAGTTTTCCATGCCAATATGACCGGCGGAGAGTTTTTGATTGCGAAAAGAATGAAAGTGAAATGGACAGAACCAAGCTGCCCCGTTCCTGGAGTCACAGACCTGTCGGCCCCCTTCAACTTCCGCCTCCCACCCCCCTAAAAAAAACATTCAACACAGTGTTAGGAACCCTCTGCGTTCCCTGCACCCCAACTTCTGTCGTCAACTGAGGAAGCTTCAACTGACACTGGACCCCACCTCCCAACCTGGTCCCAACGCGCACCGGTGACGACCTGTGGATTTTGTCTACAAATCGCTACAGCAGTCAGCCACTCCAAGCAGCGACAAGAACAGCGAGCGCCATACAGAGGACGTTACTGGTTTCTTCAGAAGGTCCAGATCGCTTCTATCCTTTTATTTGTCCTCTTTGATCAACTGAGTGACTGACGACCTACACTACTACTGCGGTAGGTAGGCAAGACACAAGGCCAATCGATCGGACTTCTCCCCTTGGCGGGAGTTGAGATAATAATAAAAAAAATAAAAAAATAAAAAAGTGAAAGTGCCAGAGGGAGATGGAGATACGCCGGGCCAGATAAAGCCAGTGCAACTGCAGTGACGGGCCCCATACCGATAGTCATACCGATACACTCGCTCACTGTACGAGTACACGTTCAAGCAACCGTGAAAGACGATTGGTCGGCATCCCGACGCTGCTGATCTCCGTTCTCGGGCAAGACTCCAGATCACAGACGAAGACACGGGGGATTGTGTGCTAAGCGCAGCCGGGGCCAACAGGAAAACAGAAACATGGAAAAGGGCCTAAAGGGGACTGACAGGGGCACATAGATACAGGCTACAAAGGTCTCGTTCACCTAGTAGAGAGTGATTCTTGCGCAGATACCAAGCAAGCACCTGGCCTCCTTACCTACACCACGCAATACACTTGCTCCATCGTTTCTTATTATAAGACCTCCGCCAGTTCCTCACCCCCATTGTACCTCCTCCTAGTCTTTGTTTTTCCTTCAAGATCCCCTCGGCTCAAGAACGAACATCCACCTACCCAGTAATTCCATCATATCGTCAGCACTGCAGCAGCCAACGGGAACAACACTGTGCAGCTACCTCACCTCACCACACTTGCTCTAGCTTGTCAACCCAACTCCATACTATCGACGGTTACATCCACAGACGCCAATTGACGTCCGTTCAAAAACACAACTGCCAACCGAACCCAAGACAACAACACATACATAGTCGGACCGCCCAACCTTGTTCTCGAACGACACGGCGTACCCGTAGCTAAATCCCGAACAAAACACTCAACACCGTGTGTCGACTCCCCTCATCTGTGTCACCACCGGCTATCCTGTTCTACCCACTGGCCGGCCCAGAGAAGCGAAACACCAGCTACAGACTCGATCCCCACCTCCGGCTGTAAACAAGTCAATAGCGGGACAGTAGCTCACTCGCACAATCCGGGGCCCCGCAAAACCGTCCAAGCCTGTTTGTTCCCTGGACTGTGAACTGAGAAACAAAACCGGTCACTAGCGCAACCCCATCGCGACTTGAAGGCGACATACATATAAAGCAACTGACCTGCACCTGTTACACCTTACGGGTTTAATAGCCGGTCGATTGTCCTCCTTGTCCTCTTCCTTGTCTAACACCACCACCACCACCACCCTCGTTTGGTCTCCCGAAGTCGTTCGTTGAAGCTATCGGTTTGCGCACTTTTTCCTCACAGACTCTCCAGTCCCACGACAGCGCCAGGAACAACAAGCACGAGCAAGAAAATTCTCTTCTTGCAGCTTACATATTTGCCACCCGGCACGACACCCACTTAGACGGATTCGTCATTCCACGAATGGTAACTTGTGGGCTTGTTGGTCAACAAAAGTTTTGAATAACTCTTCACTCCTCCCCCTTCCAGGGATCCCCACCTTCTCTCAACTTTGGGCCCAGACGTGATCAACGACGACGACCAGGACACCAATTCACCTTCTCCTCTTGGGCAGGACCCCGCGTTTCCATTCACCAACCCACGTTGCGCTGCCAAGGGACCTGAGCCGAACAAGTCAGCCAACCAGTGAACCCCTGGCGCTCCCTCGGGCGCACCTCACCTCTTAACCCCAACCAATCACACATAATAGCCTCGATGCATCACCAACGCCGAAGGTCCGGACATGCTTCTGGCAATACTTCGATGACCGACGTCCGAAAAACTGCTCCTTCAACCCGACCTGCCATGACACGGAAAACCACCCCTCAGACCTCCCAGAAGCTGGGCAGGAACATGAGGGATCGTGAGAGGGAATTGGAAGAAGAGCGTTGGTTTGAGGAGGAGCGGGAAAGCTTTCCCCAGTTCTGGTATGTTACCCCCTGCTCTTTTGCCTTCCCCCAACAAACCCCAAGCCCGCCAGCTCAGATTGTATCTGAGGTTCTCTTGAGGAGTTGCCTTCAGTTCAAGCAGCTTTCTCTCCCCTAATAATCAATTCCTCTTGGGCTCTCGCGCATCGTCACCTGATATGCGGGCGATCCGTGTAACGGTGCCTTGATGGTGCGATGGTATTGGTCATCTTGGTGCCGAAGCATTGCCGTTCCTGCATAACCTTTCAGGGTTGTCTCTTGTTGCATGGAGATACCAAAGCATAACGTTGCTGACACTCAGTCTTATAGCATGTCTTGCGAGAAGCAGTTTATCCCCGATAACGACCAATCCCTTTATTGCTCTAAAGAGTAAGTTCAAACAACTCCCCCAAACCGGTTCATTGAATCTCAAGACTGACCTGGACTCGTTAGCTGCCGCATGAGCGACCAAGAATGCTTCGGTGCCTCATCCTCATCTCGCAACTGGGTCGGTTCGAACGCTCCAACTCACTACCCTTACTACTCGGCCTCCTCAGAGCCCCGAGACATCATCCCCCGCGCATCCCCATCCCGCCCCAACTCAACATATGTCTCCCCACCTACCACACCGGGGACCGGCCAGTCCTCAGCCATCAATGCCCTCAAGTCTTCCCTCTATGGTGCGGGTGCCAGACCAGCCAGCCCTCCCTCCCCGTCCCCTGTAGGCAGCTACCACCCGAACGTTTGGCCTTTCTCGAACCGGAGCTCAGCTACAAGCCCCAACAACTCGTACTCCAACCAGCAGTCCGGTTTCTTCCCTTCTACGTATGACGGCCATTACTATGGCGGAGATGCCTACAATGACCGACCGCTACCAAGCCGCAGGCCAGGGATTTACTCGAGGCCCAAGAGCATCGAGCTTGTCACCCCCTTGGTGGGGAGGTAACGATCATGTGAGCGATGAGGGGGCGGGTAAGAGGATGCGGATCTCCTTGCCTTCCCATCCGACTGGATGCATGGTGCCGCAGTTGTGCACGGCAGTCAACCTTTCCCATCTTTCGTCATGGACAATGCAGTTTGTTTTCCATTGCATGGGAGAGTGGGGGGCTTCGGGGCCATCACTGAAGTTACAGTGCTGCTGGCCCGGTATCTCGCGTGGCCGGGGTCTGATTTTGGAGATGGCGATGGCGGTTGTCCCTTCCCGGTTACACACACCGGGCTGCCCACCTTCTTTCCAGGACCGATTCGATCTAGCACGGGCATCAATTCGAGCTACCCCACAAACTACCACCTAACGAAAGTCGGGCACACAAGGTAGCCGAGACCAAGCAAAGAGGAAAGAACGCACAAAGAGGCGGGGTCACTGCCCGCGGGTTGGTTGGAATTTCCGGAACTTCTTTGGCCATCCCATTTGGGACCACGGAATTGGGGAAGGAACAACCCGAAAATCGACGACGCAGACGACCACAGTGCCACCAGAAGGACACTAGTGCGTGGGGATTCGAAACCGGGAAGCTCTCGGCGTCCTTTATCGCGACCAGTTGGTCGGATGTCGTCGTTTTTGTGGTGTTGATAAGTTGCTCTTGCCCTCAAAGTTCTTCGCTTCTTTCTGCTCTGCTTCCGCTGTGGCAGTTAAGCAGTTTTCTTTTCTTCGAACATCATTTATTTTCTTACTAAGCACTCTACTGGTTACCACCTACCTGTTATTGGTACACCAGATCTGGACATGGACACATCAAAAAACCGGGGTTGTTTTGGCTGGGTTAGATATCTGTCTGCGCTTTCTTTTTTTTCTTTTTTTTGGCAATGTTTTCAACAAAATCTTTATAGTCTTGATAGTTATTTCTTGTCATCGGAGTGGATGTTCTACACTCACTCGAGGCGGCGCATTTTTGGGATATTTCGGGAATTGGAACAAAAGTTTTTACGACAGGACTGGCAGGCGGGACTCATGAAGAAACAGAAGAACAAGAGAAAGAACATTCCACTCACTCTCTTATCAGCCCTCACGGGCGGCTGCGGCGGCGATCACGCAAAAGAAGAGAAATCGAGACAAAGCTTTTATATCATCTTTTTTTCTTTTTTCGTCCAATGTTTAAGCATTTATTGTGTTTGTTGATCATAACATCATCCTCATTGTCAGCATCAGAAACCGGTCATTCATCGGACACAACGGAACGGGAGGAAACGTCTTACATATCTACACACAAGTAGGCACGCATTGATGGGTTTTGGATAGAGGTCATCTCTACATTTACTGTTATCATATATCATGAAGAGAATTAAGCATCATCACTGTTGCCCAAAACACTCTCACCCGCGTTCTTCCGACTTTTGATGACGCCAGCCCCAGATTTTCGGCTCTCCTCGGTTCGACCGTTGCTGACACGTTTTAGCATTCTTTTTTAGTTCACCGGTCTAGAACTATTCTGTTACGTAGTGCTCATGCCTACCTAAAAGTTCCAAGAGTGTCAAAGCTCTGGGTGATTTGAAAACAAATTTTTCTCGGTACTGTACCTCATTGACTGGTAGATATAAGCTAGTTTACTCCAGGAATAGCCTTATCGTGGCATTGTCGTTTCCCTTCGTTCATGCTAAACCCCATGAGATCTCATCTCGGCATTCTCCATTTTATCCCCAGTCTAACCCCATAACCAACCCCAGATTTTGATGTCCAAAAATCCACAGCTTTGGGAGAATTTCACCAAGACGAGGTGGATTGTGGACTGGGGAAGGTTTGGCAGTATGTACGACGGCGCCAACACCCAAGAAAGTCTAGACTACCCCATACCCCATACTCGAATGTGTTAGACGCACGCCGGTGAGCCAGTCCGGCTGGGGTCGGTGTTCGACGCTATACCTGACCTGGTTCTTTCCTCCGAGTCCGACCGTGACCGCGCCGCCCCCCCTCCTCCCCACCACCCAACGGCCAACACACCCCCGGCCCCGCCCCGGCTTTGGCTCCACCTCCCGTCCAACGGATGTTTCGCCGAAAACCAACAGCACAAAAACAGGGTGAGAGTGAATGTCACCTCGGCGCCGATGATCGGAGCATTCGGAGGAGATCCACCCGGACTACGGTCTAAACCGGTCTAACACAGTCTGAACTAACACGCCCGGACGGAGCGGACAGTGTTCCGGACGGCTAGCGACGGGCGGGGGGTTGTAGTCGGATGTGACCTTCATGCCTTATCTCAAATGTGGAATGCATCGATATCGAGATAGATTATGTTCCTACGTTAGTGAGCCTCGATGATAACTCACGGAGCTTGCTTGAACCCTGAGGACTCCGAGGACCTGGACAGCAAGTCGTCACCGCGTTCTGCTTACACAGTCAATGCTATACATACGATGGTGTACCTACTTTACTTGACATTCTTCGTCTACTTGATAGCACGTGGGTGTACATATATAATCTATCTGCACTGCAGATTCTTCAGGTAGGAGATGTAGGGTAGGTTACTGCAGCTTCGGACCGGGGATCTAGGCAAGAACCATGGACACTCGAATCAGGAATTCTTGATACCAACACAGGTAGTGTGTGCAGAATGTGCCGCCGCCCAGCTGTGGCTTTGACCATTGTGGTCGCTGTGCGCCGCCGAGAGGTGACGGCCGTGATGAAGTTGATTTCCTTTGGTATGTGATGTATCAAATCCGAGCATATAAAGCTGATAAGACCCCTCCTCTCATCACACCGAAGGTAATTCAACATCCCAATAAACACCGTTTGATTGATGACAAGGGGATCTGTGGGTAGATAGGCAAGCGCTGGGATGAAGAAAGTGAGGCACAGCGAATGTTGATGTTTATGGTCATCACGAGCGGATGAGAGAGATATGACGGATCGGATACGATACCCTCCCTCGCCTCTCTTCACCTCCCTCGGCCGCTGCACCTGAACCTTAAATGGCGATGATATAGGCTATAAGGCAACTAGTTGCAATGGGAGGTGGGCGGTGTCAGCGTTACAGAGAAAGAGATGGAGGGTTGCAATTTCGATCAAAAGGTCACCCAAGTATGGTGTGTGTCCCTAGGAGGCGAAAGGGGGAGATGGGGAGATAGAGAGGGGCAGTGTTAGTTAAATGAATGGATGGATGAATGCGGATGAAGTGAGTGAAGAATGCGAGGATAAGGAATCGGACAAGGATAGAACTCCGTCATCTTCACGTTAATGTCGACGGTAAACCCGATATCAGTCATAAAAGTTTCGATCCCGCTTTCATGTGCGTGTGTGTGTGTGTGTGTGTGTGTGTGTGTTTGTCTATGTGCATTTGCAATTATAAATATGGTACTAATAGATAGATAGATGTGGTTGTGCCTATAGATAGCATATGTAGTGTGTGCGTGCCCGTCCTGTTCAGTGAGGGCATCATGACTGTTTTTGCAAAAAAAAAAAAGAAAATAAAAAAATAAATAATAAAATAAATAAATAAGTAAATAAATATGGCGTTACATCATGACCTTCTTCTCTGACTTGATGTCAAGAGTCGCAACAACAACAAGGACAGGCAAACAGCATGTTCAATGACGTTTCAAGACCGTGTGTATGTAATTGTCACGACGCAACGTTATTATTCCCCTTTCTTTCTTCCTTGCTTCCTTCATCTGCGATCCACACGTTTATAGCCCTCAGCGGGCATCAGTCCACTCACCACCACCACCACCTGTGGTCCCAGACCCGGCACCCACGTCCGTTTCAACCATCTCTATACTGGTAAGGCTAGGAAACCGCTTCTGAAAGTCCTTGATATAATCATCCTTCTCGGCCGCCGACATCTGCAGTAGCATGGGAGAGTTCTGCCCAGGCAAACCCTCTACGGCGACCAGCGCTTCTCTGCTTGCTCTGCTGTAGTCTGGTGCTCCTCCTGCCCTCGCTCCAATACTGTCGCTTCTATCCATGTCTATTAATGAGCTCGAAGATGTCCCGGGCCTGAGCTGTTTGTGCAGGATCATCGTGCTGGTGCTGTAGGACTGTCTAGGCGGCGAGCCAGCTCCACCGCCGGCTGTTAAGTTTGCAGTAAGTCGTGTGGGTTTCGGGGGCGCAGCCGGTGGTTTTGCCCCCGTCATGTTCATGGACATGCCGGACGAGGTTGGGGGTCGCGGTAGAGATCCGGTCACGGGCTGTCCGGTAATGGTAATGGGCTTCTTTGCAACCGAAGGCCTCGAATCTCCAAGACTGTCAGTCGAGCCACGAGGCCCACCGGCGTCGGCATCGGTATAGTGGCCGTATCCATGAGCTGTCCTGGACACTGGCGCCGAGCGACTGCTTTCATCCAGGAGGCTCTGGACCTTGTTCTGAATGGACACAGCACGAGGGACGCCGCCAATGCTCTTGGACAGCGGCGTCGGGGCCGTTGCCGAACCCGTACCGGTACGTTGCGCAACGCGCGCACGATACTCGGCCTGCGCAGCGGCGACACGAGCCTCTTCTGCCGCCAACATGCGTGCCTCTTCCTCCCGACGCATTTCAGGAGTCATGTCGTCCGTGTTATCGTCTCCAAAACGACGGCCATCGTCGCTCCTGTCGTCAGTTGCCTCGGATCCCGCGATTGGCGTCAACTTGTTGAAACGGTCGAGTTCTGCATCAATATCCTTCAGAGGAGATGGCGTCTTCGGAGGTCCACTGTTACCCGCACCACCCTCAAACCTCTTGAACGCATCTCCGAATTTGCCAGCAAAGAGGTTCTTGGTACCAGCACTTAGTGAACTCAAGCTGGAGCGCTTTGAATGATGCTTGGCACCCTTGTCTTTCTTCTTGGTATCGGAATCCTCCATTGAACGCAAGAATTCGACGCTGGACCGAATGTTGCGCTCCTCCTCCAGCTTCGGCGAAGGGGGGCCCTTGTCGAACGAGAATCTGGAAGCCGAAAGGCTCGGCGAGTGAAGTGGCTTGGCAGCCGCCTCTTTTTCACGCAGATAGTTCAGGTCTGATTCGAGATAGATACTGGCAGGTCGTGACCGAGAATTGCTCTCCTGCTGTTTGGATCTAGTGGGTAGGTCAAAGGCATCGAAGCTTGGGCGGCCACCTTCAAGTGACGGTCTCGAAGACCTGGGATGATGCCCCTGCGCAGTGTGCATTTGCCCTTGCAACGAAGCGTTTGGTGACCCGGCGGCTCCAGGGGATAGTAACACCGTCGTGGCAGCGCGTGTAAATGATGTAGGCCCAGTCTCGTGCTGCCGGGGGACACTAGCGGCCCGGTGATGCTCTGCTGGTGGGAAACGATATACCGGAGGTGGTGATTCGGTCATGGTTCCGGTTGAAACCATCTTAGGTCTAGTTGGTGGAGGTGACTGGAACGGACTCTGTGAATTCGGCGAGGAGATGGTTTGGAGTTCGGGTATGCTGGAGATAATGGCTGAAGCGCGGCTTGGCTCGCCTTGCCTCGGGAGCGTGGAAGCTGGGTTGACGGATGGTGACATGCGCTGAGACTCCATAGCAGCCGCATACGGATTTCCCTTGTTCAGATCAAGCGAGACCCGCTGGCTCACCGGCACCGGAGTCGGGGAAGGTGACGGCTTCACCTTGAATACCTCGTCCGCCAGTCTTTCAGCTACCCTTTGCGAAATGTCCTTCTGTTGCTGTGGAGGTTGAGCGACACCACTGTCGAAGTCAAACTTGGTCCCCCGGTCATGTAGAAGGGAGAACTGGTCGAGCGTCGGAAACTTATTCGATAGCTCGTCGGCATTCTTGAGTGGAAGCTTGGTATCAAGCGCAGCAAAAGGGTCACCATTCGTGACTTTCCCGGGTCCAGGACTGGTCGTCGTCGGTTGAGATACTGGTTGGGACGGCGCAGGCAGTCTCCCTCGTCGCATACGCTCAACTTCGGGGATGACCTGTTGTTGGACTACCGGGGCCGCAAATACAGCGCCAACGACTGGGGGAGACTTAACCTGGCTCTGTGAGTGTTCGCGCTTCCTGGTGTCTGCATGTGTCCCCGTATAGATCTGTACAAAGGTTAGTTGCCTGATGGAAGCTCAGTCGGAAGTAACCCGGAACACTTACGTCTTTGACAGGAGGCTCCTTGGCTTGCATAGCGCAAGCTTCTCGGAGCACCTGATAGATATTCGGGCGGGCTTGTTGGTTCTCCTGTAGCATCCAAGCTGATAACGGATGAGTACTAGGTCCAAAAACAGGCGACCACGGGATGCTTACCGATGAGCTTCTTCAACCTGTCGGAGAAGACAGGGTAGCTATGGAACTTGTAGCTGGCGTTTAGGATCGCCAAGGTCCCTCCTTCTTCGAACGGTGTAGTGTAATAGCACAGCTTGTATAGTAGGACGCCCAGCGCCCAGATATCCGACTTCTCGTCGATGGGCTGTTTGCGGTACACATCAACCATTTCGGGGCTCCTATACTGCATCGTCGTATGCTTCTGGATGTCTTCATCCACAAGACGGCATTCCGTAACGGTGGTCGGGGCTGGACGGGGCGGGGCGGCCGAGCCAAAGTCGCATAGCTTGAACTTTCTGACACTGCCAATCATGTTGATGAGCACGTTCTCGACCTTCAAATCGCGGTGGAGGAGTGGCGGCTTGAGGTAATGCATGCAGGCAACACCTTCGGCAACATCAGAGAAGATGTTGAGGATCTCGGGCTCGGTCAGACGGTGCTGCAACCGGGTGTTCATGAAGTCGATAAGACCGCCGCCATTGCAGTATTCCATCAGGAGGAAGACCTCGTAGCCGCCGGTGCCACGCATCTCAGAGGCATGCGAATCGATATAGGTGACGATGGCCTTGTGGCCCTTGAGGCGCTTCATGGTCTCGACCTCGGTGCGCATGCCGCGGAGGGCCTCCTTGTCCGGCACGGCGACCCTCTTGAGCACGGCCAGGTCGGTGCCATTGACCGCCGCCGGCAGCTTGACCAGATAGACATGTGCAAAACCGCCTTCGGAAAGGTACTTCTGGATGACAACTCGGTGGGAGCCGCATTGGATCTTGGTGCCGGGCGCAAAGGTGCCTGCTGGGGCAGCAGGGGCGCTGACCGCCACGGGAGCCCCGTACGCTGCTCCATACGGACCCGGCCTCGGGGCAGCCGCCGGCACCGCTTGTCCAAACGAAGCCATCGCGCTGGCTGTGAGCTGGCCTATAAACTATTGGGGTCGTACGGTTCGATTCGTCTGGGTTCGGGGTGGTGGGCAATATGTCGAGCGAGGAGAATCGGCAGAGTGACACTCGGACGACGGACGCGGTGGTGCCTTGGATCGAGGGGCGCAAGGAGGGGGGCGGTCGTTTGGGGATACCGGTGGGTAGGCGACTCGACTGAGAGTTGGACAGCTCTTCACGGCATCGAAACTATGCAATCAAAGGAGGGAGAGGCAGTCTAGAAGCAATGCATAATCGCCTAAACAACAGATCACCACGAGAAGTGTCCAAGAGCAACCAAATAGTTGGTAGTAGGTAGTGTAGTGTAGGCAGTTGTAACCACGGGGACTGGCAGTCGAAAGGGTTCCCGGGGCCCGGTTTCCCGCTTGTCTAATCGCAGGGATAACGGTGGGTTCGCGATCGGGGGGGGCTTGCTGGGCGATGGGCCTATGGTTGACTGGACGGGGAAGATGTTGGTCTCGTCGCAGTGAGTGTGCCGTCGACGTGCTTGGGTGTTTGGCTGTGTTGTTGCCGTGTTCGTCCGGGAGCGGGATGGTTGTTCCTCTTGCGATTAGCACGGCGCATGCCGGGCATCATGCTAACGCCTCCTGTTTCCAGTCCTGTTCAGGGCGGCCCCCCGCCGTGGGACGGCAGGATGGCGGCATGGCAGGTTGAGGCAACTGACAGCAGACTCGCAGCAGTTGTCCTGCAGGTGCGAGTGCCCAAGTTCAGGCTGTCCCGTCTGCAAAACAGCAGGTGCCCGCCAGCTGTACCCTATCAGTAACAACTACTATGGACTTCGCACCGCAAAGGTATCACACACTAACATCTGCACATTCAAGGGCGGGGACAGCATTTACACCAGCTATCAACCCAAACTTCACAACGTGGCGCCAACAAAAGTCAAGAACCAAGACGAATCTTTTCGGATTCAAGGCCACCGATCAAGATGTCGCGCGTTAGGCCGGATGGAGATATGGCGATTGTATGCACGAGAATCATCGTGTCATGACACCCCGTCTACTCCGTGCTGCCTGATCAACCGCATCGTGTGGTCAACACCAAAGTGGAAGCTCTCTGTCGCCGATTTACAGCTTGCAATAACACATCTTAGATCTACCAAGTCGGTTATCGTGGTTTTATACTCAAGTTCTCGCATTTCTTGATCCAACACCAATAAACCTCCAAGAGAGTATGACAGAACACCCTCTGACGACATCAAACAAGCGCTATCGACTATGGCACCAGGGTTAACACGATGCCTCCATCCTCCATTCGACACGGAAAGTTGCCTGGCAGAGAACTCGAACCCCCGTACCATCCCCGCAACACAGGTTGTCTACCTCGAGGATGGCATAGTCCACCATCAACACTTCTATGCAGATATTCTGTTTTCGTTACCATGGGCTCTGTATTGAGAGGCTTTACGACCTTGGATTCCGAGTGGGATATATACCCTTTACACTTACGATCATGACCCTGGATGAGGGGCAAGTGCCCCTTAAATTGGTTGCTTCCACACTCCAGGTACTATACTATACAAGGTGTGGGGTTTGTTGACATTCGCACGACCACGATAGCGGAAGCTTGGACCTTGCCGTGGGATAAGGTATCTCGTGGGCCAGCACTGTCGATGGGCTTAAATAGACAATCAATGGGTTGTGAATATAAGCAATCAGTGCAGTTAGTTCGGACCGGACTTTTGAGCCATTTATATGAAATGAAACTTGAAACATTTTTGCTCTTCGCTTATCGAACATACTACATCCAGGAAGGCACGCTTCCAAGCCTCCAACTGCACCTTCAAGTCCAACCGCAGTGACACGACACTGACGCAACCCACTGACGCAACCAACAACCACCAACCTCAACATCTGATGCGTGCCCGGACATATTCTCCTCTCCCTTGAACCTTAAATATGAGTCTCTTCAGACCTCTTCACCACCGAACTCTTCTCAGTCATTTCTCCCGACATCTCCTGAGACTTCAACACCCTTTCTATCTCAAGATGAGTTTCCACGATTACCCCAACATCCAAACGCCTGCGTCGTGTTACGTAGATTTCTGCTTGGTTCCGGTGAGTATGAGCATTGGGCAGCTCGGGTTATGTGTTTCTCACAGAACTACTCTTCTATATAAACATCGTCAAGAAAAACCTGCTAACTTTTTGGTCTTTTGCGACAAAAAAACAGGTTGGAACAGGCAACGTCTCCGTCGCCAACGAAGTCGCCGAGGTGCAGAGACTGTTGAAAGCCAGCGGATTGAAGCACACGATGCACTCGGCCGGTACCACTGTTGAAGGACCCTGGGACGAAGTGATGAAAGTCATTGGCCAAGCGCACGCGGTCGTTCACCAAGAGGGTGCGAAGAGGGTGCAGACTTCTATGCGGGCTGGGACTAGGTATGTTTTGTTCTGCTTATCCTCTCTTCTTCTTTTTTCCCTTCTTATTATGCTCTGGTTTTGGAGTATCATCCATCATGCGTTGCGTCGCGTTGCGTTGCTCTTGCTGACCCTTTCTCTTCAACAGAACCGACAAGACACAGACAGCTGAAGACAAGGTGAAGAAAGTGGAAGGAATCTTGTCTAAGGATTAGTCATCTGCCTAGTTACTTCACCTTCACCTTCTCAACCTGCTCACCTTTTATACGTTAACTTGGTATTTGGTGGCTTGCTTGTCTGTTTTCATATGTCGAGGATCATGTAATCTCCACGAGAGAAAGTTGATTCTAATCGAAGCTTTCTCCTACGAACCAATGCAGAATGGCTGGTTCTTTTTGTTGGGAAGGCGGCTTTTGTCAAGCCGTCTCGCGCAGCACAGATTGAGCAAAAGGGATATAGGAGGATGAAGGAGAGGATATTGGGGTAGTCCTCAGACATGAATGAATAATGTACCGCCTTACACCAACGGGACTCAAACACCTTGGACATCACGCTTCACTTCACTTTCGGGGCCTTTCCAAGTTCACATCTTGCTCATCGACCCATCTCCACATTATTTTATACATACAACATACAGACGCATATACACGTTATTATAACTATACTTTGATTACAAGCCCTCCTTTCATCATCCCTCAGCCAAAACCATCATCACCCTACAGGGTCATCCGAACCCCCAACCCATTACCCCCCCTAGGCCATTTCATAGTCATCACACATACAACATTCCAAGAAGTAAAGGAGCTTTTTAGGCCCTAGTAGTCATCTTCTTGGTCGCCCTCTTGGCCTCCCTCTCCCTCTCCTTCTCCAGGAACTTCTTCTGCGCCTTGGCGTCCATAGCGGCCAACTCGGCGTCGCGCTTGGCCTTGCGCTGCTTCTCGCGCTCGGCCGCCAGCTCCTCGGCCTTCTCCTGCTCGCTCGCCTTCTTGATGCCCTTGATCATCTCGTCGCGGACCGACTTGACCTTGCGGAGGACCTCAGGGCGGAAGTGCGCCACCTGCACGAGCTGGTCCGTCATGCGGAGGAAGTACTGGAAGATGGGCAGGAGAGGCTCATAGTTGTTGTCCGAGGGGAGGCGGTACTTGAGGAAGATGCGCTTGCGGGGGTTGGTCTCCTCGACACTGTGAAGTGGATTATGTCAGTACACATGTGCTGGTGCGGTTCATGAACGGAAGAGGGGATGATATGTACTCACGTCTTGGGCTTGTCAATAGGTTGGTCGGAAACAATAAGGTACTCGAGGAGGTCGCCAGCAGACTCGGCAGCCTTGATCAGCTCAGGGGTAAGCAGCGCGTCGGTAATCTCAGCGCTCTCACTCATAACGGTCAACCACTGAGGAAGCTTGTTGTTGTCCTTGGTGTAGGTAAGGGAGACATCGTAACGCTCGTCGCGGACCTGCTTCATACTCTCCTTGTGAACAATAGCCCAGACAAACCCGTCGAAAGTGCTCTTCTTGTCGCTCTGGCGGAGCTCAGCCGCGCCAGGCATAGCGGGAACGGTGAGCGCCTCCTTGCCATCGAAGGGATACAAGGTGGCCTCGACGGAATCGGTAGGCTGGGCGTAGCTATCCCAGAAGAAACCAATGACGTTCTCGGCGAGAGTGATGAAGGGGTTGAAGCGCTTGACCAGGGTGAGCTTGACATCGACAAAGGCAACGTTGACACGGCCGGTGGCGTAGGTAGCGAACTCGAAGAGGCTCTTCTCCTTGAGGATGGCGTCACCCTTCTGGGAGTTGATGTCGGCCAGAGCCTGGGTGAGGTCATCACCGGACTTGTCCGAGAGAGCCCTGGGAACACCAGAGAAGCCAACAAGGGCAAACTCGGAGCCCAATGTTGAAGCATGGGCGCGAATCCACTTCTTGGCCTTGGAGCGGTTTAAACGGGCACCGAAGAGATGGAGGACCAGCACAACGGTGATAGCGGCCAGAATGAAGCCCTCGGTCTTGAATTCGGAAAGGCTATGACGCTCGTGCACATTGTACCACTTTGTGTAGGGGACGGCGGTCTTTGCGGCCTGGGCACCGGCGAGAGTGGTCGTTACGGGAACGATGGGGATGGGAGACGGGTCGGCGCCCTCTGCGAAGTCGGCGAAGTCTGGGGTCCAAAAGGTCAGTCATTCCATTCAGTTGAAGCGCAGTTGAAGGTTCGGGAAGCGAAGCAGAGGCCCATTGATCGACATTATGCGAGCTCTGGTGGGTAGAGCAGCCGGGATATCTAGAGCCTAGCCCAAGCAACCGTGTCTGACTGGGGGGGCATCGTGAGCATCGTAGCCGTTCGGTTGGAGGGCACGGTTAGGGGCATGAAGGTGCTTCCAATGTGTCCAGCAGATAGGATTACAGATCAAAGCCACATACCAGAATCGCCCGCCTTGTCTGGAATGACGCTGGCAGGCTTTGCGCCGCCAAAGAGATTGTTGATCACGTTCGCCATGATATCGTCTGCTGGCGTTGTTGGCGCGGTGTGGCCACAACTCGAGCTTCTGGAGCTGGAGCTTGCGACATGGAAACTTATGACGGGACACGGGAGGATTCCAGGGGAGCTGGTGCACGGACCCACTCAGAGATATTGTCCGTGCTTCTTCTGGAAGCCCCACCTTCTCCTTCGACGACAACCCGACGCTTCCACTGCTGTTGTTGAATTTGCTTTCCATTGCTTTGCGAGGATTGACGGGATGAAGCAACTCTAGCGAGAAGCTTATGGCTTTTTTGATGCTCTGAAGTCCGAGATCTGATCGATCTCAAAGCCTCAATACCTCTATCGTTGTGGTTGCTGGTATATGCCCTTTCCATTGATCTTGTTACCAACGTAGAGGTTACGTACTGTTGGACAGATCACTCGTTGAACCTTGTCTTGGCGACAACCCCAACCGCAAGATCTAATCGGATTATCCATGTTTGTGAGAAGACACAGAGAACCATTGAGGTGGTACATATCGTGCCTTACAGTCAAGAGTGTCTTTGTCACGCCGGTCGGCTATATAAAGACCAGCCCTGAATGTCAAGATAGGGCATGGCGTTCCCGAGTCTCATCCGCCTTGCCAGCGCGGGGGAAAGAGATGCGAAAAACAGGGGGAAGCGATAGGTGAAACGCTGCGGACGTGATCGATGTAATCGGGGATTGCTCGTTCCACTTCAGTTGTGTGTTATTCGGAAAGTTTTAGTATGTGCCCATATCCGGAGGTAGTCTCTGGGTCATGGAAAGAACTGAAGTGCCCGAATCTCAGATGTTGTGAAGAAACCGCAAGAGTGACAAGGAAGCATAGGGCATAGCGGCAACAACCGAGCGTTGTCTGGACGGTTTGCGGGACCGATCACGCAAGTTTGAGGACTTGGAAGATTGCGATCGTATGTAATGAAAACAACAACCAGGGGCAAAAAAAAAGTAAAAGACGCAGTCAAATTCCCTTCCCAAGAGCCGCCCATTCGCGGGGATTACCAAGGGACTGAACTTCGGGAAGCACCCGAGGTCGTGATTCCCGTCCAAAGGGGGGTCCGGATTTGAGGGGTGTATGAGGGGTGTTTCTATCCGAAAGTGAGCGCAAAGCCATGTAATGGCTCGTGCACTGTTCTCTTGCTAGGGGGCCACGCTTGAGGCAACTCGATTGTTTCAGACATCTTTCGCCGATCACTGATCGTTGCTTGTCTCCTTTGATTGGCCTGTTGGATTTTCGTCGAACACAATCCAAGGGGGATGGCGAACAGGAATCATAAAGGCCCCGCGGGAATGATAGGGCATTTTGGCGGATATGGGCGGGGTGAGGGTGTGGATGGCGCTTGATTCGTCTAGTTCGCAACCAGGTCGAGACACCCGACATGTTGGAGGGAGGATGTTGGCCGCTGTCCGTTATCAAAGCAATGGGAGGTCCAAGACTCACTATATGTCTGGACGGAGATGGATGACGGACAGGTCTTTGTTTCGTCTCGGCACAAGCCTTGACGCCAGGAGCCTGGTTCTTTGGATGGCTTGGTAAACCACGCTATCAAACCAGACAGAAACGACTCCCACCCTTCTAGAAGCGATGTCCGTACGCGTAGTAGAGATCCCCGGTGTTTATATCGATGTCTCCTTTCCTACCACGGATACACTTGGAGCACTGGCAAGCATACCGATGTACATATTCATCCGTTACTGTAGTGATCATCGTATTATCAAGAAACTCTGTGCTTGATGACATGTTGGCCGCCTCTGTTAATGCTGTTGGGATCGGGTACCTGTCACGCATCCACCAATCAAGGTGCATCTTCGGCAGCGGCAGTCCCTAGCTTCCTGTGCCTGAGAATACCACTTGAGGTGGCATACCCACTGCCGACAGACAACAAGCAGACGAGGTACGGAACCCAACTTCCAGAGGTAGGCAACTAAAGAAATCAACGAGATTAGATTTCAAGTCTGGAACCTCTTTTCTTTAGACTTTTGTTGGTCTTCCAATTTGCGAGCTTTCTAACGCAATGGCTAAGGTAGTTCAAGAGGGGGGATGATTCTTGGGGCGCGTGTGGGTAGCTGCAGCAACGCCCATCCTGTCCACTTACACCGTGAAGCATGATTCCCGTCCCCTCGTTCCCGTTGCTCCCCAAGCATGCATAATAAGACGGTTAGCTCGCAGCATGGAAACGGAGTCATCACCTCACGTCTCCGATGGAGGGTACCTGGCGTCTTGCTGAGAACAAAAGGGGGCTTTCCGCTTTTGACAGGCAAAGCTGGACTTTAGGGCATTCGAGGTTTAGGATCCCCAACATCAACAACGACTTCCATCAGCGTCAGCAAGGTGGGCATGAGGTTGAGTTCCCCGCTGTCGGCAACTTGCGCAAGCTTAACTTGATATCGGACTTTATTAGTAGGAGTTAGGTCACTTCCATGACAGCTGTCCATTCAATTGGGGTTTGGTTCCGTCATTTGTAAGCAAGACAACAAGTGAGTGCAGCTGTTGTTGTAGAAGGCGGTGAGAGTCCCGCCTTGGTCAGGATGGAGGAGAATTGCGAAGAGAGAAAAGCCGTGAGCCCATGGCGAGCGTTTTCGGTGCTTCCAATGCGAAGTACAGGTACATGAACCTGTGATGCTCAGTCGGCAGAGCATCCCCCCGTCCTTCATGAAATGTTAAGCGGGAGAAAGCACGAAGCACATCTGGTTCACATCCGGGGCCCGGTCGTCACCAACCACTCAGAATCAAGCTGTCGCCGCGTTTCCAGAGCACTTTCCTCCATTCCCGTCACGCCTTCCATCCGTCTCATCTGGAGCTGGGCTGCGGTGTCCTTGGAGGTCTCTGCACAGGACGTCGTCGGTGGGAGTAAGCGTGGTGGTCCCGCAGTTGCAGTGTCAGCTTCAATGGGATGGAATGGTCGAAACCCCCCCACCCCCTTCTCCAGGTGATGTTCAGTACACTACACGCCTCCTGTAGCAGATTCCCGGCTGCCCCCACCAACGACGGACTTCTGGCTCTTTTCCTGCAACCACTGCTCGACTTCAACTCTTTCTCTCCTCTTCAACCCTTGCATCTCTCCCGTCTCTTCTTCTCTCTCATTGTAACTCACAACCCTTCCTCTTCTAATCAAATTTCGCTGTCCTCTTCTCCAGGCTCGAAACCCTCCTCCTAATGACCCCGGGCCTGTATATTCTTTAGCAGCCTTTTAACTTCCACTTCTCTCCCCTCCGGGCCTTGAGTCCTTGTCGGATCCACTCCTCTGGCGGAGTAACGTGAACCAGACGACGGCCGTTGACGGTTGACAAAATCGACACCCCTCCGCTGAGCTGAGACGAGGCCGGGCGTGAGCAAAAGCAGACGGAACACGAGCGAACGGCCGGGGGATTGTCTCTCGCTAGAAGAAAAAAAAAGGTCCACACGCACCATCCCACACACAGCTTCTGTCCGGGACCGTCCCGACAACGAGCCACCATTCAGCACCAGTCCACCACAACCCGGGCGCAGTTCCAATCCGATCCAATCCCACCTTGGCAAAAAAGGCAAAACCAGGGCCGCCTGCCTCGAAAGGTCTCCCAGGAACATCCAGTTTGCTTCACCTCGACTCAACCTCTGAGCCGCCGCCGAGGTCGACTCAGCTGTCCTCTCGGTCCCTCCTTTCCCCTTCACAACCTGTCGCTCCTTGTTGAGGTCGACTTGCCAAATTTCCCCAAGCCACTTCCCCAACTTTGCCAAACTTTTTTTTTGCAAGCATCGATAGAGAAATCCCGGCACCTTTCGTCACCGACTCCGTAATCGCCCTTGCAACAAAACCTTTGCGACGTCGTTTACCCTCCTCGAGCTTCACCGAAAGGCCTCCTCGAGCGACGCTCCTTCGCTCAGGTCAGCCTGTGTCTGATATAGATTCCTGCTTAATTGGACGACTCCTGTCGGCCCCGCGCCTGCGCTCTTTGACGTCGACGTTGGTCCATCCTTTCGTCCCACACCGCCTTTGACCGCCCGCCGGAAATCAGACTCGACCGAGACGAGACCCTCCCTTGAGCTATCGTCAAACGCTTCTTGTCCGGTATCCAAGGCCTGGTAGCCGCGTGGACGCGACTGGAAACAAAAAGTTGTCAATAACTCTCATGAGAGCTGGATAAAAAATAATCAATAATGTCCAACCAAAGACCCGGCGATCATATGTCGCTCGGCTTCCCGCCGCAGTCCGTCTCTCTCCAGAATCGAACCGGCTCGCCTACAAGCACATCGCCGAATGACCCGACCTCTGCCGGTGCCATTCGCTCTCCCTTCGGCCTGTCATCGGGACTGGGACAGTCTTCCAAGATGGCTGGCGCTTCGCGGTCAGGCAATGGTTCGCCATCCCACGATATGGCTTCCTCTGGCCGGCTCTTTTCAAAACGGTAAGTCAATAGTTAACCTGATGTTTTTCGAGGAGCGCCGCTAACCCCGCCCTGTGACGCAGTGCCCGCGAGATCCAGGCCCAGGAAGGCATCTCGGGATTGCCGGTAAACCCATGGGGTGGGCCCCCGACCAGCGGCAACTCGACCCCTCTTCGAGAGAACATCCCGGAGTCGCCCACCGACGGCTTCCCGGACTTCGCCCAGCTGCCCACTCCGGACAGCTTGCCCCAGACTCGGCGTGCTCGTGCCGGCACCGTGCCTTCTAGATTCCCTGCCGGTGCCGGGGTCAATGGCATGCTGAATATCCCGTCTTTGGCTACCAAGACCTCGCGCCCTTCTCCGTCGCATACGCCATTCAAGTCTCCCTCTCCTGGCATTGAACAGGCCGAGGGCTCAGCTTCGACCCTTCTTTCCAGGCTGAGAGCTGGTTCTTTGCCCCAGCGCAGCCCTTTCGCCCAGGTACCCGGCACAAGCTCGCCATTCGGCGTTTCCATCTTCAGCAGCTGGACGCCTACTGGTCGTGAAAGGGGCAACACTTTGGCCAGCATCGCAAGTGTGCCATCCAACAACCCCAGCTCTCCCACCCAGTCGCACTTCTCTCGTGAAGGCGCGGGCGAAAATGACGTCCATATGAGGACTTTGGACTACCTTGGCCTGGCCGAGACACCGCAGCCTCCTCGCGCTCAGCTTGCCACCCCGTACATGCCAACCTATGTCGACTTTACCAAGGCCGCGAACAGATTCCGCTCTTATTCGGTCAACAACAAGGATAAATACGCTGACGAGGAAGATGATTATGATGAAGATCCGTTGACCATAATGGAGAACCAATACGCTCAGCTCCAGGATCAACTAGCGGCCACCAACGCAGCTATCCAACAGCATAATCTCGCCGTACAGGCATTCCAAGCTGCCCGTCCGCGTGCCAGGACAGCTGGTGTTCTGGACACTCCTGCCAACAGGATTCTTCGTAACTACATTCCCACTCCCTCTCGGCTTGACGCTTCTATTACAGCCGCCGACATTCAGTTACCCGAGGAGAGACAGTACGAGGATCTGCCCCAGACTGTCGCTGCCATGACGCTGGGAAGATCTAACAGCCGCAACAACAATGGCTTGCTCAGCGCCGAGGAGCCCAACATGGAAGGCCCGACAAGCGCCTTGTGGCTCGGTAGCATTCCTACGTCCACCACGACTTCTACGCTTACGGAGATGTTCAAGTCGTACGGTCCCATTCTCTCCGCTAGGGTGCTGACCCACAAGAACTGCGGCTTCGTCAACTTTGAGAGAGTGGACAGTGCCATCAACGCCAAGGCCAACATGAACGGAAAGGAGATCTTCCCTGGTGCTGGTCCCATTCGTATTAACTTTGCCAAGCCGCCTTCCGCGTCCAACACTCCCGGCCACGATGGAGCCTTCCCTTCCCCTAGCCCTGATCCGTTTGCTAAGGGACAGGAAAACGGTCAAAACGGCAGCACTGGCGCATCTGGTGATGTTTCCCCGACACCCTTGGCCGGAAACACCACCCCCACTGTGCCACCTCTCTCTGAGATGACCGCCGACATCCTTGACATTGTCCAACAATTTGGCGCGACCGAGGAGGACAAATACAAGATTGCTGCCAACCTCCAGAACGCCATTCAGTTCGATAACTATATCGATGAGATTCCCCCTATCAAGGAGCCCGCCCACACCCGTGTTCACGACGCCCCCAAGCTCCGTGATATTCGCAAGCGGATTGATAACCAGACCTTGTCTCAGCAGGAGATCGAGAACATCGCTATCGAGATGCTTCCCGAGATTGCCGAGCTGTCGTCGGATTATCTTGGCAACACTGTTGTCCAAAAGCTCTTTGAGCACTGCTCTGACTCCGTTCGCGATCAGATGCTTGCTGAGATTGCACCTCATATGGCCGAGATTGGCGTACACAAGAACGGTACTTGGGCTGCCCAGAAGATCATCGATGTCTGCAAGCAGCCCCAGCAGCTAAACCTCATTGTTGAGAACCTACGTCCCTATACGATCCCATTGTTCCTTGACCAGTACGGCAACTACGTCCTTCAGGGTTGCTTGAAGTTCGGCCCTCCCTACAATGACTTCATCTTTGAGACCATGCTCAGCAAGATGTGGGAGGTTTCCCAAGGCCGTTACGGCGCTCGTGCCATGAGGGCATGCCTGGAGAGTCATCACGCTACCAAGGATCAGCAGCGGATGCTCGCAGCTGCCATTGCCCTTCATAGTGTGCAGCTTGCCACTAACGCGAACGGTGCCCTACTCCTGACTTGGTTCCTCGATACCTGCACGTTCCCGCATCGCCGCACAGTCTTGTCGCCGCAGCTCGTTCCTTACCTTGTGCACCTGTGCACCCACAAGGTCGCGTATCTGACCGTCCTGAAGGTGATTAACCAGAAGGCGGAGGCGGATGCCAGGGATACGATTCTGAAGGCTTTGTTCTTCACTCAGAACGACCAGATTCTGGAGGCAATCCTCAACGACCACGCCTGTGGTGCGACGCTCATCTTCAAGGTCTTGACTACTCCCTTCTTCGACGAGACCATCCGGACCCAGGTTGTTGAGAACGTGAAGAATGTTTTGATTCGCATTAAGGCGCAGCCTGGCCAGGGTTATAAGCGTTTGATGGATGAAGTTGGTTTGTCTACTCGGAGCGGTGGAAGCAACAGCAATAACGGAAACAATGCTCGTGAGCACACCAACAATAACAGCAACAACACCAACAATACTGAAAGGCAGCGTCCTACATCTCGCCAGACCCCTCAACATCAGCAGCAAACCCAGCAGCAACAGCAGCAGCCTCAACCGGCACAGCAGGCGCAGCAGCACCAAGCTGGTCAGTTTACCCCTGGCCCGGGTCAGTACTATAACCCATTGAATGTTGGTACCCCCAACTACAATGACATGGCTTTCGGCATATCTAGAAGCGAGGGCCTGGAGATTCCGCAGCAGTTCCCTGCTTTCGTTCCTCAAGGACAAATGTACGGCGGAGCCGCCGCACCGATGGCCCCCGCCGCTGCTCTTCAGCAAATGCAGTACCAGCAGAGCATGATGGCGCGCGGCGCGCCGCCCATTAACAACTACTACCCAGCCGGTATGCCCGCCGGGTTTGGCGGTTTCCAGACCCCGAGCCCCTCGATCGACCAGTATCGCGGCACTCAAGCTGCCATGTCCAACGGCAGCCCGATTCAGCCGCCGCCCGGTGCACCCCAGATGCCTAACATGCCACCTGGTGGTCCCCAGGGTCCCTACGGCGCAGCCCCTGGATTCGGTATGAACATGGGCATGCCCACTCCTGGCTACGGTTACGGCGCTGGGCCTGCCCCTATGGGCGGAGCTGGCATGCCGCCCCAGCAGCAAAATGTAGGATATATGCAGGAGCAGGGCAGCAGCAACAACAACAACAACAACAACTCTAGACGTGGACGGGTAAGTCAATAATCCAATCTTGGAGCAGGATGATGGTGCACTGAGTTGTTAGATGTGTCGCTAACAATTGGTTCTTGATATACAGAGATAAGCAAACCCCGCTGCCTGGCACCTAAAGTGTCCACACATCTCCGCTCGGCCCTTCCAGCTCGGTAAGCGCTACAAGATGGGCTATGTACAGCACCTCACATCTCTTCTCTCTGACTCTGTGTGTGTCAGGGATGAGGAATGTTAACCTTCTGATGTTTTATTGTTGATTCGGTTTGGTTGTTCATTTGTTCGGCTTGTCATTTTTTTTGGTTTCGGTTTTGGCTTCAAATGAGTTTATGAGTGAGAGAGATGATCCCCCTTTCTGCGATTCGCAGACGACACGATCATGCAACGAGTTGGTACAGAACGAGGGTAGGGTATCGGCGGCGGAAGGTTTCATGAAGTTGTCCAGGCGCAGGGCGGACGCGGTACATGAATTAAGCCAATGCATTATGAGGAGACGAAAATAAAAATGGACGAGTGAAAGAAGCGGAACAGTAGCGACAGATCAACGAAGGGATGAGTGGGGAAGCAGAAGGGGACGACGAGATGGGCGGGGAGGAAGAGAGTTGAAGGAGGTGGAAGGTTGGCTTGCACGGTTCGCTTCATGTCTATAGTCGTATTGAAAGGGTGGCGGGCTGTTCTATTGTGCTGGTCTTGGAGCATGCCCTAGCCATTTTGGTAGTAAATAGTAGTAGCATTTTTGATATACACACTTCATGCTGAACACATGCCTTTCCGACCGATGTGAATGGGAATATGTAGCTTCATCAACCAAGCTGATGGTAGCCGGTCAAAGCTGGTTGGTCAAGGATGCTGTAGGCTTAAGGGGTACGGTTCACGGCTTGGCAGGTGACAAGGGGCAGAGTGACAGTTGCGGGACAGTGTCCGCTCACAGGGAAGTCGAGGCAAGGAAAAGGGGTTATGTGGGGGAGCGCGGGCCACTGGAGTGTCGAGGCGCCAAGCCTGATTGGGAAGCGGGCGGGTTTCGCATCTGGCAATTTAACTTGACAGGAATTCTTCCAAACCCTTTTTCTGACACGCGTTTGAAGTCGCTGGCGCTCTGTGCTCGTAGAAGAAGTGTTCAAGTCTTGTCGCCTTTTCTACACTTTCGCTTGCTCTTGCTCTTGGCAACCAGCAAGGCTTTTGTAACTGAAATACATCAGCGTGAACGGCCGCATCTACCTTCATTTTTTTCCACTGCACGGCTTTTACGACTAGCGCACCGACTAATACGGTCGGTACCTTGTTGGTCTTCCGCTTCGCTCGTTCCAAGGCGGTCAGCCCGCGCGCATCCCACCCGACCCGTCTTTTCGACTGTCGCTGCCATTTCGCAACCTGCAACTTTTCCCTTTACCTACCCGGACCACCAGCCTGTCTTTTTCTCTCCACATCGACGTAATTCAGTAGCACACCATGGCCAACAAGAGGAACGAAGACATTGAGTTGGGCCCCGTCGAGGGTCGGGGTTCGACCGACAAGGACCCTTTCCTGGCCAGGAGGTCACCTTCGCAACCAACCCGCCCTCAACAAGTTGGTCCTTTCGGCGGCTACTTCGACAAGATTGACCACAGCCCCGGTGCCTCGATTCTCGCCTACTGTCTGTCGTCGATTTCTATGACGGTTGTCAACAAATACGTTGTGTCCGGTAGCGAATGGAACCTCAACTTCTTCTACCTTGCTGTGCAGGTACGTCCGCCGAACAAACACCCACGCGCCCAAGGCTCCAACCGCGCGGGACGAGATGAGGAGAGAAGAGAACGCTAATAGTACCTCCATGATGACAGTCTCTGGTCTGTACCGCCGCCATTCTGATATGCAAGCAGCTGGGCATGTTCCAGAACCTCGCTGCTTTCGACTCGACCAAGGCAAAGAAATGTAAGCCTTCCACCCTTGTTTCAGCTATGTAAAAGTTTGGAGCGGCTGGCTGACATAGGGCTTCACAGGGTTCCCTATTTCGCTGTTGCTCGTGGGCATGATCTATACCAGCACCAAGGCGCTCCAGTTTCTCTCCGTGCCCGTGTACACCATCTTCAAGAACCTGACCATCATTGTCATCGCCTACGGTGAGGTCCTCTGGTTCGGCGGCAGCGTCACCCCCATGGCTCTGCTCTCCTTCGGTTTGATGGTCTTCAGTTCCGTCATTGCTGCTTGGGCCGATATCCAGGCCGCCGTCGACGGCGTTGGTCACACTGCCGAGGCTACCGATGCTATCTCCACCCTGAACGCTGGTTACGCGTGGATGGGTATGAACGTGTTCTGCACCGCTGCGTACGTTTTGGGCATGCGCAAAGTCATCAAGAAGATGAACTTCAAGGACTACGACAGTAAGTGGCTCTGGCCGGGATTTGTCTGGTGAAAAAGTACTTTGCTAACCGAATCTCCTACTTCAGCCATGTTCTACAACAACCTCCTCACAATTCCCGTCCTGATCGTCTTCTCGCTGCTCTTCGAGGACTGGTCCAACGCCAACTTGATCAAGAACTTCCCCGTCGAGACGCGCAACGCCCTCTTCATCGGCATGATCTACTCTGGTCTCGCTGCCATCTTCATCTCGTACTGCTCGGCCTGGTGCATTCGCGTCACCTCCTCGACCACCTACTCCATGGTTGGCGCCCTCAACAAGCTTCCCATCGCCGTTAGCGGTCTCATCTTCTTCGACGCCCCCGTCACCTTTGGCAGTGTCACCGCCATCTTTGTCGGCTTCGTCTCCGGTCTCGTTTTCGCCTGGTCCAAGACCCGCCAAAAGGTCTCCGCGATCCTGCCTACCGCTCAGCCTACCATGAGCGCTAGCGCGGCCAGCAACAGGGATGCGGCTAATGCTTAATTTTACGAATCGGTGCGGCGATGAGTAGAGATGTGCTGAGCGAAGCGCGTTGCAGCCTTGTTGCGGGGAATCTGACAGGCTGTTCGAACCCGAGTTCTGCGTGGATGCAGCACTGATGGTGTTCACCCGGCCAGACTCGCCCTCGACACCTTCCCGCCTTCCCGTCTTTCCCATTCTTGGTTTTGTTTCCCTGTACAATACTTATAAAAACCCCTGTTGAAATCCTCCTAGTACACTGATCTATTTCCCCACATAGACTTTTTTTATCTTGTTCTTCCTTCTCTCGCTATCTATAAGTATTTGTACAGGGAATTATAATAATGCCAGAAAGTCGCAAGCAAGCTACAGGCAGTGTGGACAAAAAACGAATTGGATGTGTGTTGTTTTTCTTTTTCGTTTCTCTATAGGGTCGGTGAGTGTGAAAGGTGGTTGGTGGTCGGTCCATGGAAAAACACAACAGCATACGTGTGTTGTGTGTCCCTATTAGCGCATGGTTATAATGGCGTTGGTCTTCTACTGGATCGGATCGGTAACGGCGGTGGATGGATCAGGTCAAACGAAGAAAAGGGATGAAAAGGGATACAGATGTGGGATGATGAATCTTTGCGGGATGATAGACGATTGTGGGACAGAGAAGGAGTATATGCGCGCCATCTCTACCTACTTACTTGCTTCGGTCAATGGTATCTCTATGTATGGTCACTTAAAGAGACTTGGCTTGCCGAGTAATAGCACTAAATACGTACACTTGATGAGTTGATCGAGGATAGATGATGGTTGTCAATGAGGTGCTTACTTAGGTGAGTATGTGATAACAACACCAAGACCTAAAAGCCTCTCAAGTCAAAAATTCGGTGAAACGAAGAGACCCAGACACTCGGCAGTAGGATATTCATTCCACTCCTATTAATATCAATTTACTTGACTTCGAGGGCATTATTCGCTAGTAGACTGGTTCTACCACGCCAAGTTTTTATCCTCTTCTTCCAAATCCTCTCATAGGAAGACTCCTTCTAAAGTTTTAATAAAGCTAAATCAACACATCAAAGTACTTGACTCCTAATTCATGATTCTCTTCTATGTCTCTACACATAAACACCATGGCCCAGCCTGTTATCACTACACATCGTCGGGCATGTGACGACATCAACTCTCAACAAGCAAAAGCCCAACCAAAGACGCCTGTCTAAACGACAAAAAGTCCCACCAACACCTCCCTCAAAACATCCTCACCTCCCAAACGCACTTGTAGGCACCAACCCATTCCTTCCCTCCGTCAACGTCCACAACTCCTTCCAAAACCCAACCGCCCCTCCCACCAAAAGTCCATAATACCCCACCGTCCACACCAGTCCACACCCTTTCCCATCAAGTCTCTCCACCCGTCCCCAAACCTTGGGCAATCCCATGCCGTTACAGAAGGCATGCACCGCAAACGCAGCCAGTAGGCTGCCCGTACGAATGAAGATGAAGGTCGCGTAGGCACCAAAAAGGGTGGTGAAGCTGAACTGGAAGATGGACCTCAGAAGCGCGGCGAAAACGGGGACGCGCGGGTTCTGCAGCCGGAACTCGTAGAAGTGGTGGACGTGCGCTAGGCCGAAGATGACGGGAGAATAAAAAATGGTGCGGGAGACGGGGAGAGGGGATAAGAGGAAGAGGGGGACGGAGGAGGTGCGGAAGAGGAGTTCTTCTGTTAGGGGGCCCTGTCACTTCTGTTAGTCTACGCTAGGGGAGGACAAAAACGGGAGGAGGAAAGACTCACAGCAACAATATTCCTCCAACTCAACATATCCCCCCAAACCTCCTTCAGCGGCTCCCCCCTGACCCAATCTTTCCATCCGTCATCAACCACCAGGTACAAAAACAGCGGGCCGGCGAACAACAGGGCCGTTAGGCCCAGGGCCCAAGCAGACTCGATCAGGCCCAAGGGCCAAAAACCTAGGTGGTGAAGCGCATCTGGCACGGAGAGGTTGGCTACGTAGAGAAGGATGAGGAAGGTGGATAGGCAGCAGAAGAAGCACGAGATGCAGACGGAGCGGATGCGCGCCTGGATCACGGAGGGGTTGTCGCGCGTGAGAGTGGGTGAAGGGCGGGTGAGCGGGGAGAGGTAGAAGGGGAGGAAGTAGGAGAGAGCGTAGGAAACGAGGAGGAGGGAGGCGGTGGTGGTTGAGATTGGGCTGGTGTCTGTTTGGGTTAGGTTAGCTTTTGTTTGTTTACTTTGGTGATATCAAGTGTGGTGGTCAAGTATGGAAGTGAAGGAAGGGTAAGTGAGTGAGCGAGTAAGTTGAGAAGTATACCTTTCAACCAGGGGTTAAGCCTTTGAAACATTTCTGAGAAGGCTGCCATCCTTTCTCAACTATTGGTTGAGGACCGAAAGTTCCAGGCTCTTCAGCTACCTTGAAGATCTGTGGAAAGCCGGATTTGGGACACCGACAACCACGACAACAACTGAACGGAGGGGTTTCGGCTCCAACGTGGTGGTGATATGGTGGTACTGGCGTCAATCCCCCACGTAACCCCGTCCCTGCCCTGCTTAAGCGCTGTTACAGAATACGCGCGCCGGGGCGGCTGTTGGATGCCGAGATCGATGTCGAGACACTTTTCAGACTTTCACGTTAGCCGCCGGAAAGCAAGGCCGAAGGTGGTGTACAGCAGCAGGCAGGTTGTGTGTGTTCGAGAACGATGGAGGTAATGCTTGTAGGTATGGTTTTAGATGCCGAGATGCCGGTCGCCTTTTCGTCGCCCCGCCTGTCGGGAACCACTGTCAAGAATTCAGGCTTTGGGCTTTGCGAGGAAATTTTACAGTAGCCGCGTTTGAGGATTTGTTAAAATATTGGCCGGGAGTGGTGAAGAGACGACGGGACTGGAGAGAAAGATCTGTTGTTCCTGCAGTAGTGAGGTGTCAATGGCGATCCGATCTCCTGGGCTGAAGATAGGTAGTTCAGACGAAGGTTGCGGGACCTTGCGCTGGAATGTGGTTGTAGCGAAACCAATGGAAGGCTTGCCCCACCATTCAGTTGCGTCTGAGTTTAGCATTGTTGTTTGGGCCTTGCGATTCTTCTTTCCGAGCGTTTTAAACAACGTTCGGGCCGTAGCCACCGTCAGATGGCTTCACATTCCATCCGTCTTCCATCCGAACTCAGGGTCTCCGTTCCGTGGGATCAGGTCCATACCCTATCTATATCGCCGCTGATACCTTTGATACCAGTATACCTACCAGTAGCATTCCGTATTTGCCGGGCACATCTTCCATTCCATCCCAATGTCTTGATCCAGAAGCATGTTGCCTCGGCAAAGACCACGCGCTTCCCGAAAGATGGCGTCTCTTGATTTTGATTCGCAACCATCGCATCTCCAACGTGTTGTTCGTACAGCCGATAGAAAAAACAAAACCCCCCCAAGAGTCGACTCAGCCAAGCGACAAGTCCGTCTGGGCCACAAACTAACCGCTCCCTCCGCTATTCGCGCCATCAATTGCTGTCGTTGCTTCAGCCTCAAAGCAAACGCCTTGGGAATGTCGCCAGTGACGCTTGTGTTTCGGATGGCGAGGGACCTCGCGTGGGCTCGTGGTTGTGGACCCCTCATTGGCGAATCAAGGTCGCCCCTTTGCCCTTTTTCGCGACAAGACAACGGCACTCTGTGCCTGTACCTCGTGGGACAGACCTGGGCGGGAGTTGATAGGCTTTGATTTTCGATACCGCGCCGCAGCGATCGACTAGCACGAAGCGAACTCCATCATGGGAGTTGAGTTGGCGAGTATGGAGAGGAGAGACATGAATAACGCCATTACCGTTCGTCATGCTTTCCGAGTCCATTCCCTATCCCACCCCGGACCGAGTCGCAACCCCAGAGATGAGGTCCAAGGGCAGGCGAGACAGAAACATTTGCGGGACATTGGCCACGACAGGCATTGGACAGGCATCTGGCAAGGCCGGTGGAATTGGGAACGGGTCCGTTGGGGATGACAATGGGGATGCTCAGCCCGGGACGGATCACGGACTTGTTCATGACGGGGCCAGTGCTCTTCTAGAGAGTGGACTCAACGTGACGGAATGGCTGGGTGCTGCCGTCGCGATACCTTCCATCTCGGACTTGTCAACACCCCAGTTAGTAGCCTGCAGCTTATTTGCGGGCGCCTGCCCTATCAAGACTCGGGCGTGTCGTTACGCGAAATTAAACTTTGGCCAAGCTGGCAGACATTTTGGTGCCGTTTCTGCACTTTGTCACCGCAGCTTTTTGAGCAGCGGGCAAGCAAGAGGCTTCCATTTTGGCTTTTTGCCGCTTCGATAGTACGACCTGCTGAGCCTTCCTCACTGCATGCTGCATTTGAAAGATGCTCACTGGTTGATATATCGCAGTCCTCCTCCTGACGGCTGCATCAATGGTTGCTGGGCTGCAGCGCTCTCGGCGCACTGGCAGCACAGATGCAACCGCAGCTTCTTTTTTTCGCTAGCGATTAGCAAGGCCGGCCGGCCAATGGCAGCCTCGGAACCGCCTCGGATCCACTCATCAGGTCTTTCAGGTTGTTTCTCCACGCGGGCTACCGGCACCCCGGCCAACCCGCGCTACACGGGCACTGGCTCCTGGCAGGTCCGGACTCCGGACAGTGGGCAGCAAGAGTGGACCGCCCTTCCACTCGCGTTCCATTCATTCCATTTCTTCCCTCCACTCCCTTTTTTCCCGATTCCTTCTGTCCTCTCCAAGGCGTGTTGCGAAAAGGGCTGTTCGAGTCTCGTAGAAGTTGTGTGTGAGTGTAGGAGACAGACCACTTTCAGTTGGAGAACGAACTAACTGCGACCTGGACATATGACCCGGCCGCGGATTCAGTTTTGAATTTGCCTCGTCTTGTTTT
Organism: Copromyces sp. CBS 386.78; assembly: GCA_030685235.1. NCBI lineage: Eukaryota > Fungi > Ascomycota > Sordariomycetes > Sordariales > Sordariaceae > Copromyces > Copromyces sp. CBS 386.78. The sequence continues at coordinate 90,795 of MU839130.1, read as the reverse complement.
TCCAGTTCAGTCGCAACTGTCATTCCTTTTTCCATCGCACGATCCTCCTCCAGGCACCTGCGTGTAGTATACCTACCTCTCAGTCTCTAGTTCTAGCCCACCTGCTGCACCACGTTGTTGGTCTCTGGGGCCAGCGACCCGACCTGTCTCCGTCTCAACCCAAGACGGGACTCCTCCTGTCCTCCCCCATCGGCATCTAAAAGCAACCAGCAGGAGGTGCTACACACCAATACCACCACCACCAACTCACACCCTCATGGCTGTCTGATATCTGCAATTCTTTCTCCACACTCTTTTAAGGGAATTCCCCTTCTTGTCATTCTTTACCAAGCCCACTCACTCTCTCGGTTACGCTACCGGTCACTCTTTGGATACACTACTATCCTCATCTGGCTTACTGTTAATGTTTTAAATTATTGCCTCAACCATTGTCCACCACCACCACCACAACACCTTATCCACCCACAGCTACCATCACCACCACACTACAGCCTCACCGCCGCCATCCTCAGCATCACCATTACCGACCACGGCGACGACGACGATATCAAGTATTTTCAGCAGTCAATTGCTCGACAGGAAATAGCAGCATCGCGCCTCTTTATACAACTCTTCTCTTCTACATCCACCTCGTGTTCTCCACCAACAACCGCAACTCCACTGCTTCTAAACGTCGACAACGCTGATTCCGCATGAATCGCACATGGAACCATCCTGATCACACAAGTTTTGACGTAGAAAGTGGATTCACAGGATTGCCTAGGTCCCGGCCTCGAGCACCGGGTGTTTTAGAAGTCAGGAGAGAGCCATGTCGGCGCCACCCAGCCGGCATGGCCCATCAACACCGATGCACCATCAACACCAACGATCGCAGTCGCAGACCACAACAAACACCACCAGCACCGCCACTACCGGCATCCGCGTCGTCCCCTACACGCCGCCCCGACTTGCCGACGACGATGATCGCCGAGACAGCCAGACCTCATCCGTCTACCATTCCAACCCGAGTGCCGATGGGCGCCGCTCGGGCAATTCCAGCGATGACCGGCTCGGACGCCCGACCATTGCATTGGTCGAGGAGACTTCGGACGAGGAACGCGAAGAACTTCAGCACACAGAAGGTCCCGATTCGAAGGAGGTAGCGGTCGAGGGATATGCCATCAGCGAGACGGCCACCGGCAGCTTGGGTTCTGCATTGTCCTCGGCTACGACGTCGACCCTGTCATTGGCAAAGGCCAAGGATGAAGGAGTTTCAGGATTGCGACTCTCTGGCCATTCCACCATCTCCGTTGTTCGAGATCCAACCAGCCCGACCCCTTTGCCCACTGGTAGGAGGCTGTCTGATGTTTCAAGAAGCATTGCCCGGTTCAACGCTGCTGCTGCTGCCGCCGCAACCCAGTCTCCATCAAGCACTCCCACCCAGGATGTTCGTCGCGGCCGTCGCGATTCAGCCTCGCCTTCACCTACAGTTCGCCCGCGTTCCTTCTCCAGACAGCGCAAGATCATCGCCCTCAACCCCGACAAGACGTTCAGAATCGTCACCACCGAGGAGGACCCTGCCGACGTCGTCAAGGCTCCCGTCATCCCCGTCATCCCTTCCTCTTCCACAGCCACGCCCTCGTTTCGCCCGTCGGTCGACGTATGGAGTGACGACCGTACTGGCACGCCTTACAGCATCGGTACCCCTTTTACCGTCGGCACCCCCTTCTCGGGTAACACACTTGCCGCCCGAGAACCTGCTCCGTCTGATCTTGCCGGACCTTTCGTCCAATCTCCTGATTCGTCCACCACCCAACTAATCCAAGGTCCCGTGCCCGTGGCTTCGACCTCTTCTGGCTACCGCATGGTCGGTGGTCTACGCAGAGTTCCCCATAACGCAGATCTCACGCACGAAAACTCGGCTGCCATCGCCCCGCCCCTTGCTCCTTTACAAGAGGTGGCATCCAACGAATCGCGGAGCGACAACAACTCGACCCCGACTGCCTCTAGGGTTATCGCGCCAAAGCCTTCCTTTACATCGGGTATCTCTGGCGTCTCTGGTCTTACTATCGCGTCTGACAAGACCAACTACCAGGTTTACGCTCTTCACACCTCAGTACCCGAATCCTCCGACAGCCTACCTATCTCTCCTCAGACCGAAGCGACCAACTGGGAAGTTCTAGGCAGCCCAGGGGCCTCATCGCGCGCTCCATCTTCTACCCACGGCAACTGGGAAGTTCTAGGTCACTCTTCGCCCGTATCGCCAGGTGCCTCTTCCATCGCTCAATCCAACTGGAGAATTGTTGGGGAATCGCCAGTCGCTGCATCCCCTTCCGTCCGGTCGATTTGGGAAGCGCAAAGCGAGACTTCCCGCCTTCCATCGGGTACTTCCCGTCTTCCATCTGGCACTTCCCGCGCACCGTCGGGCCCGGCCAACTGGCAAGTTATCGGTGCGTCATCATCGCCTGCGCCACTTTCTGCTAGCCCACCCGGAAGCTCTGAGAGCAACGAAAACTTTGTCGTACACTCCCGCTCGACACCGTCCTCTGTAGCCACCGGTGGCCGATATTCACAAGAAAGTCTCCGCGTCCCACCGCTCAGGCCTGCTAAGAAGAAGTCCTCGGAAAAGTTTGGATACTACAAGCAGCGATCGCGTGAGAACCTTCGAACCCGCTCCACCTCCTTTCAAAGCGTTTCCTCGACCGGTGTCCCACCAGTACCGCCTCTTCCGGCCTTACTCACCCCTCCGGTCCTTTTCCGCTTCCCGTCGTCCTCCCGGGAGCAACCTTCATGGTCGATACCGTCCCCATCCGGGTCATCGACCGGCTCCTCCTCCGGTCAAGAAACTGTCATCATCCACCGTACACCACCGATGACCCAGCCACCACCAGATCGATGGAGCTCACAATTGTCTACGGTTATGTCCGAAGACGAATACAGCAGTGAACCAGGCTCTTCACGCCCTGGGTCCCACTCGGTCTTGGGCAGCCAGCATCGTTACCGCAATAGCACTGGCGGATGGGGTGGTTCTACGCACAGCCGTCAGATGCAGAGTATTTCGTCGTCCCTCGGGGCTCCTCTTGATAGTGCGGGAAGCGACAGCATCGCCAGGCCCCAGGCTGCCCATTCTCGTGCTGGTTCCATGCCGATTCGCATGGTTCGTGACCAAGATGAGCACGGTGATGGAATTGCAGACCTGAATTCTCACCCATCAAGATCAGGCTTGTCCTCGTTTCTCCAGCATAGCAGCAGCACCTCGAGCGGGAGCCGTAATCTTCATTCGAGCCACAGCCACCGCTCGCGCCCGTCCCGAACAAACAGCTTCACAAACTCCATTCCTACTTGGGCAAAGGTCTATTATGGCTCTGGCGAGCACCGCTGGGCCGGTCTGCTTTCCTCGTCCGCGTCGGACGCTGGTGACAGTCGCCCGAGCTCTGCTTTGGGACACACCGGATCGCCAAACTCCGACAACTTCCCCATGGAGCTTTGCAGCCCCCGCAAGCGCGCGAAAGAAGGCCAACGCAACTCGGCTGGCTCCATGGAGATCCAACCTGCACCAACAGACTATAACGTCTTCCGCACACTCAAGGAGAAGACTTCCAGCATTTGGTCCCCACACCTTCGACAGGACCGTCGCCATAGCCGTTTCGATGCCTGGGATCCTCCCACCACAAGCTGGTCGGCTGACAGCGGCGTCACTGGCAAGCGTAACATCCAGATTGTGCTCTTCGCTGTTGGATTCATCATGCCTTTTGGTAAGTTGCCCCGTAATAATGGACCTGATAATCACCATTTGCTAACCATGTGATGTGATTTTTAGCCTGGATGGTTGCCGCCTTCCTCCCATTGCCCCCTAACCCCAAGAGCGAGATGCTCGAAAAGGCTACCCATACCCCCGATGACCCGTTTGACCGCTCAAAGTCGAGGCTCGGATTCAGAACTTCAATCAACCCCATCAGCCCTATAGAGGAAGCGAGATATCTCAGCGCGCGTTGGTGGCGAAGACTCAACATTGGTATGTCCTTCGTTGGACTTATCATTATTGGCGCCATCATCGCTCTCGCCATCATCGGCTCTCAAGAAGGCTGGACGGACTGAACCAGACGATAGAATTTTCTATCCTATGGTTCATTATCTGTCGGTACTCGCCCTTCTTATCTTATGCCATTTCTTCTTTCTCTCTCTCGATACACCATAGACACGATCTTTTTTGATTTTGGGAAAAGCCACACATTTTCAGGAGTCGGCGGGAAGATCTTTGACGAATTACACGACGACATATCATCATCATCATTGCACTATTTGACGATAATTTGTGGCACGCCTTGGAACGGTTCCTTCGACACTTTTTTCTCCCTTTTATACCAACGCACGCACGCTGTCTCGGTAAACACAAAAAGCTTATAGATCTCTCTCTCTCTCTCGATATCTCGAACGCCGATCGATGAAGACACACACGCCTTTCTGCAACTTGACGACGAAGATCTCACAATACCATCATTGGCAATTTTCTCAACTTTCTTTTTCTATACGGGCTTTACATACGATGGGGCGGAGTTTTTTTTTTTGCTGCTTCGCAAGATTCTGAATACCTTTTTTCGACTTTTTAAATAACGGGCAGAGGGGCAACTGGGCAAAAGCTGACGGAAGGAGGGATGTGACGAGGCAGTGTATGTGATTATGCAGGGCAAAAGTTGCGCGATGAAGAGATAAGATACCCATGGTCTTGGTTGCTTGTACGTTATGAGTTGGACGGGTGGTTGGGTAGATACTCACCACCGTCAATGCAGGGAGGATAATCTGTAGGAAAGGGTAACGGGCAGTGAGCTCACCTCAGTCAATCAGTTACCTCCTTGAACCTCTACTTTCATGCCAACCTCTTAACATCAACGCCATTTTTGTTTTGCTCTGTAAAACTTGTTTTGGGAAGTTCAACTCTACTGTTAGTCAATGCAAGGAAGATGGAAGACATCACGCCCCAAAACAAGATCATCGCAGCGGCGCACACTTGAACCACACCCATGAATCGAATAACCCCAAATATCGTATGACTGCCAATCCTACCAAAAATCATCAAACCAAAAATCAAAAAGACCCTCCCCCCGCCTCCCAAAAAAAAAAGAAAAAAAAAAAAAAAGAAGAAGAAAGCCGAGCACCAGGCCCTTGCCAAACGCATATAGAATAAAGAGAAAAAGTTATTGACAAGAGTGGGATTCGAACCCACGCCCTTTCGGACCACGGAACTCGTAGAGGAGATTAAGGGTTAACCTTAACGTGGCGCCTTAGACCGCTCGGCCATCTTGCCTTTTTTATTGGATGAAAATTAACTAGCCTTAGGTAGGCTTAAGAAGGGATGGTTACCCATGCTGGAGAAGGGGAAAAAGAGAAATGCGCGCAATGCATGCAGCTCGTGGACTTGGGTCACGACGAAGATGAAATGAGACCATTGATGTGGAAACACAATGTACCGAAATCATAGGTAAAACATGATGTAAGGTAAAGGAGGCTTCCTCTTACACCTGACGTGATGCAGTGCAAAAAGATAACAGCCAAAGACTCCCGTTCCTTTGCTCTCGCGCCGATTCACCAAACTCCGTACGCAGTACCTTGTTCACAACACCCACCAGGACATATGTCTCGCCAGATTCCACCATCATATAGTCCATACCACCTCTTACTCTCCCTCCCCACGATATAGCGCCACCTACTCTTTCGAATTCACCTCTTCCTGGCCTCTGCCCTCAACGAGTCCCTCAGACCCGTCGCACTAAACGCGCCCCCACCAATTCTGTTATCCATCTCCTTTCTAAACTCCTCCAGCGCTTCATCCAGCTCTCCCTGGGGATCACCACTGATACCCAACATTGGGCTCCTCGACTGGCTATCCGTACTATCCGCCCTGCTGGAGGGCTGCTGATTCAAGTTCTCGCCAAGCGAAGCCGACGTTCCCATGGCACCCTGAGGGGTACTGTTCTGCGCGGCGCTGTTGCTGTTGTTCGTCTTCTCGTCAGTGCTGCGGCCACGGCCGCGTCCACCAGAAGAAGAAGCAGGGGTGACGACGCCCGCCTTGGCGTTTCTCTTCTCCAGAGTCTTGCGCAGCCACTTCTTGCCGGGGCTGGAGAAAAAGGCCAGGGCCACGGCGGTGTGGATGATGGCATAAAAGTAGACGCGCGACCAGGCGGTAAGGGATTCGTGGAAGCCCAGAACCAGGAAGGGGCAGACGGCGAAGTTGAAGGTGAGTTGGGTGACGAGCCAGGAGGCCAGATCGTACCATTTCTTGGAGGGGAGGGGGGCTTGGGTCTTGGGGTCGAGGAAGAAGGGGCGGACATTGCGGCGGATGTCTGTTGGACAAAGCAGTTAGTCAGGGATCTCAAACATGGAAGGATAGAGTGGGAAATGGGGGGTTGTACTCTTCGCAGCAGCCTGGATGAAGCTGGCCAGGACGAAAGACATGTAGTAGCCGGGATAGAAACCATGCCAGAAAGCGCTGGTGGTAAATGTAGCCAAAGTAGCGCTAAAACCAGGCTTCTTGCCACGGGGGGTGACGCGCAGGTAGACGTAGTTGCGCAGCCACTTGCTGGTGTTGATGTTCCAGTTGTCGAGGTACGCCTTGGTGTTTTGCGCCGTCTCCATGCTTATTGGGCGGATGTTCTGGAGCCTATCCCAAGACACCTTGCCCGTGGCAGGGTCAACGCCGTTGAAGCCCAAACCGCTGAGGATGCATGCGCCCTCTGTCATCATCCAGACACCATAGTACTTGGCGCGCGCCGTGAGGCCGACCATGTGCAGGAAGAGAAGACGGACGATGAAGCTGTGGCTCACGAAACCGTCACCGAGCAGAGACTCGGGCGAGAACCAGGTAGACAGCCAGATGAAGAGCATGAGCCAGGAGAAACCGGTAGCCAGCTTGATCATGGCCGGAGTGCCGCTACGAGGAATCTTGCGCTTGCGTCTGGTAGGAGGCTTCTTGGCAGGATCGACAGTCTTAGGAACGTCGAACATGGTGGTGTCGAGCCATCGACGGTATTCGGCAAAGTCGAAGGCGGGTCCGATCATGAGACTGGGGAAGAAGAAAACATATCCAAAGTAGTCCAACAGGGAGGGCAGTTCCTTGAGCCGTCTGTCCTTCTGGAAGTCGGACAGATGATCATCGGGAAGAACACCGTCGGCCACGTTCCAGCAGAAAGCGCTAAGCTTCATGACCAGCACCATCTGCGCTCCTGTAATATCGATCGTCTCTGGGGCATTGAGGCGTTGGCGCGTAATGTGGTTGACGCTCATGTGGCCCATGAGGAAGACGAAGCCGATCCATGGCATATAAGGGGAGCCCCGCAGGAACTTTGCGATCGAGTATGCGCCAATGGAGGAGATTAGGACGGTTCGGAGGCCAACCCATAGGTCGAAGAGGCCGACGAGATAAAAGACGCCGATGCTGGGAGGGAACACACGTTAGATGCGGTTCTTCTTGTTGCGCGCATATAACCCGACTCCGTCGTTGCTTGAGCTTGTGTGAGTACGCACCTTAGACAGAAGAAGTTCTTGAGGTGAGGACGACTATCGGGGACCCTCTTCAGCAGGCCAGCAAGTGGGTAAGACAAAAAGAAGGAAAAGACGAGTTTGACTATCAGAAGGATTGGGTTAGCAACACTCGAAGTCATGTTATATGCAAGGACACATGGAAGCTGCTCACGCTCATCCGGGCTGGTCCCAATCTTGTCGCCCAGGTAGGCAAAGGCTGGCAAAAAATTGGGTGTTAGCAACAAGTCGAAGGCGTCGTCATCCTGAGAGCAATGCGGTCGTACGAGTATGTATAAAAGGTATCATGTTGAAATGTATGACGGCTTAGATCGCGCGTAGGCGTGAATAGGTCGGACAGGAGATTATGCAAGAATTCGACGCTTCTGCTTCTGCCTGCGCGCTACTCCATTGCACGCCGCTCGAGGGCTATAATGTTGAATGTAGGTCGGCTTTCTCACGTCCGCGGGAATGTGAATCGATGCGAACCGGTGCAGGTTGCAGGTTGCAAGATCGCGTGCAGGGAACGATGAACTAGAGTCCAGTAGCGAATTTTATGGAGACTTTCAAGTTGCGCCGATTGAGGATGTACACGTTAACAAATATGCAAACGACTGGCTATGTTTAAGGGCCAAAACTGAGCAAGAAATCAGTTATAAAGTAGGGATGAAAGGAGCCCGAAATTAAGTTCAAGACGATCTATCTACTCTATTTTTCGCAGGTTTTGCATTTCGTCCGAAGATTGCTACAAAGTCGGCTTCCCGTTGTTTGGGACGTCTCAGCTGCCCACCAATTTGTTGTGACATCACCGGATGTTGAGCGCAAACGTGGTGCACGGACCCTACCTCCTTGTGACAAGCCTGCCGCCATGTCAAATCGGACAGGGGTTCACAACCGTCATCTGGACAGTACAAAAGCACCTTGTTTGGCACCCGGTTTTGGTCTCGTGGTCCTGATGAAAGTGGTCGAAACTATTACTGTGGAGGCATTCGCTCAAGGATATGGAACTGAAGGCCTACTCTCCATGTCGTTGGTTACGTTCCAGGTTGCGGTTTTGATGAATGCACCTGGCTCAGAGCATTTCCAGGGGCAGGGTTAGGGTTGTATGTGTTCACATGGAGTAGGCCGTAGAATAGAGGTATCGATGGAGCCATGGTCCATGTAGACACTGTTGGCATTATTTAACAGTCGTTATATGTTTGTACCAAATAGAGTGATGTGGTACTGATACACTAGTCCTACATACGGCTTGAATGGCAGCTTCAATCTGTAGTGGTAACCGCCTAAGCAGTTGCTGTGTAGTGGCAGCAACTCCTCCGCTACAAAATATCATAAACGTGACAGCGGTCTCGAGGTTTTGCTTTCACGGCTTCTGGAGTTCATCACTCCAGCCTGTATCCTCCAGGGAGTATGTGATGACAATATCTCTGGCGAATATTCCCGCTCTCAAAGTTGCTGGTTGTCGCCATAGCGTATCCGCGAAGCGTTTCGGGGGCTTATGTGTCTGTTCGCCTTTCCAACAGTCCGATGGCGGATCATAAAGACCACAAAACCAACTAGGGCCTATTCAATGAGGTTGGATCTTCAATTATGTATCGCGTTGTCAGCTCAGAATGGCATGTCCATTCACGGCATAGAACCAGGCATGGACCCAGGCATGGACCCGGCTCCGGGAAACTCCTCCTCTGCCCTCGGGCGATGCCTATATCTTAGCGAGTCTGGCACTCTGTCGGCGCCTCCATGCGCTTCGGCTTCGATCTCTTTCCGAGCCTCCTCTCTCACGTCCTTAGCGATATCCACTCCTTTGGCCTTGCTCATGGACCTTTCCACATCTGAGATGGTCTCATCGCCGCCGCGGGTATTCTTCTTGCGAGGCCACATGTTAGGTAGAGCAATCTCCTGGAACCTCGGCTCCACGCACCGCTCATCGAACCACCGATGAAGACGTGATTCGACGAGCTGTGCAATCTTGGGGACATCCTGCAGCCTTGAGCGACTGCCCAAGAGACTGCGAATGGAAAAGTCCAGACGATAGTCATCGAGGAATGTAAAGATCATCTTCGCGGGCTCGTTGTTGGACGGGTTGCTGGGGATGAACGATATGGACAGTGTGCCGCTGAACCTAACAACCGAAACAGCCAGGGCCACAGGGAGAACGGCGCTGAGTCTCTTGGGATAGTTGAGCAGCAGCTTTGTCTCTACAGCCAGGGTGATCATGTCACTAAGGTCAACGTCCATTCTGGCTTGAAGACGCGCGCCTTCTCTCGTGGCCATATTAGCGTCGAAAGCCTTGCCGGTTCCGAAGCTAAGGCCATCTTCGTCCACCGGGATGATGCGACAGTTGCTAAAGATGGGAAAATCTTCGCCCAGGCTAAGTTCTGTCACTTTGATCTCGTCTAGGAAGTCGGGTCGGGCGGTACCGTTGAGCGCCTTGCTCAGGGAGGAGAGGATCGCATCGTCGTGTTGGGCGTCGCTGCGGAATTGGGCAATGGTTTGGGCGATCAGCACGTTGAACCAGTCGAGACTTTCTGGCTGATGGCTGTCGACCTTGTAGTATGTTTTGCTGAGGATGGACCCGGTTGTCAAGGTGGGAGGACCAGGGCGCAACACATGCTTCTTGTTTAGAGCTGGGTTCTGCACAAGCTGGAGCGCATTGGTTTCTCGTAGGCCGAGGATCGATTTCTTGTGTGCTAACGTTCGAGATCTTCGGTCGGTAGCGCGGATCGAGGCGACGACTTCGGGCGAGGGAGGGTCACCAAATATGAAGAACTTGATGAAGGCGGCGAGCAAGAGCACCACCGACAGCTGGCCGAGGATGAGACCCTGCGTAAAGGACAAGCTGTCAGACGCGGTTGTTCGTCAGTCAGTTGGTTATGAGGGCCGGGTGCAGCGGGGTGGTTCTTGTGGACGATTTGGACTCACGTAGGCTCCGACCTTGCTGGGCAAATGTCGGCCATATTTCTTGGGGTTATCGAGGCGAAGAAAGCATCTGCCCGTTCGATGTTTGGAGAGCTGCTTTGGGCTGCGTCTGCATCTCCAAAAAGAAAACCAGCAAGGTTCCATCATTTTATCAGTTTGGTGACGTCGCACGGGCTAGGGTTAGCTGTGCAAGACGCACTGCAGCCGCAACCTCCAGGCACCCTTGTCCCGCGACTTGCACATGTAACCCTCCTTTCATCAACTTAATTAACCCCCTCCATCAACCCTGAGCTTTGAGTCAAGCTTCCCGTCATCAAAACATGACAAGCTTCAACCGAACACCATATTTCAATAACTCTTTGACATATCCTTCCTAACTAGGCTCGAAGTGGAAAACAGTCCGGGCTCTGGCTTGGCCGATAACCGGTGCCGTACGTTGCTTGTATATACGTTCGAGCCCCGGAAACCATTGGCGGGCTCAGGAGTCCGGAAGCATTGTGATTGCGCGGGACGTGACGCCTATTCTACTGATTCGAACCTCGTCGAAACCCCAAAGCCCAGAATCACAACACTTAATCGCCCAAGATGGATTTGATACAGGCAGCATCCGGTTATGTGACCAAGATGGTGACGGTCGGTGAAAACGCCGGGACTGCCGCTGCGCCGTCGGCCAAGATGAAGATGCTCTTGCTGGACAAGGACACTGTTCCCTGCATCTCGGCCGCCGTCACTGTATCAACCCTTCTCAACCATGAAGTCTATCTTACCGATCGGCTGGACAATCCTAAACGGGAAAAGATGAGGCATATGCGCTGTCTCTGTTTCGTGAGGCCACATCCCGACACCATCGGCCTGTTAATCGACGAGCTACGAGACCCCAAGTACGGAGAGTACCACCTCTACTTCAGCAACGTTGTCAAAAAGTCGGCTCTTGAACGGCTAGCGGAAGCCGATGACCACGAGGTGGTGAAGGTGGTGCAGGAGTACTTCATGGATTACGTCGTTATCAACACCGACTTGTTCTCACTCAACATGTCCCTACCTATGAATCGGATATGGAGCGGCAGTCCCGATACCTGGAACACCGACTCCTTACAACGGTGCACCGAAGGCGTCATTGCAGTCTTGTTATCACTCAAGAAGAAGCCCCTGATCAGGTACCAAAAGAGCAGCCCTCTAGCAAAGAAGCTCGCATCCGAGGTCCGATATTGCATGACCCAGGAGGACCAGCTATTCGACTTTCGCAAGGTCGACACGCCACCGATTCTCATGATCTTGGACAGACGAGAGGACCCCATTACGCCACTACTCACACAATGGACATACCAAGCCATGGTACATCACCTACTTGGCATTCACAACGGCCGAGTCGACCTCAGTGATGTCCCCGAAATCCGTGCCGAGCTGAAGGAGATTGTCCTCTCACAGGACCAAGATCCCTTCTTCCAGAAGAACATGTACCTCAATTTCGGCGACCTGGGCGGCAACATCAAGGAATACGTGTCACAGTACCAGTCCAAGACGCAGAATAACGCCAACCTCGAGTCCATATCCGACATGAAGCGGTTCATCGAGGAGTACCCCGAATTCAGGAAGCTATCCGGAAACGTCAGCAAACACGTCACCTTGGTCTCCGAGCTAAGCAGGAGAGTCGGAGCACAGAGTCTACTCGAAGTTAGTGAGGTTGAGCAAAGCTTAGCTTGCAATGATAACCATGCCGCCGACCTCAAGGTAAAGCCGAGCCTCACCTTCCATCTTATCATAGGTAGCCGTATACTGACACTCCCAATCTCACAGAACATCCAAAGACTAATCCAATCCCCCACCGTAACCCCGGACAACAAAGTCATCCTCGTCGCCCTCTACGCCCTCCGCTACTCCAAATCGCCCTCAAGCCAGCTACCCATGCTCGTCGACCTTCTCTCCGCCGCCGGCGGCGTTCCCACCCGCCGCTCCGACCGCGTCGCCAAGCTTCTGGCCTACCACTCCTCGTTGCACGCCACCACCGGCGGCTCCGGCTCCGGCGTAGGCGGTATCGCGGACATCTTCGAGTCCACAGGAATCTTCGGCGGGGCCGGCAACCGGTTCAAGGTGCTCAAGGGCGTCGAGAACGTGTACACGCAGCACTCCCCCTTGCTGGAGACGACGCTGCAGAACCTGGTCAAGGGCAAGCTGCGGGAGCAGCAGTATCCGTTTGTGGACGGTGGCGGGTCGACGAGGGATAAGCCGCAGGATATCATTGTGTTCATCATTGGCGGAGCGACGTATGAGGAGGCGAAGATGGTGGCCGAGATTAATGCGAGTGTACCGGGCGTCAGGGTGGTGTTGGGGGGTACGACGGTGCATAATGCGCAGAGCTTTTTGGAGGAGGTGGAGGAGGCTGTTGGGGGGTGGCCGGAGGTGGGGCCGCAGGGGAGGAGGTAGGGCGGTATTGATGAGTAGGGAGTACAGGAGATACGATAATGGGGAGGCGTAATTAGCGGACGCGGAGCGAGACAGCATGGTATCATGATCTTGATGGGATAGTTGGTGATGGTAAATATCTCTAGATGGATACGGTTGGCGGTATCTACATCTCTATACGCGCGTGAAGACACTGGACATTGGCAATACTTCTCTAACCATCCATTCCCATATACACCCCGCCACCTCACCATTATCTATCAAGACACCCATCACCTTCGGCACTTAAACGAGGGCTACACTATCCATACACCCGTACCCCGCCGCCACTCCTCCCTCCTCACTCTTATCCCCCTTCGTCCTCAACAAGTAACCCGCCTCCTCATTGAACTTGACCTCCCCACTGCTCTGATCCCACAAACAAGTACCATAAACACCCAACTCACAAATCACGCCTCCCTGTTCCACGGCACCGTTCCTCAGGATACTGTTTGCCAGCGCAGGCGGCTCGATGATCTCCATGAGGATGAAACTGTTCCAGTGTTCCTCCGGAATGGTCTTGAGCTGCTCCGGGATTGCTGACCGATAAAAGTTGTTGCCGCCGCCTTCGCGCTGGGGCTTCATGACGTATTTCTGGCAGCCCGTGGGGGAGGTGGCGAGTGCCCGGGCGTGCAGACCGGAGGGGGAGGTATCCAGCGGATAAATGTTGGTGAATGTCTTGAGCAAGCGCTGGGTCTTTTCAGAGGTGGGGGACATGAACTTGGCGAGAGCCGAAGGGACGGAGTTGGTGTTCGACTCTTCAGGGGTGGCAAGGACTTGCTGCACCTTTTTCATCCCCGCCAGCTGGGTAAGCACCGTGGGACAGCAGACGGCGTTGGACCGCTCGATCTGGTAGCGCGCTTCCCACGCTTGTTGGGTGGGGTAGTCGCCGGGTCCGTAGCCGGCGCGGAGGTAGACGACTGCTACCTCGAAGACGAGGGAGGGGTTGCTGGGGAGGGTGTAGAGGAGTTGGCGCTGGGCGGTGGGGGCGATGGTGGTGTGGGTGAGGATTTCGGAGAAGGGGAGGCGGAAGACTGGCACTGAGCCAGAAGACGAAAGAGCGTATTCGAGGTGGCGCTGGTCGAAGACGTTGCGCTCGCCAGACTGGGTGAGGAAGAGGACGCATGTTGGGTGGCCGAGGGTGGAAGGGCCGTAGGCGTCGAAGGCGGCGCGGAGACCGGCGGCGAGACCGGCTGCGGAGTCGTTGGAGGGGAGGTCGAGGTTCATGGCGAAAGCGGAAAATGAGAGGAGGGGGTACTCGTGCTGGGCGAGGTGTTTGTGAAGGAGGGAGGTCTGGGTGGACAGGCCGCCGAAGGAGGAGGCGATGGTGTTGAATTCGACTTGCTTGATTTGCAGGGAGGACTCGTCTTGGTGAACCATGTAGTCGGAGCGGAAGAGGCCTAGGGCGAGGTTCTACCGGCATGAGTGGTGAGTATGTTGTTCATCCAAGATTATGATGTTGCAATTACTTACTTGAACATAGCCCTCCTTCTTCACGCGGAGGTGGACATTCCATAAGTTGGCAATGAACTCATCGCCGCCAGCAACCCTTGAAGATTTATCAGTGAAAGTGAACGACATCTACCGTCGATGAGACCAGACATACTCCTTAACCATCTCCGTGAGGAACTCCTCATCCTGGCTGATAAGAGCATACAGGTCGTTATACGTAGTTTGAATGGCCTTTGCCTCCTCGAAGCAGCTCTTAGGAAAGGGGCTGGGAAAGAGGGTAACGGGAGCACTCGTGGCGAGAATGCCTTCGGCGTCGTTACCGGCGATGGCAGGTGGTGGGCGCACAGTGAGGCCGTGGGCTACAGTCCAGTCCTTGACGACTTGCACAAGTCTTTCCCTTTCGGCATCTTGGAGAACAGGAGGGTATGAACCCTGAGTAATGGAAGACATTGTGGCTTTTAATTTTTATTCTTGTATGATGAGGGTTAGTTGGAATGCTCTGTATAGATAATTTGAGGGGTCACTGTTGACTGAAGAGACTAGTGTGAATGGCATCATCTTGGAAGTGGTCATAGACAATGAATCTTCCAAGAGCCATTGTGTATGGAGTTGAGGCTTGCTCACAAAACCCTTAATCCATATTTTCAAGTGTGTCCACGAGGTGACATGACTTACTTGTTGTGCGTTTACACCGGCTGGAGATGCCAACGATGCTGGGGAGAAGATGGGATGATGGATGAAGCCGTCTGCGGAAGTAAAACGAATCCCAAGTGGAAGTATCTAGTGGGGCGCTGTCACTGTCCACTGTCACGGAACTGCAGGTTTAGTATGCGCGAGGTTGTCTGTAGCTCTACCTATTTCTTGGCTGTTTGAATGTGATCTTTTGAGACGGGACGTATTTGACCATGTCTTGAATACACCATATATCACGCAATTGTCCCTTTTCTTCGAATCTGTCAACTTGAATTTGTAAGCTTCCATCTTTTCTTGACCTGGGATGATTCTGTTACATTACGCATAGAATTCCAGCAGTTCTCTTGCACCCCTGGAACTTTGATGCCCCTCTTTTAGTGGATGAGACGCCAATGTGGCAGGCACAACTAGGCGGTTTGCAAGATGAAACGTAACTTACAAGTATCTTACCAGGCAGCATACAGACAGTCCTTGTCTTCATCCGAATCGTCAACGTTGTGCTTCGTGTAATTAACATTGTATTGCGGTAGATTACGAACAGCTGATTACGAGCTATCGAAATCCAGCGAGTGTAGCCTAACGGATAACGTGACTTCGCGTTCGGCGTGTCGGAAACCGCAGCAACCAGGCCGCCCGAGACTCCCAAGGTTCCCCGCCGTCCCGTCCCGTCTGGCAAGACCCGTCGGCCAGACTTTATCCAGACATCACCTCAACTTCAGCTTTGTTTTACGCATCCGGCCATCGACGCCATCAGCCGCGCGCAAGCTGCTTCAAGGCGAGGCATCTGCTGTGTAAGACGAGGATTATCAGCAGATGCGCTCACCATCGGCGAGTAAGTTTTTATTGTTGTGTGAAATCATCGCGGTCATATCAATTGGCCTTCGACTGTTTAGGTTCAGGGAAACCTACCCCTTTCACCTTGTTCTCCCTGATCGCGACACCGAGCGGAGCAGGTGTTGAGTGGCAACTGCTACTGCGCCTCGCAATCTCACATTCAAGCCCAATCTGAGCATCATGTCAGACATCGCCTTCATTCACGCTTCATTCACGGCTCCCATTGTCATGGCCCAAGGCAGACCTGCCCCCTATTCTAGACCATATGACGCCCGTTTGGATTTCTGTTTCATCCAACTAACCGCCCCCACCCCCACACACCTCGTTTCTTTCTGATATATGGCCGCAAATCAGGTCCTCGAGTGTGATTTAGCGCCTGAATCTCAGTTCGCCCTTCACTGCTCAATTTGTCATTGTTTTCCACCTTCCTCGCGATATATATATATATCGGTTTTTCTCTTTCCTTCGTCACCAATCCCAGCATCATCCTTCCCCTCCCGCTGCGAGTTGTTGGGGTCTTTGCGCCTCGAGCAGACACCCAGAGAATTTCCCCATACGCGCTTTCGAGAGACCAAATCGGGTTACTAAACGCCAAAAGCAGGACCACCGTCAAAATCGCCCTGAGCCGGCCCTATTACCGACACTAACTCGCAATTCTTTCAGCTTTCCCTCAAGTGGCAGAACAATATCCGGTCGTCAAGGAAAAGAGTGAACGGCTAGGCCATTGATCCAACACAGGTTCCTTCCACATTTGTAAGGCTCTCCTTTCTGATTGTCTAAGCATATTTGGTACGATGCTAATGACTGCCTCCATCAGCATCAGAAACCCGTTTGGCGCCTGCACAATGGCCGAGCTTAACGAAAATGAACCGTTCGACTGGGATATTGAGCGGGTGGTCAAAGAGCTATGCACCCCGGAGCGTACATGGGATGCGCCTGCTCCGCATAAGCTACCCGACCCGGAACGCCTTGCATTTCAGCTGCGGGACCTCGGGGTCGATGGAGAGACTCTCCTCACATACGCAGATGAATTCGGTTGGTCTACGTTCTGGGAAACGCTAGGTATCAAAAGGGCTGCACACCATTTATCCATAAGCAAAGCCATCAAGCATTTCCGGGAGAGAAGTGCGAAATATTATCGACAAAAGAGGGAAATCGACCTTCCGACATGTCCGCCTAGTGCGACTCCGGCCATCAAGCCGGATCCTCTGAATCACTCTGAGCCGACACCTGCTCTCGTCGATAGGTGCATCCCAGAGCCGACTACCGCGGCGATCGACGGTCTCGTCTCTGAGCCGAGTCCTGCTGAAGTCGACAGCGCAGTTACGGAGGCGAGTCCCGCTACAGTCGGCAATGCAGCTACCGAGGCAAGCCCTGTTATAGTCAACAGCACATCTGCGGAGGCGAGTCCTGCTGTGCTCAATGATGCCACTTCCGAGCCAACCGCTGGGGTGGTCAGTCGTCCCGCTTCTGAGACGGCTCCTGTTGTGACAGATTCTCCTGCCGTGGCGCCGACGCCGATGGAGGGTGTCATAAGCCAGCATGCCGCCCCTACAGAGCAAGCGCAGGATGTTCAAATGTCCGGTATTCCTGACCAGCCACCAGGATCACCAGAGCAGCGCGTTTTGGACAGTGGCCTTCGACAAGATACCGAGGAGCCCTCGAGGGATTCAGAGCGCCCTCCTAAAAGGAGGAGGATTGCTCCTACCATTGTATCGACAGCTACCCCAGCTCAAGCGAGGACTTTTATCCCCACAGAAGGTGACATGTTCTACGACCCTCTGCTCGACATTCCATCCTCTCAGACTGGAGCTTCTTTCCGTTCGGTTACCCTTCCAACGAGCACCTTCCCTTCCGATGTCAACTTCGATCGGTTTTTGGACGCCGAGGTTCCAAAGTTCAGTTATCTTGGGTCTTCCGCTCTGCGCTCAGAGGACATCACAAGTCTCCCGTACAACTTCGAGTCTGATGATGATAATGATGGCGTTGACAATAAGGTCAGAGAGGAGTTCAACTGGGTCAGGCCTGCTGCGGTACCACCAGCGCGCGCCCTACAAGTGGCTCGGGTTATGAGAAAATTCTTTCGCAAACGCAGCCCTTCAGTGAATGAGGACGAGGAGGTCATCTTGGATTTTGGAGAGGATGATGACGGCATGTCGGTAGATTCGGAAACATACCGAGAGTACGAAGAGGAGGAGAAAGAACGGAAAGCTCGTGAGAGCAAAAAGAAGTCTCAAGAGCTAGGTAAAGATCAGGCCGAGGAGGCGATACAGGATGCCATCCAGAGACTAGAAGTCCGTTGGGAGAAGGTCAAGAGGCCCAAGTTCGAACGAAGGGCCTGGAAGCTATGGCAGGACGCCCGGCGAAACCGTACCCGTGAAAGCCACATCACCTTCGCGAAAAACCAGCTCAGAAGCCTCGAAGTCCGACTTCGGAGTATCAAGGAAGAGCTTCTTGATCAGACATGGTTCAAAGAGGACAAGATCGAGGTCAAGGCTGAAGGGTTTTTGGAAGAGAGTGTCTACGACAGAAAATACCAAACTTGGCTAATTGTGTTGCTCAAGAACCCTCATGAGCCGCCCAAGCCTTCAACACTTCCCAGGCTGAAGCCAGAACCCGAGAAGGAAAGAGAGACCCTCGCAAGCGATGAAGAACTCTTAACGAGTGATTCTGAGGAGGAGGACCAGTTTATCGAGGATGATATTTCACCGGTGGATCATATGGACATTGACCCAAAGGACACTAACCCATCTACTCGACCTAGTACGCCTGACCGCCTGTCGAATCCAACGACAGAGGAGCGGCCAACGAACCAAATGCCGGAAGAAGAAGTAGATACTCCTGCCCAACTTCCTGCCGGTGATGACGAGGCAGGGGTGGTAAGCAAGGTTGAACCAATAACGCCTCAGCGCTTGATTCATACAATCCCAACAGAGCCTATCGAAATTCTCTCCTCACCAGCCGACGTGGACCAGCTTGCCAATCTTCCTCCTCTAACTGATGTTGATACTATCGGTCAATATGGAACGGATTTCTGGGCAAAGCACAGGGACGGTGAACGTCTTGTGATTGCCGCTCTTTGGAGCTGGTCACCTTCGCGGCAGTCGGAGATCTTTGATGCCGTTCAAGATCGCGGAGATAAGGCGATATGGAAAGAGCATATTCAGCCACTCATTGATCGAGCCGCCACCGGGATCTCTAGGATCGATGTCGATCCGGACTCGATCAGTCTCATTCTGGCCCTCCTATTTCTCACCTATTCCGACTTTAGCGAAGGACGACTGAAGACTAGATCGACTACCCTTCGTTGCGTTACCTGCCAAAAGCTCAACCGGGAATATCCGCGGTTTGAAGAGTTTTTCAACTTGTTGCAGAGTTGCGTTCGCTATTTCCGTTCTGGGGCCAAGTCACCCACTCCAACGGAGATGACCTCCACTGAAGCCCCGGAAGCAACTCAAGATATCCCTCTGGATATCGCAAGCGATTCCGAGAATCTGGATTCAGACTTGGAGGAGCTGTCCTCCCAATTCCCTCTGTCATCTGCGAAGAAAGGCCGACGCCCCAAGCACGACGAAAAGGCAAAAAAGCTCCGAGTCGATTCCAAGGCGTTGTTGAAACAAATGGACGAACGCCGTAAACTATTGCGAGCGAAACTTGCCGAAACCGGATCACTACCGAGTGACAAGTCACGTCTCATCATCAACGAGACCAAGGAATCCGACGATCTTCCCTTGATCTATGTCCATGAGCGGATTGGACAGAGGATCAAGGACCATCAGATAGATGGTGTCCGCTTCATGTGGGACCAGATCGTGGTTGAGTCAAACTCGCGCCAGGGGTGCTTGCTTGCCCATACGATGGGTTTAGGCAAGACGATGCAAGTTATCACCTTGCTGGTAGCCATTGCCGAAGCATCCCAATCCGACGACCCTCGGATACTTGCCCAGATCCCCAAGGACCTTCGGGTTGGTAGAGCCTTGATTCTTTGCCCTGCCGGTTTGGTTGAAAACTGGATCGACGAGATCAATATCTGGGCGCCTGAACACATTTTGGGCAAAATCACCATGATTGATGCGGCGACGGTGTCAGCTCTCGGGCGGATTGTGTTAATCAAAGAATGGGCGCGGTCTCGAGGCGTACTAGTCATGGGCTACGAAATGTTCAGGTCTCTAGTCTCAGGAAAGGATGACGACGTGGCTGAACTGCTACAATGTTCTCCGTCGATTGTGGTCTGCGATGAGGCTCATCGGTTCAAGAATAAGACCTCCAAGCTGTACGGTGCGGTCCAAGATTTCAAGACCATGAGTCGTATTGCTACGACGGGATCACCTCTGACCAAGAACGTCATGGATTACTATTCCATGATCAACTGGGTAGCTCCCAACTACCTGAGTGATGTGGGGGAGTTCAACCAAAAGTATGCCGAGCCCATTAGCGTGGGTCTACATGTTGACAGCACCGACTCGGAAAAGAAGCTCGCCAGAGAACGCCTGCAAATTCTCAAGGCCATTGTCGCGCCGAAGGTTAACAGGAAGGATATTCAAGTCCTAGTTGACGAGCTTCCGCAGAAGAAGGAGTTCATTCTCACGATCCAGATGACAAAGGTCCAGCGAGAAGCGTATAAAGAATATCTGGAGACCGCTGAGCGGAACAAGGGGAATGATCTTTATCGCAATGTCTGCGTTTGGGGTCTCATCACCTCTCTAAAGCTGCTCTTAGCGCATCCTAAAATCTTCAAGAGCAGGGTGGAAGAACTTTTAAGTACAAATCCAGCACTGGGCAACAGAAAAAAGCGCATAGCGAACGACGAGGACCCGGACAGCGATGAAAATGATGAACCACTGGATTTGTCGGGGGACATGCTGAGGTCTGTTCTCGCCAAGGTGTCAATTAGGGGCATCGATGACATTGTGCATTCTACCAAAGTCATTGTGCTCTTACAGATCATTAAGGAGTGCAAAAAGATTGGCGACAAGGTTCTCGTCTTTTCTCAAAGCATCCCGACCTTGGACTTTCTTCAGCATCTTTTCAAGGGGAGGATGATCCGTTACAAACGGCTAGATGGAAAGACACCGGTCAATCAACGCCAGGCCGCTACCAAGGATTTCAACACGGATGACTCACTCGATGTCTACCTGATTTCCACCAGGGCTGGCGGTGTCGGTCTCAACATTCCTGGGGCCAATCGCGTAGTCCTCTTTGATTTCGGCTTCACTCCCGCAGAAGAGCAGCAGGCCGTCGGTAGAGCATATCGGATTGGCCAAAGGAAGGAGGTATTTGTTTATCATCTCAAGGTTGGCGGTACCTACGAGACCGCCATTCACAATCTGGCTGTCTTTAAGAGGCAGTTATCGGAGCGGGTTGTGGATAAGAAGAAGCCAATCCCCTCTTCAACCAGGATGAGAGAATACTTCATCACACCCCCTGAGAACTTGGCGCAAAAGGATCTGTCAACTGTGAAGGGCCTTGATCCAGATGTCTTGGACAACGTCCTTGCATCCGCCGAGTGCAGCAATGTCATCCGCGAGATTGACTCAACCGAGACTTTCGAAAGGGAGGAGGTGTATGAGTTCACACCAGAGCAACATCAAGAACTGAACAAGCAGATTGAGCTGGAAGAGCTTCGCATCAACAATCCCGAGGAGTACAAGCGGCGGATGTATCCCAATCCAGAATTTTTGCTGCCATCTTATCCACCAAATCTTGGTACGCCAATATCTGCGGGTGGTGAGTCCCCGTCCGCGCTGCTCAAACACGCACACCAACAAGACACGAATCACCGACGTCAGCTAATACGAATCCTAGTCCCACTTCACCTCCGAGACAACAAACGTAACCCGACAACAATTTCCCCCTCTGCTGCGAACAACATTTCTGCGAGCGCCCAAGCGGATGCACCAATTCCACGAGTAGCCTCAACTGTCACAGCGAGCCAACCAGTTGCTTCATTACCAAGCCCGGCTAACGGTCAAGTGGCCGCGTTGGATCCCATCCTCGGAGCCAATACGCACTACAAGGTGGCGGAGGCTCCAAGGAAGCCCGAGGCGCTCAAAGCGCCGGAAATCATCCCGAAACCCAGGAAACCGGAGGACACAACTCCGAAACTCCTTGAAGCTCTTGGCGAAGTACACAGAAAGCTTCGGGATGAGGGTTACGACACGTCAATTCATCCACAAGATCTGGTCATGCAAATCAATTCGGAATGTGACCGCCAGGACATGGCCGCAGGAACGCTCCCCAGAATGGACAAACTGCTACGCTTGTGCAGAGATGTTACCGAAAGCTCCAGGTTCGGAGAGGCTTTGCTCACAGGGTACCTCACGCCCTGCGAAGTAGTCTCCATGAGCATGGCTCAGATGAAGGACAAAATCGCCGAATACGAGGCGATGACTGAAGACTTGTTCAAGCAAAAAACGTGGGAACACCACAGAGCCAGCGTACGCAACACCACCGGAAGATGAAGAAGCCAGCAACATAACTAACAACAAGATGAACCCAATAGCACCCCCCAGAACCAACGGCCGACGTGACAATAAAGACCGAGAAACCGAAAACGCGACTACCTATTGCGCAACTTGAAGCTATGGACCGTATAGCAACCAGCAGCAGCACCAGCACTGTTACTCCCAGCCGAACGTCGACGGAAGATATCGAACGGAAGAAGAAGAAGAAGGATAAGAAAGATAGGAGGGAAAAGCGGAAAAAGAAGAGGAGGCTTCAACCAGGTGGCACGGCCGATATGCCCCTGGTGATTGATGACGACTGAAAGTATCGTTCACCCTATTTCCTAGAGTTTATACACCCCTCTTTTCATTTTGCTGTCTCTATTCCTCTTGAGATACCCTGTTCTTTCCCCATCTACTATCTACTCATTGCGCTGGCGTTCCGGAAAAGCAACCTTATGGATATGCATGGCAAGACACGGGTTAAGGCTTGGACAGGCATTGCGTTCCAAGGAAGATGGTACAAGTTATATATACCAGAAGCATTTCATATAACGTGCAGGGGGCATCTAAACGAGCGAGCATTTTTATAGTTTTTGTTCACTTGGCGGTGATTCACAGGAGGCTAGGACAGGATGGCGTTTTAAGGAAGGATACCCTCAGTGACCCTACCTAGACGGAGATGCATGGTATACTCGCTCCTATACTGTATAGATCTGTACGTAGCAAAGAGAATAGGTGGTTGGCAACTTGATGATCTGACAGAAGACACTTCTACACATAAAAACTGCAATTTCACTAGGATTGCTATACTTCTTCTTAATCCTCAACACCACTCTACTTAAAATCAACTCTTCTTTATTGTAGGCAGACCGATGAACGAGAGACACAAAGGACAGCCGGTTCACTACCGTTGCCGAAGGTAAAAGGTAGGTACGTATACGAGGTACATGCGTTAAGGTATGTTACTGTACGGAGCTGTTACGGGGCCATTCCGGACCCCGCTTCCGCGTGCGGGATTCCACCGGTAGGTACCGGGGGACTTTGGAGCACTTTAGGCTAGAGAGGGGCCGACACAAACGTTGCAGACATGTGTCAGCCAATCAGGATGAGGCCATTTGTGAAGAATCGCATTGTGAGACCAAACCCAATTCGTGGCATCCGCATGCCGAGGAGACTCCGAGTCGATGAGAGATGGAAAGCAGCAACGGTCAGCGTCCACTTTTGGGCGGTGGTATGTACCTACCTATGTAACCACACATTGAAAGTTAGGTAGGTACGGAAGAAGAACAGAAACCAATGGAAAAGAACAAGTGGTGAGTTCCTGTCGAGAAAGACGGGAGGACCGGAAAACAGTTGAACCTCGAACGATCCGGGACTCGCTCATCCATCCATCCATCCATCCATCCATCCAGAAGAGCCAGAATGTGATCCACATGCGTCCAGAGGGACCGTGGACCGTGGAACATGGAGCGAGGTCCGTACCAGGAAAGGGGGGGTTTAGCGAACAGTAACAAAATAGTTTGAAATTTTCAAACCGTAAATTTACAGTTGGATTTCCGCTAAACGTTTACGAAGCGTTGATCAACGGTTGATATAAACCAAACTATTTTCAAATAGTTAATATAAATAAACGTTTAAATATAGGTTAATATTTAACCTTGCAAATTTGAAAAAGATACTTTAAATCAACAAAAAGGAAAGAACGGCTACCACCACCTTCTACCACCCGACGAGGTATAAAGTCTACATCGGAGCGAAAACCTTGCACTTCTTCCTTTTCCTCTTTCCAACCAAAAACCTTCAATCAAGGAGTCAGACAGCCTGTTCACCAAGTCATTGTCTTCGTTCCAAGTGGAAATGCCAAGTGGCATCGCAAACCAATGCCTTGATGAATGGACTGCCCGACTCTTTGCTACTATCTTTGTCTCTTTTTTCTTCCTTCTTTCTTTCTTTCTTTCTTTCTTTCTTTCTCTCTCCTTCTTAGCCGGGAGAGGAAGATAGGTAGTTGCCAATTGATATTTTTTCACTAGAAACCAAATGTATCACTGTGACCGTGACCGTGACCGTGACCTTCACCTTGGTTAAATATTTATTAAACCGTTTCTAAATAGTTTATATGCATTTCAACGCTTAAGAATTTAAACGTTTATCTTGCCAAGTGTTGGAACCCATTCAAACGTTTATCTAGCCAAACGTTTAAAAAGTTTTGAGCTGCCACTACACAGCTGGGAAATTTACTAACGTTTACGACCCCCCAACAGTCAAGTGACAGTAAATTTGCTGTTCGCTAGACCCCCGCCTTCCTAGGACGGGTTGTGGTCTTCGATTGTGGATTGTCGATGGGATAGTGGGCCGGCTTAAGTAACATATAGGTACCCCCGCTTATAGTGCCCCCTGGGGGCTGACTGGTTGGTCAATTCCAGTGTCCACGACGTTAGTGCGCTCTGAAGGCTCGCTGAGCCATCCTATCTTTTTGCCTCAGCTTTTTCCCCGAAACAACCTAACATCTCCTTCGACTTCCTTTCCTCTCTCCAATCCTCTTCCTCCTCTTTTCCCCCCAACCTTTCCTTTCCACACCACGCACATCCTCAAGCAAAAAAGGGCCCCCCCGCCATTCCAGATCAATACTCCCTTCTCCATTGATCGCCTTGGCGAAACAGAAAAAAACAAAGGGATTTCTTTGGTATCAAAAAGTGGATTACCGAACGGCTTTGCGGATCATCCTAGACGACAACACCACCAGTTGCCATCGCAAAACACCACGCCCATCATGGACTCCGTTCTTCGCCAGTCCAAGGCCGTGTGCCCCTTCATGAAGAAGGCCACGGCTTCCAGCCTCCGCGCCATGACCACCGCCGCGCGCCCTGCCGCTTCTCCTTGCGGCGGCGCCATCTCCAAGCTGCAGGTCCTCGCCAACCGCTGCCCCGTCATGGGCAAGGCCATGGCTGTTCAGTCTGCTCGCATGGGAGGCCGCGCCAGCGCTGCTCCTGCTTCATTCGTTCAGAAGGCTAAGCTGCACACCGGCCGTCCCCGCGAGGCTCAGGCCGTTGAGGGCGTTTTCACCGGCCAGAAGGGTGAGTCACGCAGTTTGTTCTTGTGCGCCGTGACACAGTATGTTGACTTTTGCCCCTTGAACAGTCGGCCTTCCTCCCCACCCCCCCTTGAAGCCTTCGACTGCCACCGCTGCGAACCCGTCGCCGGCCGCCTGCACTGTTTCGGGCAACCATGGCACCAAGTTCAACTATGAGAAGTTCTACGAGAACGAGTTGGAGAAGAAGCACAAGGACAAGTCGTACCGCTACTTCAACAACATCAACCGTCTGGCCAAGGAGTTCCCACGTGCCCACATGGCCAGCAAGGAGGAGAAGGTCACAGTTTGGTGCGCCAACGACTACCTCGGCATGGGCCGCAACCAACACGTCCTCAAGGCCATGCACAACACCCTCGATGAGTACGGCGCCGGTGCCGGTGGCACAAGAAATATCTCGGGTCACAACAAGCATGCTGTCGAACTCGAGAACACGATCGCGAAGCTTCATGCTAAGGATGCTGCACTCGTCTTCAGCTCGTGCTACGTCGCCAACGACGCGACACTGGCTACCCTCGGCAGCAAACTCCCTGACTGTGTGATCCTCTCCGACAGCCTCAACCACGCCTCCATGATCCAGGGTATCCGTCACTCTGGGGCGAAGAAGATCATTTTCAAGCACAACGATGTCGAGGATCTAGAGAAGAAACTGGCTGCCCTGCCGCTACACATTCCCAAGATCATTGCCTTTGAGTCAGTGTACAGCATGTGCGGATCCATTGGTCCCATTGAGAAGATTTGTGACTTGGCAGAGAAGTACGGTGCCATCACCTTTAACGATGAAGTCCACGCCGTCGGCATGTACGGCCCACACGGCGCCGGTGTCGCTGAGCACCTCGACTGGAAGGCCCACCAGCGCGGCGAGACCAAGGGAACTATTACCGACCGCATCGACATCTTCACCGGCACCCTCGGCAAGGCCTACGGCTGCGTCGGTGGCTACATTGCCGGCAGCGCCAAGCTGGTCGACACCATCCGCTCGCTCGCCCCCGGCTTCATCTTCACCACCTCCCTCCCGCCCGCCGTCATGGCCGGTGCCCGCGCCGCCATCGAGTACCAGATGAGCTACGACGGTGACCGCCGCCTCCAGCAGCTGCACACCCGCGCCGTCAAGGAGGCTCTCGCGGAGCGTGACATCCCCGTCATCCCCAACCCCAGCCACATCATCCCCATCCTCGTCGGCAACGCCGAGCTGGCCAAGAAGGCGTCCGACAAGCTCCTCGCCGACCACCAGATCTACGTTCAGAGCATCAACTACCCCACCGTTCCCGTCGGCCAGGAGCGTCTGCGCGTCACCCCCACCCCGGGCCACACCAAGCAGTTCCGCGACCACCTCGTCGCCGCTCTTGACTCCATTTGGACCGAGCTCGGCATCAAGCGCACTAGCGGCTGGGCCGCCGAAGGCGGTTTCATTGGCGTTGGTGAGGCCAACGCTGAGCCCGTTACTCCCCTCTGGACCGACGAGCAGCTTGGCATCGCCGATGCCGTCGCTGAGCTCCGCGCTGCCCAGGCCGCCGGCGAGAAGAAGGGTGTCACCAACCAGCTTCTTGAAAGCATTGCGCTCGAGCAGGAACGTGAGGCGCTCAACGCTGCTGAGGAGGCTGCTGATGCTGCCAATGCCGCTGCTGCTGCTTCCGCTTAAGTGTTCTTCTCCTTGATGAAGATGCTTCAAACAAAGTAAGCATCGTTGCTCCAGGACGGGTGAACACACACACAAGGGGAGCTCAACGGGCCCTTTTCTCTTCTCTCTCAATGAAAGAGAAAGTATCTCACGTTCCTTGGAGCGAGCGCGCAGCACGGCGGAGGAGGAAGGGAGCAACGATGTCATATTTGTCCTATTTTGTCTTGTTCAGGCGATACCAATTGCCTGCATCTGTCCTGTCTACTACTATACCAATACCTTGGTGCTCTTCGATTCGTTTACCTATCAAGCCGTCGGCCACCCTCTCTTTCCCCAAAAAAAAAAAGAAAGAAAGTTATGGTTGTTCTGGCTTGGCATACACAATTTTTGATAACAAAATCAAATGATTCTTTTTGGCTGGGACACCACAAAAGATGGTGTCCCGAAGAACCCGAATGGGTCAAATGCCGCTACACAACTTTTTTTGGTTCCTGATATGCTTTTGAGTGAAGTGAAATGTAATGAGACTGTGTTTAGACTTGAATGTGAAAATGTTGACATATATGAAACGTATGAACTGTCTTATCACGGAACACGCCCGTTTGCCATTCGAACGGACGTTCTACCGTGGGACACTGTATATCTCTCCACATGTGAGATATTTCAAAGTCTCCCTTTAGTTCTCATCTCAAACGCGAGCAGACACGATGATTCACCCGACTCGTTCATTCGAACAAGGCAATGATGAGAGCATCAATGAAAAGCCGACAGAAGACAAGTTAATACACACATTTTTACCATAGACACTAAATGACACTCGGAATAGCATCTGACATCCTACACCACAAGCCCTCATTACATCCACTATACCCCTACCACCCCTCGGTCCCTACAGCCCCCTCGACAGAACCCATTAAACAATTCCCATACCCAACCTGGCACCCAACCTGGGCCCAACAGTGCAACAAGCTCGAGCCACATCTTCCTGCCGACCCGCAGCACTCTCCGAACCTGCTCCCCAAGCACGTCTGGCCAAAGTCGGGGCCACACTCGCCGTTGATGCTGATGGTTAAGTCGCCGTCTTTTGGAGGTGGGGTTGAAGAGGTGGTTGTTGGTTTTGTTACTGATGTAAAACCACAAAAGAGGTTAGGAGTCAGCTTCAGCTCTTCTCATCCTTGTACTTCAATAGAACTATGCCAAGTGTGTTCTTCCTGCTAGATTGTTTGGGAGGAAATCATCAATGTTATGGTTCACGAAGACAAAGGGCAAATGGGAGGGGGAGACAAAGGTGAAGGGTAATACTTGCTGAACCGGACCCCTTTCGGATGAGAGGGGGTTGGATTTGGCGAGCGAAGTTCACGGTATTAAGAGATGAATGATGGGGAGGGCCAAGAGAGGCCAGTAGGGAGGACGGGGAAAGGTCTTACTTGTTGTAGAACGAGTGCTAGAAGTGCTTATGCTCGTGGTTGGAATGACTAGGACAGTAGAACTCGTGCGGATGCTTGTGCTAGTAGTGGAAGTGCTCGTAGTTGGTGGAACGAGGACGCCAGTGGATCGTGTCTTTATGCTTGTGCTTGGGCTTGTGCTCGTGGTAGTTGCAAGGACTGTGGATCTCGTGGTGGTACGGCTGCTGGTGAAAGTGCTCGAGGATTTGATGCTGGTGGTTGATGTAGTAGTTCTTACCGTCGAGGTAGAGCTAAGCGACGGAACAGCTGGTCCGGTACGGTACCAGTTTTCCGCCGGGTCGCCCAGACACTCTCCTACTGTCACCGCCCTGTATCCCTTGGAGAAAAGTGAAGTCAAGATGTAGTCGGTCAGGTTGTAAACCGTCTGTACGTGAATGTCGTGTTCGATATGGAGGAAGCTGTCGCTCGAGGGATTGGAATTCTTAATTGCCTTATCCCAGATGTTCTTGCTAGTCTGGATCTGTTTGGCGTCGTCGTGCAGGTAGCCCTCGGTGTCAAGATTGAAGTAAACAGCATGGTAGCCGAGCGTTGACAAGACGTTTTGGCAGTTCTTCTCGCAGATCGAATAAGGCGGCCTAGTTGAGAGTCAGAGATGAGAGCATAGTCGAAAATCCGTGTGAACTTACCTCATATACGTTGGGAAGAAACCAAGGATAGAGTTAAATGCAATCTCGTTCCACACCATCTGGTTCGTCATTTGAGTGTTGGTCAGCTGACTGGCGTTCTCGTGGGACCAAGTATGGCTGGCAATCTGGTGGCCCTCGGCATGCATTCTCTGTGAAGAGAGTCAGTCAACAATTAACCAAAAAGCCGTCCAGGACAAGTTATTTACCCTGATAATCGCCGGATAGGGAGTACTCGGGTCGTTGATCATTCCTTTACCGATGTTATTGCCCGTGATGAAAAATGTGGCCTTGACCCCATAGCTCTGTATCCAACGTCAGCCATTATCCTCCGTAATAAAGCGATGGAGTTCCAACCTTCAACTTGTCGAGTAGATCGTTGGTGTAGAGGTATGGTCCATCATCGAATGTCAACGCAATGTCTCCGTCGGTAACGCAGTCGTAGATCCCCCCTCCAGCATAGAGGACTTTGCCCACTTTTGGCCTTGAAATTCCGGACGTGTCAGGCCCTGAAGGCTTTTGGTTCTGCGCCGGTCGTTAGTGAAGATTTCGGCTTTGTTTGGGTGGTAGTCATTCATACCCCGTCACAACCTGGACCATAGTTTATTTGGCAGTCAGGAGCAGTGCAATAGTCCTTGCCCACTCCACACCATCTATCAAAAGGATGTCAGTATTCATACTCAACAGCTTGAGAATAGGAGAGCTAGTCGAACCCTTCAAAGGAGCAGCACTTTCCAGCTGCACAACTCCCAAGCCCTGGCCCGCATTGTTGGTCGTTGGCATCCCGCTTGCGCGGGCCAGAGTTCCGCTCGAGTGTTGGCGCACGCTCGCTCAAAGGAGTAGCTGCGTGCACAGGTCCCGAACGGAATGCCTTTAGCTCGGACAAAAGTTTCCTGCCTCCCAGAATTTTTGGCACATGTTGGCCACCGCTGGCATCATGAGCAAACGTCAAGCCAAGCGAAGTGACTAAGAGAGCGGAAGAGAGCTTCATGTTCGTGACCGATCAGAGGATGATATCCGTAAGCGGGTATGTCATCGAGTGACTACGTGCCAGCGCGACAAGAACAAAAAGTAAAAGCGAATAGACGAGCCGCAGGACGTGTAAAGGGGCGATGCAAAAGAAGAACCAGGCCTCCTAAAGTAAGGGAATGAAGACAACCAGGCCGGCCTTGGTTTAACGAGTGGAAAGACGAAATATATCGCGAGTACACGCGGTAATGTTGCAGATCGGGTCAACTTTTAGATTGCATGGAGGGATGGGGGGAGCAACATAAATGAAAACCACGGATACCATCTCTCTGGGAGACGCGGCGTTAACATGGCATACAACCACAAGGTAGCGATGTACATATTATCGTCCCTCCCATCGTAAACTGTGTCCTTGCAGTTGCGGGACCTTGTCTTGCCTCGTTCCTCTCGCTGCAGCTGTGGTAGGCATATAAGGTGCTCGTAACATGGAGTCAGGGTGCTGGAAGATGATGTGTAGTTGGAACTCGACTCGTACAAAATGCAGCCTCGGAACGAGGACGACTGGGACCCCGGCCCTATCCCGCGACGAGTTCCTGCCGGTAGCCGACGTAGACGAGGTTAAGAATATCCACCATTCTAGAAGAACAAGCTGTCGATCCGCTGTCCCTTTCGGTAAACATGTCATTTGTGTCACAAGCCCCTGTTTCCGTCAGAGCGCCACCCAACGTGTTTGTGCGTATTAAGGAGAGAAGGCATCAAGAAGCCCACGGAGGTTAAGGTTTCAATACAAAGGGAGGCAAGCATGGTGATACCAGGTCGCATATCACAACCGCGGCCACAACGTCGGAGTCGAGGAGGAAGGTGCAGAGGGTAGACTCGGGGAATGAGATATGGCGCCACGGTGTAAGCATTCCGAGAAACCGACCAAGGCAATCCGGGGGTGTCTGTGGGTATTCGGGGGATGTAGAGCTGATAATCCCCGAGCAGGGACCAAGGCACGCACTTGAAGATGGCCAAGCATTCCTTCAATCGAAGGATGTTTGTTCCCATGGCTCAAATGGGAGAGCTGTAAGAATGTTTGTTCTCTTGCAAGATGAAATATGCGGGGGATCAGCCTCATGGCCGGCTGATGTTCCGGTCGCTTGCCGGCAGATCTGGGGTCCTCGAGTGCCAGGGGTCTTGATTGTAAGGGGCAACCTGGGAATAACCCCAAAAAGAGGTGATGGTGCGGCAAAATGCACAAACAGGCCGAACGGAGAGGATGTCGCGCTGGAATATCGAATCGTTGTCGATATCTGAATTTCGACTGAATTGGGGTGGCTGTGACCCGTTGATGGAGCAGCGGAGGAGAGGAACCGACAACCATGTTCTGTGAAAAGTCGGTTAGGAGACGTGATTTACAACCAGAAAAGGATGAAAACGTCAGCTTTGTGAGTTGCTGTTGTTGCTTTGCAGCGAAGGGGCCGTAAACGAAGGCGACTGAAGCATTCGTTTAACGTAACCGCAATCTGGGTCCTGGAGCCAGGACGAGAAGAACTCGACACTGGTCACCGAGAGATTTTACTGCGTTTCGCACGGAAATCATGCCGAGTCGAAAAGGGTTGTGAAACGAAGATGAAGCCCTAGAGCTAAGGTAATGTGAAGGAAGTGACGACCTCGAGCATGTTTTCTCCCCGGTAGCCCTCTCTTGATCACGACAACCCGTCATACCTGATGCCTACCTCTGAGGAGGCTCGACTGTCACGAAAAGACTGGAAACGGAAGCTTCCGCCTTGTCGAGTTCTTTCCTTTCTCAGACCCAATTCCTCTACTCCAACTGTTTCCCGTCCTGATCCATCTCTCCTAATTCGACCTTGTCCTACTTATCCAAACTGCGAGAAGGCGATTAACACATGATCGACCTTGAGCGCTTCGACCTCGTCTCTGCAACCATCCACGATGCATACATTAATTGCATAGGAAAACCTCCGTCGACCATGGGACCGCCCGCAAGAAAACCCGCGAAGCCAGGTGTCGTCGTCATCCAGGACCCAGCATCTGACTGTGTGACTGCCGCCTTGCCGGAAATAGCCCAGTTGCTCTCGATTAGATCATTGACGGTTGTTGTAGTAGCTGAGGTGGTCGGTCGATGCGGAAACTCGCGCAGCCCAAGCGATACATTCAGCATAACACCACCACCCCCTTCCGTGGTGGTAACGTGCCATGCATCAGGTACACAAATCTACCCGTATGTTGTATCATCTCTTCTTTTCCCCTCGAGGAACCCTCCGTAACCGTGACCAGCGATCGATTCAAAACAAAATATGTAAAATAAAATAAAATCTGGTAAAACAAAACAAACCAAAAGAGCGGTAAAGCGGGTAAAACGGGTCGGCTCGGTTTTGCTAAAACACCCAAAAATTTCGACCCAAGGTTCCAGACATTGAAAGGGGTAGATTTTAGCCGTTCAAACCGGTCTATCGCATGATAGGAACCTGGGCTTGAGGGTATTTAAACGCGCTGTAAAAATGAAGCTCCCGGTAGTTTACTTTGTAGCTTATTGGGATGATTTTGTAGTGTTGTAAGGGGGTTGTCGTATTGGCTTCCCTACTAGTCGACTTGTATAAGATTCGCTGGCGATTACCCCTTATTATAGTATTGTAATCTATAAATTATCCTATAAATTACTCCCCCCTTCTTTATTCTATTGAAATATTTTACTATTTTTCTTTCTTTCCCCCTCTTTCCCCCTACTTTTGCAATTGATTAGTTAATAATTCGCCTGTAGTAATATAGCCGATTCCACCCCTCCCTTTACTAGTAATGCTAGTATCGACCCCCCTATTACCCCCCTTCCTCTTAATGCCTTTAGCGTTCTTAGGAGTTATTTTATTAGGGTTTTTAATTGTATTAGAGAAATAGTTCGTATATTTATTAACGAGGTACGTAATTTCCGCTGGCGATTACTGTTATTATAATATATTTTTATTAATTTGTAATTTATTTATACTAGTTACCCCTCTAAGTTAGTAAGCTTCTTCGAATTAAATATAAGGGGAAAGAATATACTATCGAATATTGGCTAGAACGTTGTAAACCCCGTACATTTTCAATTAGTAAGTATAGTATTTAGTTTATTAAATAAAAGGTCGATAAAGTTAGTAATTATAAGACTGTTAGTTAAGTTTAGTATTATAATAATTATAATATTATTTATATTAGCAATTCTATTAGCGGCGCTATCGATTACCTTAAAGATGCCTATTAGATTGACGAAAAGGCAGAAGTTCCGCCCGCTAAGCGCTAGAAGACTATAGTATCTTAAATTGTATTTAACTAAATTGTAGTAATTTACGAGTTTAGCCGTACTTTTATTACGAAGCTATTTGTAGATACCTTTAGAAATTTATTGCTTTTATAGATCGTAGACTACGATATCCCCTTCGCCGCTATCTCTAACCCGGCCTTCCGCTAATTTTTCGCTCTCCTTAATTCCGAATTAGTAATTAGATTATTGCTATAGGACGGCGTAACGATTAAAGGCTAGATCGATCGCAGGTATTTATTATAGTTTATATTTATTAAGAATAGATTATTCGCAACTCCCTTTAAAAAGTATATTACCTTCGATTTTGGACTTTTAGTAATAGTTATACCCTCTTAAGTATTTGTATTTATTATATCGACGAGAGCCGGGTCCTATATAATTATTTATTTAATTTATATAGAGTTAAAGGGGGGTATAGCGGTATAAATATTGGAGTAGAAATATTCTATATATTTAATCGATAGGGGTTAATTAAGACTAATTATAGTTAAATTTAAACCTAATTGTATATTGGTTATATTAATTGCGATAATATTAATTCTAACGATATATATGTGAACTTTCTAGTCGAAAAGCTCTACTCTAATAATAACTTTCCGACCGACGATTATACTTTTAATAAATTTAAGAATCGATTATAATTACGTTACTTTAATTATATCCTTAATTTCGCTATTAAGGTATTTTTCGAAGGCGAAATTTGTATTATAGTTCGAGAAGGAGATTACTAGATTTAGTAAGAAGAGGAGACTATATTAAAGGAATAGAAGAAGCGGAGTGCTATTAGCAAGCTTCGAAATGTAGTTATATTTATTCGCCGTTCTCCTTAATATAGAGAGAAGTTTGTTAAGTTCGTAAGGAATAAATTAACCGAATTAGAAAGGAAGGAGTATAGCGATATTTTTTTTAGGCTAAACGTTGAATCGGCTGTTCTTACTAGTAATAATAATATTCGATAGAATTTAGTCTATTTTATAATTTAACGTACGTTCGATTTAAGACCGGTCGTCGATATATATTATTATTAGAATTTCCGCTAGCTAGATATTAGTAAGCGTATTTTAATAGAGGATATATTAACGAAAGAAGATTAGGATATATTTATTTATATCGTTCGTATTTTTAAATTATTTAAGAAGATAATTAAGGTCTTTAAATAGTGTAAACTTTATTTCCCTATAGTTTTCGCTACCTTTTATTAATTGTTAAAGGATTTTAAGTATTAGTGAGACTTCTATAATAATAAAATCGCGGCTAACGACGACGACGAGAATAAAGAGATATTAAATAGTATTTCTAACGATAATAAGGGGGAAGAGGAGGAGGAAGATACTTTTAATTTATTCCGCTACAAAATATTTGCTAGTAGTTAATCTTAATTACGACCCCGCTGCGCTAGAAATCTATTGCGTTACTTAATTAGATTTGACGTAGATTTACCTAGTTTATTACAACGTAATCACTTACTAGTAATCTCCTCCCTTCTTATTAGTAATTAAATATTTAGTAATTTATCTTGCCCTCTACGTATAATTAGTAATCTATTTTGTATTTTACGTACGGCTAGTAATTAGTTTAGTACTTAATGTAATGTTAGTAGTCAAATTTGTATTAGTAATAATTAAATTTATATTAATAGCCGTTAAATTGAGCCTCTCCCCCTCTTTCGCTTATTTAACGTTAAATATATATTTATCCAGTAGAATATCGATTAAGCGATCGCTAAGCTCGAGAAATATAGGGAGCTTATAGGTAAATCGACGTTGTATTAGATTGTTATAGTCTTTTACTCCAGTTATAGGCAGAAGTAGATCGAAAGGAATATTTTTAAATATAAAGTTAGTAAAGTCGTTAGTAATATTAAGACTATTTACCGTAAAGAGTATTAATATTGTAATATTATTTATAATACTACCCCAATTATTACCGCCCCCTCTTCGCCGCTAGTATAAGTATAGAGGGACGATGATTTATACGGTTTAACGATGCTAAACTACTATTCGACCCCGGTATTACGGTTAAGTTTTGACGAAGAATTATAGTAGTATTTGAAGGAGGATCCTTAGTTAATAATTAACCCGCTAGTTTGGTAGGTTTAGAACGAGGGTAGATACTTTCGTTTAGTGATAATAGTATTTAATTATTTATTAATCCCTTTTATATTTGACGAGTGCGAAAGGGCATTCAATTCAACTGGTTTAATACTATTATCGCAATAATATAGATTAAACGATAAGACAATTAACAAATTATTAAATTTGAAATTATAGGGTCGTTTGGAAGGGGTGGACTTGTGATTCCTCTATTGTTTTGCTCGTTATTATACTCGTTATTACCTTTCCTTATTGTATGAATTTTTCCGGTCGTTTTTATTGTATAATCGTATTGATACGGGTAATAAAAGTGTGTATTTACGTATATTTCGGAGGCCGGAAAAATATGTATTCCGGTATAAAATATACAAAATAAACCAAAGCAGCATGGGAAACAAAACAAAAGGTCGATTTTTACCCAAAACAAAATAAAACGGTCAAAAAAGATTTTTGTTTTGGTTTGAATCGATCGCTGACCGTAACATTCTTGGCATCGCTGTCTCTCCAACTGCATGTTCGTGACCATAACCGGTTTTGATAGTGAGCGGATCCGTCGTCTTTCCCAACAACATCTGTCCGCACACGTCCTTCGCCTCGGAGAAGATAATCCATAGGCTTCTCCAAGGCCATTTCACCTGCTTCCTCACCGAGCATTTCCCTGGTATGGCTCGGCTAACCTTGAGATGGACAACGTGTGGTCGCGATGAGGCTCTCTATTTCAAGCCCATGCGCATGTATTGACTCCTGACATCTTTCCTCCCTTCAGACTGATGGCCTCCCAATGTGGATATATATAGGTGCCAACGTCACACTCGTGATTCTTGCGTTCCTACCGCGCGTCAGTTTGCTCGTATAGCATGAGCTGCTCTGTTACTTCGCGAATAAGAGATGACACGCTGGTGCAGTGGCCGGACAGGAGTTCACCGCGGTCACCGTGGCCGTGATTTCGACTTTGGACACGAGGAGGCGGGTTGCGATGGGGGAAGGCCATCATCTTGGACGGCTCGTTGTTTTTTCAACGTGATGGGAATGGAACCAAGGGAGGAAGGAATCGATTTAGGATTGCGAGAGCCGTGGGAGTGCGATTGAAGAGTCTCAGAAGAGCGGTTCGAAGGGCACTTTGACAACTTTAAAAAGGAAGGGGCAGTAGAGGATGGTTGGGTGTCGGGGGGTTCAAAAAGCGGGTGCGTCCTACAATAACTTGGGGTATGAAGGAGTTCCATTGGAAAGAGATGGTTGGCGACTATATTCCGGCGATGAGGCTGTTCGGAGCTGACATGATTTCCACTTGGCTTTCGTACCGTGCCTTTGCGGTTGCCGCGTCGAGATTCCGTGACCGGGACGGAGGCATGGATGCGAGAACGGGACGCTATCCGGGGCCGATGCTCGGCTACAGAGCGGGATTTTGCGGGGCCAATGGCCTATGATCCGGGGTGGGGGGGGGGGGGGGGGTGTGGAAAGGGAGCGGCTACGGGCAATGACTCCTCCGCTGCTGCAGGGACGTTATGGGGCTGTCTTGGGCGAGCTGCAGGTCGCCCAGCCAAACAAAGGGTCCCCCAATTGCGCTGCAGCGATTGGTGAATGAAATTTTATAAGTGACATCAGATCATCGACTCATCCCACTTCAAAACATTGTAACTACCCCTCCACCAACCTCATCTCAGTATATCTCGAGAAGAAGAGAATCCGGTGAGCAGTTTCTTGCAGAAACTTGAAAATAGCACCCGCGCTTACACTCGAAACAGGCCAAAATGTCCAGCTACGACAAGTACCAGGTAAAATCCCTGAAGACATTCTCCATGCGTTGATTTCGACCCCGCGATACCCTCACTTTGGCTACCCCTCCTCGAGTCTCACCACCACGCCTGACTCAACCCTTACCCACGAGATCCCGAGCACTCTTCTCACCCAGGCCTTGCCCGCCTTTAATCAGCTCATGTGACGCCAAGCTAACTCACTATGTCACTCAAAGACCCCCCTCGCCACGAGGTATGCGTCCCAGGAGATGATGTCCATCTTCTCGGCCCGCACCCGTGCCTCCACCTGGCGTCAACTCTGGGTCTGGCTGGCCGAGGCCGAGCAGGAGTTGGGTCTCAACATCCCGGAGGAGGCCATCGAGCAGATGCGCCAGCACGTTACCGTTACCGACAAGGCCTTTGATGTCGCCCGTGAGTACGAGAACAAGTTCCGTGTAAGTTACCCTGCAGCCAAATGACGAAAGATCTCTGCTAACGTACCATCATAGCACGATGTCATGGCCCACGTCCACGCCTATGGCGAGGATGCTCCCGCTGCCGCCGGCCACATTCACTTGGGTGTAAGTGAACATTGCTCCCTGAACCTGTGAAGACCTGCGAGCTGACCTTGACCGACCTCCCATCACGCAGGCCACCAGCTGCTATGGTACGACTTTAACTAGTTCCTTCTTGAAAAAGAACCGCACTGACCAGTTGAAACAGTCACCGACAACGCCGACTTGATCTTCATCCAAAAGGCTCTTGACCTGATCCTCCCCAAGTTGGCCAAGGTCATCCAGAACCTCAAGGAGTTCGCCCTCAAGTACAAGGACACCCCTACCCTTGGCTTCACCCACTACCAGCCCGCCCAGCTCATCACCATCGGCAAGCGCGCCTGCCAATGGATTCAGGAGCTCGTCATGGACCTCGAGGACATCGAGACCGTCCGCGAGCGCCTCCAGTTCCGCGGCGCCCAGGGCACCACCGGCTCGCAGGCCACCTTCCTCGAGCTGTTCGATGGTAATGCCGACAAGATCGTCGAGCTCAACAAGATCCTTTGCAAGAAGGCCGGCTTCCCCTCCGCTTACCCCATCTCCACCCAGACCTACACCCGCAAGGTCGACCTCCGCGTCGCCAACGCCGTGTGCGCCCTCGGCGCTACCGCCGAGCGAATCGCCGCCGACATCCGCCACCTGGCCAACCTGAAGGAGATGGAAGAGCCGTTTGAGAAGTCGCAGATCGGCAGCTCAGCCATGGCCTACAAGCGCAACCCCATGCGCTCCGAGCGCATCGCCGCCCTCTCCCGCAAGCTGGCCAACCTGCCCGTCAACTTCAGCAACACCTTCAAGGCACAGTGGTTCGAGCGCACGCTCGACGACAGCGCCATCCGCCGCATGGACATCCCCGAGATGTTTTTGCTCGCCGACTCGATTCTGCTCGCCCTCGACAACGTCACCAACGGCTTGGTCGTCTACCCCCAGGTCGTCCGCGCCCGCATCGACCAGGAGCTGCCCTTCATGGCTACCGAGTCCATCCTCATGAAGCTCGCCCAGCACGGCGTCTCGCGCCAGGACGCCCACGAGGAGATCCGTGTCTTGTCCCACCAAGCTAGCGCTGTCGTCAAGCAGGAAGGTGGCAAGAATGATCTGCTCGAGCGCATCAAGAAGGCCGAGTTCTTCAAGCCTGTTTGGGGCGAGATTGACGGGCTTGTTGACCCTGCTTTGTTCATTGGCAACTCCCCCAAGATCGTGGAGAATTATTGCAATGGTGAGGTTGCTGAGAGGTTGAGCAAGTACCAGGAGACGCTTTCTAAGGCGGAGACTGCTCAGCTTTCTATCTAAGGAGATGGAATGAAGTGGCTTGCTTTGGAACAATCGGGTATAAACGGATTTTTTGGTGTATAAAAGGATTCAATAAAAATATGACAGGATTTCTGGACGCTTGGTACCCCTTGGCGTGTTGACGTGGTTCTTTAACATGCAAAATGAGTATCATTGATCGTGTATGTGAGAGTCTGACGGACGACATTAGCAACTATGAGGAGAGTTGAAGGGAGAGGTGAAGAGGACACTAAAGAGGAAATTGAAGGAGAATTGAATAAATAGTAAAGAGTTAGTAAAGAGTTGATAGTGAAAGAGAGGTTAAGATGGAAAGCTAGTATCCCTTTCGCCTCCCTGTCTAGGTGATGGTTCCCGCTCTTCAATATGGGGTGCCATATCAACAAGCTTCTACTACCATGTCTGTTGGTCGAGCTGCTTATGAACTGGGCTTTGAGAATGTTTCAAGATGTTGGACCATTCTCAATTCGAATACCCTTGCCCCCTTTAATGGCATGTGTAAATGAACCTACTCGTCGTGATATTGGAGTCAGGACCAGAGGTGATTTCAAAGCCATGTCTGTGTAATTCGATTGCTGTCCTAGAAACGCAAGGCGAGATCATCCGTCTTGCATCGTAGAATCTCTGTAAGCACCTCAAGATATCCGTATGTATGCCAGAGTGCCGTTGGTCGTACTCTAAAGGGCGTTATGGCATGAAACTTGAGCGATATTCAAAGGTCATAATATGTCTGGTACTACTCATCTAATGCTTGGTAATAAATGAGTGCATGAATGCTGAGAGGAAAGAAAATGAGCAGAAACTTCTCAGGGTGAGGGAAGAAATGGGATGAAAGTTTTCTGAGGAGAGGGGGATGTAATTCCCTTTCAGACAGAGACCAAAGTAAAGAACTCCCTTTGACGCGTGACAAACCTAAACGGGAAAGAGAACACACTGGAAAAAGGGAGGGAAAAAAAGGAAAGAAAAAAAAAAAAGAAAAAAAAAAAGGGAATTATCAGATGACAATAGTTTGACACCGGATACCCAACTCTCGAGAGGTTTCCAAAATGAACCCAAAACGTCAGGGAAAGAAAAAGAGCAGGCCCCTTCATTCCACAATGTTCGTGACATGCATCATAATAATGAAACGAACCTCTTGACTCCAAAGTTCATGACAGAGAAAGACAGATCAGAGACTCACACCATGCACTCCTCTATAATATCACATGGAGAAAAAACGAAATCCTGCGACGAACTAGTCGGGTTATACCCACCAACCTCTTCGCCACAATCCGTCTGCGCCGTCATGTAGAAATCAAACGACGCGTCTTCGAACAGGCCATGAGACGGCTGAGATGTGGACGCCGTGGCAAAAGGGTTGGGATTGGACCATCCCGGAAATTCCTGCTGAGGCTGCTGTTGGGCTGCCTGGGCCTGCTGGGTTGTCGCAACGCTTTGGCTTGGCCCTACCATTGGAGTGGTGGATGAGGATAGCGTCTTGTTGAAGATGTTGTTAGTGTTCGCTGATGGGTTATTGTTGTTGTTGTTATTGTTGTTGCCAAATTGGTAGTCGCCGAACGGAGCAAATGATCCGCCATCTTGCCGTTGTTGGCTCGAGTTATTGAACCAGTTCTTGTGCGGACCGCCCGAGATATCTGCCATCGTTGCTGCCTGTCCGGGCTCTCCCAAACTTCCTCGCCTAGGATCGGTGCAGGTACCATAGGCGGAATCGGCGAGTGAAGTGGGATTCTTTCGGGCGGAGAAGAGCGACACGCTTGTTGATGGTTGGCTGAAGTTGGGGACATCTTGGAATGGGTCGTTCAGCACAGATGATGGGCTTGTTGGAACGTGGTGAACGCTTGAGTGGGAGGGTAAGTTGAGCCCTGGCCTCTGCCTCATGAAGGTTTCGGGTGTCTCGCTCATCAAGCCATCGCGGTCGACATCCGTGGATTGAGAGTCCATGTATCCTACTAGGCTCTCCTGATCCGAGTTTGAATCCTTGGAAGTGGGCATCCGAGGCGCAGAGACTAGCCCGAGACCACAGGCCATCTCTTCGGATGCATGATGGACGGTGCTGCTGTGAACAGTACTCGCCAGTGACTCTCGCCTAGAGTCTTGGGCCAATAGTGTCTCCCTGAGCTGCCGATTTTCTTCTCTGAGTTTCTGGATTTCACTCTCGAGGCTGGATCTGGAAGGGGCCAATCTCAATATCCTATGATTGGTTGGAGCGACGGTGCCGGAGACCGAACCTTGGCGAACATTGTCTCCAGCATTGTATGTGACGTTCATCGAACCTCCTGTTCGGTATATCGCGTTTTCTCGCCCCTCCATGTCAAAGTCTGATGAAAGCCTGATCTGCTCGTTATGCTGCTGGACCAATGGCGTGAAAAGGTCACGCATTATACGCCACTTCTCCCGCTTCCCTTTAGACACCTTCTCGCATTCGAGATCCAGATGATTCTGGAATGCTAAGGGGTCACAGAAAGGCTGCCAGCAACGGCGGCAAAGACCAACCCGTGGATGTGGGTAATTGTCGTCTTGAATCTCAAACGACGATATCATCCGAGGGTCCACACTGAGGCGATGGGCCGGTCGGAGCAGATGTCGTGCTAGAGTTGAGATGTCTCGATGTGGCGTATGGCATGGATCAGACTTGTCCCTGGTCTCCTTATTGTAGAGGTGGGGGTGGGAGTGGCGGAAGATACACGGCATAGTGCTGTCGGTGAATCCCTCGTTATCTCCGAGCCCTTCTGTAGGGTCTGGCTTGAATTTCTTTCTTGAAGGGGCACCATCGCTGTTTCTCCTCCGTGGGCGACCTAGGGCACTGCTTCTTTGTTGTCTCGATGATTGAGCATGCCTCGAGGTCTCTGGGGTATTGGTGCCATTATTCCCGCATGTTATTGAGCTAAATGGGGCTGCCGCGGATGTTAAGACTTGTGGCACAAGATTGGAGAGCGTTGGGTCAACCGGAATATCACTGATCCTGAGAGGTTGGTTGCCGTGATATGTCTGGTCAAATCGTTCAATCATGGTTCCGTTCCTCCGTAGCCGGGTAGCAGGCGATGTCCAAGGGATAAGTTGAGGAGCATCATGATGGTGATTTGGATCATCATCATCTTCATCGAATATGGCGGACTGGTCGGTGTCGTCCTGAAATAGGGTAAAATCTTGATGATGGTTGGGGACAGGCAGAAACTCAGACGACTGCTTGATAACAGGAGTAGAAGATGCTGAGGCAATGTGCGGCCCAGGTTTTAGCCGGTAAACGGGAGCCATAGGAGAGGTATCCGTGGGCTGTTTGCCATTGGATTTGCTCCGGGTGTACATCCATCCATGGGCCTTCTCCATGTGTTGTTTGCAGTTCGATTCGCGTTTGGACTCGTATTCACAACCTTCGTATTCGCAGGCGTAGATGATGGGATTAGGAGAGTGCTTATCGTTGTTGTGGCGTTCGAGTTCCTTCAATGTTGGCCAGCCGAGGTCGGAGTACTTGCAATCGGAATGTTGGCACTTGAATGGTCGAGTGTGAGATTTGCTGTGTTTGTTCAGATCACAAGGTCTGGCGAAGACTTTGGTACAGTCCGGGCAGTTGTACGGGCCAGCGGCATGACTACGTGCCTCAGGATTTGCGGAAGATGAAGCCATGTGAGGCAGATATGGTCGGGATGTCTCGGGGGATTTTGTCCGTCTCATACGCAAGATAATAGCCACACGGGATACCCTGAGGTGTATTAGTCCTCATACTCGAACTGAGAAAGGAGGAGAAATGTCTACAAGCAGACCTCGAGTAGACTCTGTCGGGGGGGTTGTTGGACCTTGATATGCTCAAAAATGGTCACAACTCGCGTCGGACGAATTCCTTTAACTTCCTTGTCGATGGCCAGCTTAGGCAACCACGCACTCCAAGGGGCTGGGCAGATGTTGATGCGGGGTCGAGAAAGAGCTGGAGACCACTTGGGCGTATTGTTTGACAGATGAAACGCTAGTCGTAATGCCTTATGGGGATCTAATGATCGAAGTGATAAGGAGGTCTGGTAGTAAATAAGGGTGAAAGCGATAACGGTGAGGATGAGTCTTGGGAGGCTCTTCCGATATTGGAGTAGGACAAACCGCAGCTAATGAAAATCGATGTTCTTTTTCCCAGGTTGTTGGTAAGTAATGAAGAGGAAGTGAGCGAGTGCCCAGTTGTACAAGTACGATTCCATCCATGATTCCGAGCGCGGGGAGGTCGCCATCTCGAGGAGCAGACATGGTACAAGACATAAGCCGGGTTGAGGATGATGCTGCGCATTCGTTGCGCAGAAAAGAGGCTCAGCACCAAGGCAACCAAGGAGGCCAATGGCTGGCGACGATGATACCATGGGAGGTTGGTGTTGGAGCGTGCACGGACCACGCGAACCTTGGATGTCGCAACCGGCCAATGACGATGGCGTTCGTTATTGGGTTCTCACGCGTGTTGGACGTCGTCTGGCTCTTGAATGGCCTAAAGCGTAATAGCGTCGCGTAGTCTGATGTGGTCGTAGGCCGCCCACCACTCTTTCACACCACATCGTCAAGCCGTTCCTCGTTACCCAGCCCTACCCGTCCCCAGGTACTCGTAAAGGATGACCGTTGACGATACAAGCCACGACGGAAGTTCTGCAGGGTCCAAGTGTTGAACAACGCCATGCTTGAGTTTCAACGACGCTTTCCCTGTAGGGAAGCATACTTTGCATCGCCAATGTAAGATTCCCCAACAATTCAAGGTCTTGACTTTTCTGACGGAGGTTCTCGCCCTCATAAGCTGAGCTCCAGAGGTCTTGACAAGTATCGGGCCATATGAACGCTTATCACAATAAGGTATATCCGCCCAAGCCCCATGGTTGCCCCCGGCCCAGAGTCGGGCTGTGCTGGTCGGCTGCGGGGAATGTTTTGCAATGCGTTTGTTTTGGGCCGGTGTACTTGGCTCTTCGGTGAAATCGAGTCTTCGTTGAGATGCCGTCAACTGTCTCATATGTTGTCAAACGATCGTGGTTTCGTCGACGTCGAATGATGGCTGATATGGTTTCCTGTTCTTGGCGGTATTAGTTACATGGTTGCTGACAAAGCCTTTGAATGAAAAAGCATGCTTACCCGAGACGCCACCGAGACCATACCGCATGCCAGGACTATATGTTAGCTTTCTTTTG
Source organism: Copromyces sp. CBS 386.78 (assembly GCA_030685235.1). Lineage (NCBI taxonomy): Eukaryota > Fungi > Ascomycota > Sordariomycetes > Sordariales > Sordariaceae > Copromyces > Copromyces sp. CBS 386.78. Next base: position 46,627 of record MU839130.1, on the reverse strand, counting down.
ATGTGTGGCCATGCGGCTGACGATGCTGTCATAACAGTCGCGGTATGTCAAAAGACGCTTGTCTTCGAGGGCATGATCCCTCTTGCCCTGCCACCGGATGACCGTATGTGTGAGTTGTCGTCCTGTTTGGATAAGTATACTGTTTGAATCCGGCTCGCTGACCTCGATGATTGGCCGGGAGGATGAAGGAAGGCAATACTGCGATATTCGATCGTGAAACAGAAAGGCAAGGACACTTGACCTTCCCTAACGAAGCTGAACGCCCAAATCAATCTGAGGTAGGTCAAATTTCACATATCGTGTCCTTGAATATGTTTATATCGGAAAGGCGTGCGAGAGCCAACTGACAACTTTGCTCCAAAAACCCCTGTGGCTTTGCTAGAGAGAATCTTTCCTATAGACTAGTCTGGTGTTGATTTCAGCACGAGTTAGCAGTTTCATCGAAGAAAACAAAAAGTCTGCAGCGTAGCGACTGGAATTCTCGATAATCCTCACCACGACGGATGCAAAACACTGTCCAAAACCATCTAGACGGTCTTCAACATATCAAACCGGCGGTGACAGCGGGTATATAGGGGTTCCAAGGTTCTAAATCAGAAGCAAGAAGAAGGGACCGGGAAACCATGAGTCGTCCAGGGTCGAGCATGAATTTGGATATTGAAGAAGAGATCACGAAGTGGATACAGAACTCCGCCTTGCCGCTGCCGAGAGATTCGAGCATTGCGATTCGAAGCCATTTTGTGGGGTGGAAATTAAGGCTCGCCCGGGCCTGGCATGGTGTTGAAATGAGCACTGGGGAGACTTGACGGGCTTGCTTATTTGATTAAGCTTTTCCTGTCAGGAAGCGAAGCCGCTGGGTAACATTGGCGTTGTGACATTGGGGACCGTGACGGGACGGGAGCCAACAAGGCCAACAGAAGCCAAAGCGTCTACAAGTTTGGCACTGTTGAGTCTTTATTGTGACCTGGTCGGTAGGTGGCTGGGAGGTATGCTTATGGTGTTGAGTGGTGAACAGTGCCCCATGTCGTGAAATCGTTCCAGAAAGATGCAGGTCGAGGATCTAGAATAGATCTTCAGTCATGGTGGCCAGCCAGAGACGAAATGTTGTTTCATTGCCCCCAGATATAAAAAGATGAAAGTGGGGGTATGCGCTGAATAACAGGACCGAGGAAAAGGGGAAACGGTGTCGATCGATTATGCGAGAGACGGCACTCGATGACGCGAACGACTCCAGAAGCGCACAAGGCTCGCCGTCCATTGATTTCCTGATGAGGGGGACGCTCTCCAGAGGCAAGGAGGTTTATCAAACAGCCGTCTGGTCGTGTTGTCTAGAGATCGTCAGACAAGGCCCAGTGAGGCCATGTCTGGAGAAGCTCATTTGGCAAAAGATTGAGCGGTGGACAGCTTCGAACAGGACGCGGAGATGGGCAGGAGCTCGATGTGCAAATCAAATGTGGAAAGAGTCAACCAATGAACTCCCAAGTCGCAAAGTGTCGTCCCCGTAAAATTGTGATCTCGCTTGCGTTTCGCCAGGGAAAGGACATCCAACCGCGCCTGCTAGATTTGGACGGTACCTGCATACATAGTGGGGTAGCATGGACCCACCATCTTTGGACGGGCCCCATTGGCTCCATCAAAGCGCCATCTCCACCTCCACACCTTTTGGTGCAGCACACTTCCCAGCACACTTCCCAGCACACGGGGACGGGGAACCTTCAGTTTGCTGCTCTCAATCAAGATTCGGAATCCCTTCAGAACCCTCCCCCGGTCTCTTCATCTTGACTTCCACCACTTGGCTCCGTCGGTCCTTTGTGAGAAGCAAACCTTTGGTCAAGCCAACGTGCAGGTCACGGTCAACGGCTACCGGAGATTGGAGTTGGCGATGATGAAGGCCATAAAATTTAGTATCTACAACATGGTTACCTGCTAGGGGACCGAACAAGCGGGAAGTGGGAGGTCGATTTAGCCTCTTGATATGCCGGAATTCCTCTTCACAGGGCTTCAATCTCCGGGGACGATGCCTGTCCGGTCCCCATCATGAATTTCCGCCTCTCATTGACCGCCATCTCTTACCCACGTCGCCCTAACCTTTAGCACTCTCTTCGTTACCTTGCCTTCCTTGTCTAGGTAGGTTATCGACAGTGTCGACACCAGCCATCACACGCTGTTACGGACCATCTTCAAGCTGGATACCTATGGTTCTGTGTGTCTCAACACAATAGTATGGCGGCTCATGTGAAGAACCGAGGGAACCACACACACCTTTCAGCAGCCGAAATTGGCTTCCCAGGACTTCCCCAGAGGCGCTGGGCGAAAGACAAAGCGGAGAGCCAAACATTGGCCAACATTCTCACATGTGCGGGTATTCTTGCTAAATTGATCACAGACCATTTGCAGGATGCACCGTAATGGGTTGGGTGCATTCAACCGGCCGGAGGAAGAGAGATGACGCCGTCGATGCGCCGACAGCATAAGCCGTTGTACCGTTGCCCGTCAGCAGCTGTGTCGCTCTGCCATTTCACTGTCAAGAGGAAGTGTGGATGAATGAATGAATGGCAGAAGAGTCATCCCTTAACTAGTACATGAGCGTTGGGAGGGCTGCCAAATCATGATTGAGCGTTGCGCTTGCTTGCTACGGCCATGGATGCCAGCAAGCGTCGCAGGCGTCTCTTCAGCGGTTGAACAAGTGGTGATTGACCCTTGTTGCTGGCCTGCTCGAATTGGTACGGCGATTTGCGCCACGCATGATGGGAAGCCACCGTTGGTCGGCCGCCATTGGACCAATGTTTTCTACACGCCCGGGGCTAGCCAGTGCTAGCACGGCGTGGAGGTGAGCGTGATGCTACTAGATGCTACGCCGATGCTACGTCGAGGGCAGAGGGAAGAAGACAGGGGATGAGTGTCCTCCACCGAACCCCTGGAACTAGTGTCCATCATGGCAACGTTAATTTCCCCCTCTGCAAGGTGGGTGAATGTGGGTGCCAGGACCCCAACTAAGAACTGCTGGGGTCAACCCGCGAAGTGGACGGCAAGGGCTTGGAGAGCCTGGGCAGATGGATGCCATGTTGGATATTTAACACTTGGGATTCCTCGACCTATCCATCTCCTTTCTCTTCTTTCTTCCCCAGCCAACAAGCCAACTTCTAGCTTCAGACTCAAACTTTGACTTCGGTCGTCCACTCTTTACCAACGCTCAAGCATCTGCTTTAATAACACTCTTTTCTCAAAGACCCAACTACACCGTTCTTCCAGAACCCACCCCTTTTTACAACAACCCCCAACCGACAAAATGCGTTTCTCCGCTGCTGCTCTTGTCATGGCCGGTGCCGTCCTCGCTGAGGATGCTGCCCAGTCCACCGTCTACTCGACCGACTATGTCACCATCACCTCGTGCGCCCCCACGGTGACCAACTGCCCTGCTCACAGCACCGTTGTCACCTCGTCGGTCTACCCCGTCACCACCTCCACCATCTACAGCACCACGGTCCGCACTATCACCCAGTGCCCTCCCTCGGTCCCCAACTGCCCGGCCCACTCCACCCAGGTCGTCACCGAGACCGTCCCTGTTGGGACCACCGTCGCCCCTGTGACTGAGACCTCCGCCCCCGCCGTTGGTGCCAGCTCCACCGCTGCCTTCTCCAACAGCACCACCGCGGCTCCCGTCCAGTCCCAGCCCGCTGTCACTGTCCTCCCTCCCACCACCCTGAGCACCGCTGCTCCCGTTGCTCCTGAGTGCCCCGGCTACTCTGTCAAGACCATCTCCACCCAGATCACCACCGTCATCCCCACCGTGATCTACGAGACCGTCGAGGTGCCTTGCGCCACCGCCTCCGTTGTCGTTCCCCCCGTCAACCCCCCTGCCAGCCCCTCCGCCGGCTTCTCCGCCCCTCCCGCTGGCAACGGCACCGTCCCCACCACCGGCTCTCCCAGCCCCTCCGCTCCCGTCACCGCCGGTGCCGGTGCCATGGCCGGCTCTGCCCTCCTCGCCGCTGCTGCCGGTCTCCTCACCGTCTTCCTCGCTTAAATTCGCTTTTAAGTGACGACGAACTCGAGGAGTTTAACAATGTGTGGTTCGGAATCGACCTTCGGACGACGCAGAATCAGCAGTTTCTTTTGTATCTTTGATATCTTTGGGTTTTAAGGAGCAGCAGAAGAAGGCCTGGATGGCTTACCATTTCATGGGGCGCAACCGCGACACATATCAATATTTTCATGACATCGATCAAGTCTTTTCATGTATATCCTTTTTGAAGCCGGGCGCGCTGGTCATTCCGGGACGAGAGAGAGGAAAGCACCAATTTATATATATATATATATATACATATATATATACATATGTACCATGGCGAGCATCATCTTTATTTCTGTTTTGGTTTACATACACCGTACACTACTCGAATATAAAGACGATCTTGTTATACCATTGCCGGACTCATGAGTCTCTTTGTTTGTATCTGTTTTTTCGGGGAATGAGCGGATATTCTTTCTACTAGCATATGACAGCGTGCGAAAGATTACGTGGATTAGAATACTCATCCTATCTTGTATTTATTAAACTATAATTGCTCTTGATCATCAAGCGTTATGACAATGATAGTTGAATGCAATCACTTTGAAACAAAACCTTAATTCTGAGCCTCCTTTGAACTTTGGGTGAACGTGGAAAGACAATGACATCGTATTCCAAGCACGAGGGCTGTCTAGGACCCTGAACACAACACTGGGAGACTGAGTGATGATCGCCTTCCATTCCATTCATTCCTTCGGCGGCACTAGAATCCTTGGTTCCCACAACCAAAGCCCTCATTTCCCACCCCGGTTGCTAAGGATTTGGCTCATCCTGCAACGCGACGGCACAACCAGGCCATTTGTAAGGTTACACGCTGCTCCCTCGTATCGTCCATCCGCTCCTGCTACGTACTGGAATCCAATATCACCATGCTACTTTGCATCTGACCGTGATGATGATGAAGACTTCTGATTGGCCAAAACATCAATATCCGAGGTTCCAGAGGTTCCACTGGTTCCTTCGTTCTTTCCTCCAATCTTCACAGAAACGTGGTAGGGATTCCCATCCATTGGTGGATTGCCGTTTGGTGTGTTTCGGAGCGGTGGAAACAGTGGAGTATGGATTGCGTGCTGTGCGGTGCCCAGGGACCGGGACTACACTAGGAAACTGCTGGGAGAGGCCCATGAACGAAAAGCATCCCCGCAAAAAACCACTGCCATCAAGGTTCAACAGCGGTTGATGGAAATACTGATCGATGCATGATGGCTGCGCGGACGATAGTAGGGAAACATCACTGCATCTGGCGTACAGAAAAAAGTGACGGAAGGCAATTGGGGTTGAGAGGCCTCAGGTGTAAAGACTGAAAAAAAAGAGGACTCCAACCCCGACGTAAGGCCATGATGCCGTGAGACTGACGAGAACGGACAGGGAACACCGCCGGGAGGACTCCCGATGGTCGATGCGCCGCGGCGGCACAGCCCGACAGCAAATTTCCGACGTGATGAATTCGATACGGACTGCCCTCTTGTTCTGCCTCTGCTCTCTGAATGTGTACCGAATGTGTACCATCGGTCTTGCGAACCGCCGAGCAAGATTCCGGTCTGAACTTTTACCTAAAGCCCGGCTCCGGTGCGGTCAGCAGCTAGGTGTGTATCACCATCGGGTACCGTAGGCATCAAGTCCGTGCGCTGTTCGGCCAGAATTGTTGGCAATATTGAGGGTTAGGGTTAGAGGTCCATGGGCGCGGGGTTGCGTACATAGTGGTACTTGGCTTTGTCCCTGCCAGCTGTTGTGACCTCTATCGCGCTAGGTAGCTCATAGGTATCAACAACAGGATCTCTTGTCATCTCTACTTTATTCCAACTTCACGTTCCAGTGCATGTACGTAGATACTTCCCGTACCGCTCGCAGCCTATCGAAACGTCATCCGCTATCTCGTATCTGAGAGCGAAGCTGTACGCGCAACCAGTGAACTGCGCGGCCGCTACAAAGGACTCGGCGCAACTCGACCATGAAAGCCTACTGATCGGGCGATAAGGAACAACGGCGCCGGCAACCCAACAACCACACGCTCGAACCACCATCATGGCCTTCGACCCGTCCAACGGCTTCGTGGCCTCGAGCGATGTTCCCGGTCTCGCAGACGAACTACTACCCATCTTCGATGTCGAGCAGGTCCAGCTTCAATTCTCCATAGCCGCCGACTTCGTCTCGGCCCAGACAGCCAACAATGTCCTGATCCTGGCCCTCTCCAACGGGCGCATTCTGCGCATCGACCTGAACAAGCCCGAAGACATCGACGGTAGGCGGAAACTCTGAAGCTAGCGGGGAACGGACATGTCGCGCTAATACACAAACCATGCACAGATATCGACCTTCCCAAGAAGCCGACCGAAGTTGGCGTGATCCGGCGCATGTTCCTCGACCCGACCGCCTCCCATCTCATCATCTGCACATCTCAAGGCGAGAACTACTACCTGCACTCGCAGTCGCGCCATCCCCGCCCTCTAGGCCGGCTACGAGGAGTTTCTATCGAGAGCATCGCCTGGAACCCCTCGCTGCCTACCGCCTCGACGCGCGAGATCCTCATCGGCGGAGCCGACGGCAACGTATACGAAGGCTACATCGAGCACTCGACCGAATTCTACCGCAAAGAGGAGAAATACCTAAAGGTCCTGCACAAACTTCCGGATGGTCCTGTTACCGGTCTTTGGGTGGATACCTTACCCGGCGCCGGGACCGACACCAGACGCATCATGATCAGTACCCAGAGCAGGCTGTTCCACCTAGTGGGCAAAGTTGGCAAGAATGACGGAAGTGGTTCAATCTACTCAAAGCTGTTCGAAGCCGAGCAGCCCGTTGTTCATGAGCTTCCACGGTCGACGGCAGCTACGGCAGCGGCATCAGATCTGGTCATCTCCCCGGATACTCTTCAGGACAGCACCCGACCCCATGATGGTGATGTAAACGAGAGGGTCTTTGCCTGGTTATCATCACATGGAATCTACCATGGGCAACTCCTGCTTGGCCCTTTCACCTCGGAGTTGGGCAACAAGGTCTTCAATGAGGCCCAGCTCCTGCCCAGGGCGCTGCTGACGACTCCAGAAAGGGCTGGAGGGCGGAGAATGACAGCTTCTAACGACTACATTAACGCCATTGCGCTTACGCACTGGCATATCATCAGCTTAATAGGCGACCGAGTGGTGGCCGCTAACCGGTTGACGGGGGAAATAGTATATGACCAAGTGATCCTCAACCAAGGACAAAAGGCCATTGGTCTATGTGTCGATGTTCAAAAGAACACATACTGGCTGTTCACATCGCAAGAGATCTTTGAGATCGTCCCAAGGGACGAAGACAGGGACATATGGAAGATCATGCTAAAGTTGAAGAAGTTCGACGCGGCCCTCAAACATGCTCATACTCCAGAACAAAAAGATGCGGTCGCGATGGCATCGGGCGATTATCTTCTCAGCAAGGGGCAGTTCAACGAGGCCGCCGGAGTATATGGGAAGAGCAGCAAGCCATTCGAGGAAGTGGCACTCGCCTTCATTGACCACAACCAGCCTGATGCGCTTCGCAAGTATCTTGTGGGAAAACTTTCGACCTTCAAGAAGAGCTATATCATGCAAAGGCAAATGATAGCAAGCTGGCTGATAGAAATATTTATGGCCAAGCTCAACTCACTCGATGATACCATCATCACCAGGGCTGAGCTTTCTGAGACACTCAACCCGACACAAACGAAAGAGCAGCTAGACGCTGTGCGAGCAGAGTATCAGGAATTTGTCAACAGACACAAATCGGACCTTGACCGCAAAACCGTATACGCAGTCATTGGCAGCCATGGCCGCGAAGAGGAGCTCCTTTACTACGCCGACGCCATCAACGACTACCACTTCGTACTCTCATACTGGGTCCAGCGAGAGCGATGGTCCGAAGCCCTCCGGGTTCTCCAACGCCAGACCGACCCGGAGGTCTTCTACCGCTACAGCACCGTCCTCATGACGCACGTCGCCTCGGAACTCGTCGACATCCTCATGCGACAAGCCAACCTCGAGCCGCGCAACCTAATTCCAGCCCTCCTAGAATACGACCGAAACTACAAGGGATCTCTCTCCCAAAATCAAGCGATCCGCTACCTCCTCTACGTCGTTAATCAGCTCCAGTCCTCCGACTCCGCCGTGCATAACACACTCGTCTCCATTTACGCCGCCCATCCGTCCACGTCCAAGGACGAATCCGCCCTGCTCTCCTACCTCGAATCCCAAGGGGACGAGCCCCGCTTCGACCCGGACTTCGCTCTCCGCCTGTGCATCCAGCACCATCGAGTGCTCTCCTGCGCGCACATCTACACCTCGATGGGACAGTACCTACAAGCAGTCCAACTAGCCTTAGCCCATGACGAAATAGACCTAGCCATCATCGTTGCCGAGCGCGCCCATTCCAACCCACCGCTGCGCAAAAAGCTCTGGCTCGCCGTCGCGAAAAAAGTAATCTCCCAATCCAACGGCATCAAAACCGCCATCGACTTCCTCCGCCGCTGCGACTTGTTAAAAATAGAAGACCTCATCCCCTTCTTTCCCGATTTCGTCGTTATCGACGACTTCAAAGAAGAAATCTGCGCCGCTTTAGAGGAATACTCGCGCAACATTGACTCGTTACGTCGCGAAATGGACGAGAGCGCCGCAACAGCCGCCAACATTAAAGTCGACATCGCCGCTCTAGACCAGCGGTACGCGATCGTGGAACCTGGAGAGAGATGCTATCTGTGCAGCTTGCCGCTTTTGTCAAGGCAGTTTTTCGTGTTTCCTTGTCAACACGCTTTTCATTCGGATTGTTTGGGGAAGAGAGTGCTAGAGCAGGCGGGGCCGGGCAAGGCGAAGAGGATTAAGGAGTGTCAGGTGCAGATTAGTAGGGGGCTTGTGAAGGGGAGGAAGAGGGAGGAGATGATTGGGGAGTTGGATGGGTTGGTTGGGGAGGCTTGGTAAGTCTTTTTTCTTTTTCTTTTTTCCTATTTCTTTTTTTTTTTTACATTTTTTTTTCCGAGTGTCATTGAAGGTGAGGAAACTTTGAAGCGGTTTAGTTGTGCTAACATTGTGTGTGAAAACAACAGTATCCTGTGCAGCGAGTACGCTGTCAAGCGGATCGATGAACCGTTCGTCAAAGAGAATGAGGATAAGGAGGAGTGGGCTTTATGAGTTTTATTACGGGAATGGAGTTGATGTGCCGAACTATCAAGAAGTATCGCTAGCATGCATGTATGTTTTCATTTTATCTTTGGTAAACTTAGGGGTTCGCATGGAGCGTCAATGCTTAGAATATATTGGTTTGGAGGACGCATACGCGGCGAAGTGGCAGATAGGTCACATTCAATGTAGAAAGAATGAGCCGAAATGCCGTATAGAGTCGGGAAATTGTGATATGGAAAGGCAAATAGTACGACGCAGGGTTAAAGTTGTCGGTCAACGGCAGGCACGAGGCAACCACGTACATGCTTTGTTAGGTACACTTCCTTACCAAAAAAAAAACCTTCCGTCATGCCAGCCTTTCCGGATCCCAAATCTATCTTCCAAGTTTGTACGGTACCCGGGCACTTGACGGTCAAACCATGACAACACCTATTGATGTTATCTTCAAATTATAATCACGTCCCACAAGTATTTGGACTTTGAATACTTTCTTTTTAATCACTATCGAACCATTCCTCCACCTCTTCCATTCTTCACTCCATATCACTCCCCTTTCCCCTTTTAACCAACCCCAAGCCCCCTAGAACAGTTCCGATAAGTTTTCCCCTGTCCCTTTCTTCCCATCATCATGTAAATCGGTTCTGATTCATCCATCACATCGTTAGAATATCCTCCGTCCGCGCCCCCTTCTTTACGCCTCCCTGCCGCCAGGTCTGTAGTAGGTAGGTATTGTATATGAGAAGAAAATGAACGGAGTTTTGAAAATGAAAATAAAAAAGAAGGAGCAAAAATGGGCGTCCCAAACAAAACAGGATGCTATCCGTCGGTAGTAGTCGTGGTATTTGTCTCGGAGATTGTGCCATTTTTTCTGCCTCCTGCCCTGCCTTGCCCGGCGCCAGCCAGCCCGCTGAGTGCAACATCAAACACAAAAAAGGTAATCAAAACAGAACTTTGGAAAAGAAAGGAAGTAGTCAAAGTCAACTTCTGACAGATTATTTGAAAGACACCAGTATGCAGCAGACATGACAGACAAACCTCACAGATAAAGTAGCAGCACATACAAAAGCCTTTGTCACTACATTTCAGCCCATATTAAGTCCTCCTCACGATACTGGATGATCATGTCCCTGGCGCAGGCGTCAAGAACGGGCTCAACATCAACTCATCTGCGCTCGGCCGCTTATTATGATCAATCTCGAACGTCTGCGCAAGGAACTGCTTAGCTTCCTCGCTAGCGTTATCCGGAATCGTCGGCGAGGCCTTGGAGCCGCCAATCTTGAAAATGGCCTGCAGCTGAGTGCAGTCGGGGAATGGGTGAGTGCCCGTCATCATCTCGACCACCAAACAACCGAGCGACCAGATGTCGGCTTTGCGAGTGTAACTGGTTTGCTTGACTACCTCAGGAGCCATCCAGAAGACGGAACCTTGCAGCGAGGGACGGTGCTTATTGTTGTTGGCACCGTTGAGGATATTGGTTGCTTCGAGCTTCTTAGAGATACCGAAATCAGAGATTTTGATGGTACCTTTGTTGTCGACGAGGATGTTGGCGCCCTTGATGTCGCGGTGGATGATGTCACGGTTGTGGAGGTAGGAGAGACCCTGGAGGATCTGGCGAACGAAGCTGCGGACAAGTGATTCGGGGAGGGCACCGTATTGGTTGAGCATGGTTTGGACGGAACCACCGGGGACGTATTCGAGGAAAATGTTGAGATATTCGGCGGATGAGCCGCAGCCCAGGTATTGCACGATGTTGGGATGTTGAAGGTCACGAAGGAGGGTGATCTCGCGCTTGAGCGCATCAATCATGCTCTTCTTGCGGGCATCGTTTTTACTGTCGGCACCGGGTGCAGGTGTCTCGACCTGCTTTACGGCGAGCAGCTCACCGGTGATGGCATGCAGGGCGAGATACACGGAGCCAAATGAACCCTGACCGATAAGAGAACCCTTCATCCACATACTGTCGTCCCAAGCGTCACCCGCCAGGAAGGTTTGGAGCTCCTTGTCATCAGCATCCTCACCCTCCTCAGTAAGCGCTTCCTGTATTATCGCGGAATCGACCGAGTTAGTGGTGCCGCTGTCGTAGTAACTGTGCCTTACTATGTTTCCATCGGGATCAATGACACTAACTGCAGCTGTATCAGAGCCGCTGTCCGAAAATGGGACGAATGATCTCCGGTTAGGCTCGGTTGGGGAGCCTTCTTCTTGTAGCGTATCAAGCACGGACGAAGCCACGGAGTCTCTATATCCATGAGGCGCCCTTGAAAGCACATCACGCGGGCGTACCTTTGCAATCTGGTTGGAAGCAGTCAACCAGCTGTCTGCGATGGTAGGGATTGGCGGAGCGTCTTGTATGCTAGAGGCAAAGCTCAAGGTGCTAGCAACACTCAGACGATGGTTCACTCTGCTCAGTCGTGCCGAGCGTCTCATGGACAGACGGGCTGTCCTGTCGATGGCTTCACGAGAGTGATCTGGGAAGTAGCTTGTAAGATCCGAGGCGATCAGCTCGCTAGGCGGTCTCAGCCCACCGAACTGACGGAGCGCTTGTGTACGGCGAGGCATGGCCCTGGGAGTTTCCAAAGGCGCTGGCCGCTCCAGGTCCCTAGCAGCATTGGAGACGTTTCTTTCTCTGTCCTGGTAGGACATGGGAGAAAGTGGAGGCTGTTGTTGGAGGTCTTCCCAACCCACCCCCAGCACCTTTTGCAGCTTCAACTGACTCCGCTTGTCAGTAGGCTCAATTAGAGGCCTATGTGTTTGCTGTGCTTCCTCCATCGCAATGGCAGCTGCTCTCTCAAGTTCTGCCTTGCCCGGCTCTCCAGAAGGAACACGCCTGAGAATCAAACGGTTGCGCTCTGGGCGGGTGTGGTCTTTGATGACTCGCCACAGCTCAGTATCTCCGAGGCGGCGGCATTGATTTGGGTCGGGATCAACGCCAGCCAACACCCAGAAGCAGTAATTCCTTTCATGGTCCTCCCTCAGAGCAAACTTGCGTAAGGTAACGCGCATGACCTCTTCACAGGTGTTGCAGTCGGCAATCTTAACAACCTTGGTTACGCCACCTGTGGAGATGACACGGATAACATCCTGACCCTGTGGCAGCGCAGCCATCAGCGAACCATCCATGCTGGAGTTGTTCCTGGTGTGGGCTTGTACCAATCGGCCGGAGTGTGACTCGTGAGGAGACATGGGGAAACGCGAGGGAGCAGCCTGAGGTTGACTGCCGTAGCCCTGTTGTTGCCCATAACCTCGCCGGGCTTGTTGTCTGCCGTAGTCGGAACCAGGTAGCGGCGAGGTCGGCCGCGAGGAAGGTTTCGACATGTCGGCATTGGGGTTGAGTTCGTACTGACGGTCATAGCGCCGAGGAGCGGACGTCGCCGCTGATCGATTTGTGATGGGCACTCGTAAAGAAGTCGCTGAATACTGGTTATCGAGCACAGCAAAGGATTCCTATAACAGTGTTAGCCATTGGCCAGGCCAAACTGGCAACTTTGAGCCCCGGGATAGCCAAACTCACCCTGTTTCTCTTTCTCTGGTTCGCATAGGTCTGTGTTCGGAGTTTCTTGATGCTCAGAAACAAGCGGACGCGATCTCCAACCTTTTCAATTCCCATCTCTTTGAGGACTTCCTTGTCAATCTCCAATAGCGCCTCGCCGTTTATGTGGTTTTTGCGGAATATCCTTTCGTAGTCGCCGCATTTTACACTCCTGAGATAGTCGCACACCCTGTCCTCGTCCCAGTTCTTGACCGATTCGGGCCCGTCGAGGTCGGAAAATTCGGATTCGGTAGGACTCGCATAGTTCTGGCTGGTTGCATGAGAGACTGCAGGCACTCTTCGCGATGGAGCGTAGGCGGTTTGTGGTGTGCTTGCCATCATGGTGGACGACTGGGAACCCAACGAGGGGGTGAAGGGCGACTTGGATGCCAGCATGGCCATGGTTGAAGCGACGGTCAGCTAGGAAGTATCGATGACATGGGCTATTAGGGTGTGGTTGATGGTGGTGGCGAGACGACGTCGAATGTTTTGCGCGTGCAGAGCGGTTGGGGGATCGATGGAAGCAGAAGCAGAAGCAGAGGCGGCGGCGGTTGTTGCTGCTGGTGCTGCTAGCAGCTTTCTGCAGGGAACGGTGATGGTGATATGTAGGCGCACAGACTGCCGATGCTAATCCAAAAAGCCAAAGATGGGCTGACCGCTGTCCGGCAATCAGTAGCTTGCCCGTAGTCCGATGTATGGTGTGGAAGTGGATGAAGCGACCAAAAGAATGTTTGGCGTCGAGCCCAACAAGCTCAACAAGGTGCGGTGATGCCTGGAACTGGTGCGTGGTGAGCGTGTGTTGGTGGTCACACGCTTGGATATGAAGCAGGAAAGACGACGTGGAGAGGGAACAAGGGGCCCTTGGTTAGAGACGTGTGTGTTGTTGGAATCTCCTTATTCGTGACACTGACAGCCAACGAGGAGACTAACGGTAACCACAAAGCCGCCCGGCCCGCTAACACACTTTGTCTTCTGGGGGAAGGGGAGGGGAGGGGAGGGGACCCGAGAGTAGGGGAGAGGGCGCGCAACAGGATTTCTGCGACAACGACAGCAACCCTCTTTATTGTCTTTTGAAACTCGCGCACAAGAGAATGGGAAAGCAAAAGCAACCAGCCGAAATGATATGTAATCGTGAAGTATGGATGTCAATGCGAGTAGTCAGTAGAGGTGCTGTGGATGCTGTGGAAGAGGTGTGCTTCTGCCACTCAAACTCAAGCCTGTGCAGTGCTTGCCCGCTGTTAGGGTCTGCAGTGGTGCCTGTGGTATGGCTGCCCGCGATGATCCCCAACTTCCGACTTGTCCGGGGTGGAATGTGAGCGCTGGAGGAAGGAGAGAAAGAAACAAGTGCGCAGATTCTTTACACGCCGGAAGAGACCATGGAAAAACCCCTCAATGCCGACTGCGGAGCGAAGGGGAAAGAGAGACGAAGGAAAAGTTAGCCCGGCAACTCGACAATGGGGAAAGAAAACTGGAGGAGGAGGAGCTCCTTCTCCAGCTGAGCATGGAGTCTTTCCACTTGGTTCGACTTGTTGTCACGATGGAAGTGGCCGCCGCGGGGCAGCCGGAGTCTGGCTGAGCCTGGATTGATTGGGACGATAGCTCCTTCCGCCGCTTGCACCTTACCCTCTCTAGCGGGCTGCTGAGAAGAGGAAACCGCGGCGTTGAATGCGGCCTGGACGTGGCTACCACTGCGCTGCGAAGAAGGCTGCAATTCGTCTCTGCGACTCTGCAAGACTGCAAATGTCTGCGACAAGAGAGCGGGGGCTCCAATGCTACCTACTAGCGGCGGATTGGACAGCCTGCAGAATCATCCGCCGCCAAGCCGCTACCATAATCGTTGAAGACGCCCCTTGAAACCGGGGCGCTTCTTTGGCTGCCCACCTCTCACATCGCTCGGGAACCGAAAAAAGACGATGTCGTATTTGGAAATGATGGCATCCAACTTCTGTGCCCCGAGTGTCACAAGGCCGTGGATAGTGGTAGATGCCGAGCCAACACCCGTCGAGGCATCCTTTGAGTGAGAAACGGATTGTTCTTTGCTGTTGTTGGTGTCTCGCGACTGGCACAGCAAGGCGCAAAGAAAAAGTGAGCAACAAAGTGGAAGATCGGCACTAGGGACCGAAAAATCGACATGAAACATCGGCCATGTGGATAGGGGATTGTTAGGCTTTTTCCCATCTTGTTGCTATCACCGTCAAGAGGCCGTGGTTCCGGCTCCGGGCAACCTCCACGCCCACCGGACGCAGATAACCGCGCCAACCAAACTTTCAACGTTCCATTGCCACCACCAAAATCAGCATACTGGCCTGCATGGAAGCTTTGAGTCCTTTTCTTTGTTGCGTCTTTTGGTCCAGCCACGGCGTCGATTATTGATCCCTATTTCGCTTTTTGCAGGCCACAATCTCATGCTGGAACTGCGTGTAGGCGTGGAAGGGCGGTAGAAAGATAAGAACAGCATGGGGCAACTTACACCGCGGAAAAAGCCCCCATTCAATTTCCTTGATGCTGTCGCGTAACCCTCCGTCTCATGGATTTCCCTATCGAGAAGTCCGAGCGACCCCAGTGACAACAGGCAGGCATGCGAACCTATGGACTCCAACTTCGTTTTTCCTCACCTGCACCAACCCATCGGCCATCTACACCTTATACATACACCTAGGTATGTACCCTGATACCTCACCTCACTCACCTTATACCGTGTGCTGGCCGTACTCGTCAGGTCTTCAAAATCGACCGTCTGACTAGCGGCGGGGCCACTAGTCAGGACCAGCAATTCGTACACGACCAGCAATTCGTACCGAGCGGGGTACATCCCCCATCTGCCATTTTGCTAGCAAATGAAAGTCGCTCGCCCGGAGCCAATAATTTTCTTTAGTAATATATCCGTTTTTTTTAGTCGCATGCAATATCGCTGACATGATCAGCATATGCACGTAAAAGTTAAATATCATTATTTTGCACCAGCACTTACACCAGTAATATCAATATGTATTACCTTACAACTTCAACCTCTTTACAGTTAGAATCGCTATATCTCTCCTCCTCCTCCTCCTCCTCCTCTCTATCGTCGTTATTATTATTGTGAATAGCCTCATCGTCGGGCGCGGATATGGCAATGCGGGGAATTGGGCTGAAATCGCTCTGTTGCAACTAAAAAAATATGTAGTTGAATGGATGTATATTGATTTGCTATTAAATTTGCGGGTGGAGAGGGTACCCCATTTCTCAGGTACGAATCGCTGGTCGTGTACGAATTGCTGGTCCTGACTAGTGGCCCCGCCGCTAGTCAGACGGTCGATTTTGAAGACCTGACGAGTATGTGCCCCACTCAACCTTCTTTGTGGTCAAGCCAACGGTCACAGGTGAGAAGATGAAAGGCCGAGGGCGGAATTAGGTCGCATGAACTCCGACCCGACATTCTTTTTGGCTTTTGCCCCTTTTCCTAATATGATCAATAATACTACCTAACTCTGTGGTGGATCAGAATTGGGGAGGCATCAGACATCATTCTCGCTGTGGACCATAAGGACGTACACTAGAGACGCGATATCTGATCTCTCTCAACTGCCGTCTCAACAAAGACAAAAAGACTACCGATGCAAGCCAGGGAAACCTCCAGCGGATCCTCCACACAACGAACGGAACATGAAAATCTTGTTGTTCCAGGAACAGGGATGTTTTCAGAGCACCGAGATGCCTAAAGAAGATCGACGCTGAAACCGCTGTCGTTTCATCAACTCCCGTGCCCAAAGAGGCCACAGACACCACAGGTTGAACGTCATAGTGCAAATCCTCACGATTGTTCGGGAACGATCCCAATCTCTCGCTCCGTCGCCTACCAAGTGTTACTTTCGCGCGCGCGGGGGATTCGTCGTCCAGGATAGATTATCCAAGGCCGCGAATGAGGTCATCCTTTTGAGACTTTGACAGAGAAGCGACAGGCGGTCTGGCTCCGGCAAAGTGATCATCTTTAGCTTCGCGGCTGCTGACACCGAGGTGTGATTTCGGAAGGGTGAGAGATGAAGAGCACAAGGGCAAGCGTGTAGTAATCTCCTTTTGGGGAGGCTCAGCGCATTTCTCTTTCGGATAGTTGAAGGAAGAGATCATATCGAGACAAAGCCTGCTTTCCACTTCCCCTGAAGCGCAGCGAGATAACGGCAATAGCCAATTCCGAAGAATGGATTGCTGCCTCTACCTACGACGTACTAGTATTTGCGTTCTCTCGTCTCGCGACGGCATGACGGACGGCGGTCATATATCTGCGGCCACCAACAGCGCGTTCGTATCGCCCATCCCGTGTTTGTGTGACAACACGACAGGCACAACAGGGAGGACTTGAGGTCATGCCATGACAGGTATGTGTCGTTGCGGTCTGTTGTCCCATATCGGATGCCGGACCGTGCTTGCGTTGCAATCCTCGTCATCAATGCCAGTGCCCTTATATCTCGCCTCTGGCCGGGCGTCGGCCGCAGACGGAGACAAAACAAGGTACAGATATAGCCCATTCCGAACAAGAAATTCAGCCCGAGAGAGACGGAGGATGCGCACAGGGAGTGGGTGAGTGCGCGGGAAGGGAAGAAAAGGGGTCTCAAGGAGCCAAGGGAAGGGAGCACTGCTCTTGGCTGTGTGTGCAGTGAGGCGTGACAAGAGCGCGTACTGCGATGCGTACAACACTACATACTTGCTGCATAGCGTGTACAGGCATGGGACCATGTGCACACGTGCATGCTTATTTTCTGTGAGAAAGTGCGGAGGAAAGATCATGCATCAAGGAGTTCATCCTTTATTCCTTACATATCTTTGTCAAAGGGCTTTCCCTGGCGAACCCTGGGTTGTTGTTTCGCATGATATTTGAGGATCGCAAGAGGGCCACTGCCGATGTAACTGGACGAGGGCTTGAAACGTCTTGTGCAGTGGTCGGATCCCGAAGAGACGGTGCCATTCAACAGGCAGTTCCCGTTCTCAACTGAAAGACGAAACATTCATGGGATCAGATGGATGATGGGCCGGCCGGGCAGCCACGTTCTCGCCCGCATGCGATTTTATGCGATGGGAAAGGAATGGGCTAGATGGGCCAAGCCACACTGGAATTGGCTCGAGTGGAGTAGCTCGCGCCACACTCCACGAGGAATGCCACAATTGCACATCGGAAATTGTGAGGAGGCGGGAGTGTAAGAACGAAAGTGAGGCTCCGCTTCTGCTTTGCTTCGAAGCTGCCCGGGCTTCGGTCGGCGCCAGGAGCTTTCGAAATTCCCGAAAAGCCATGAGGAATCGTCTTCCATCCCATTTCTCGCAACATGCCCGAATCCGGCCGGGATCGACAGCTTCTGCATCGAGATCGCTCCCCTTTCCCCTGTGTGATCTTGTTACCCTGTCTCGCCTGTCTTGCGCCCGTCACGCCGGCTCATCAACTGGCCTTGTACTGAACGAAGAGTGCAAAGATCACCAATGCACAAAAAACGACATTGAACAAAATGGGAGGGTTCACGAGGATTTGACGCAGCACACAACAAGGTAGAACTACACTCCCGGGCTTTGTTACCGCGCCCCCTGCCCCTGTCCCCGTCCGCTGCCCGGTGGTCTGCTTCACAAGCTCCAACTTTCTCCAGAGAGCCAACGAGAACGATAAGAAACAAGCTGGACGATTCCAAAAAAAAAAGAAGAAAAAAGCTACATGGACCTGATGGCCGTGACAAGATGGAGATTGGGGTGCAGTGAACTGGGCCCGGGCACATCCAGGAACATAACATCAAGAAGCTTGACGTTCGCAATTGGCAGGAATTCAAGTTC
Source organism: Copromyces sp. CBS 386.78 (assembly GCA_030685235.1). Classification (NCBI taxonomy): domain Eukaryota; kingdom Fungi; phylum Ascomycota; class Sordariomycetes; order Sordariales; family Sordariaceae; genus Copromyces; species Copromyces sp. CBS 386.78. The sequence continues at coordinate 28,107 of MU839130.1, read as the reverse complement.
TTGGCAGAGCGGTCCCGACCGGCATGGAGCCCCGCAACATTCTCATTGGTGGCAAGCTGACTGGGAAACCGGTATGATAACATCATTCTCTGGATCTGATTGCCCTGCGACAGACTGTTTCCGGGTCCGATCGACCACTGCTATCGAAGCTCTCTACACTATCGCGCGCCGGACTGGGCTGCTTGCGCCGTGGTGGACAGGCTTTTGAAAGGGCGGGTGGACGACAGGCACCGACCAATACAGGGCCTGGCAGTTGGGCCGGCTTGGGATTTCCATTTTTCAAGCCAGACATTGGCCCTGTTCTGCCGCGGGCGGACAAGGAAGGAAGAGAGCGAGGCCCGGGGACGATAAGGTAGCGGATGGACAATGATCACAAAGCTGGATGGATGGATGGACACAGAACCGGCAGGGCGGGTGGTTTTCTACGTTCGGTAGTGGTAGGTACCTTATTAAGTCCAAGTCACTCAGTTGGCGGGCCATGCCATCCCACCCACTCTCCATTCAATCCAATACCAGGCCAGCAGAGCACCACTGGATACTGGATAGAAACCCGTGGATACGTATACGTGCATCTTGGCAGGACTTGGAAGAACCAGCAAGAAAAAAAGAAGAAACAAGCAACTGTCTTTCGGTAGGTATCCTGTCCTGATGAATTTCCCATCGAGCCATTCTCCTGTTTGCCATCAGCTTGCTCTGTTTGTTCAGAACGAAAAAAGGAGAATCCGGCCAATCTCGGCCGCGGATTGACACTCGTTCTGGGAGCCAACGAGACCGATTTCCTACACGATCAACGACTACCTAGACAACCATACACCCGCCATAACCAAACCCCCATCGTCGCATACATACAGGCCATCCGGGTCCGCGTCGTCGATTCGCATCGCATCGCATCGCATCGCATCTCATCGCAACCGCACAACGGCAACGGCAATCCTGGGTGCCTTGCCTAGCAGCAAAAAACTCGACCTCATCCATACCTATATCCAATATCCATGATCCCGGGAATTGGATCCGATTGATCGAGAACGGCCGCCCCGCTCCCAGCTCAGCTCTCCAATTCGCAATCCCGGTTTTCACTGTTTATTTTCCTCTCTCGTTTTTTCCACTGCTCACTGGCTCCTTATTATCGTCATCGACAGCGCCCTTCAATCTGCTGGCCCCGGTGCCACTGCCCGGCCTGACCGACGCCGCCAAGGCCCGTTAGCGAGCTATCGTCCGATACCCGAATGGACCCTCGCCAGACGCTGACCTGTCGTCCCCCAAGCCCACCGTCCTTCTTTAACTGACGTCCTCCCCCGGCGCATCGGACGGCCTACGAGGGCCTGTGACGAACTGGACGGCCGACCATCATCTTGTATGCTGCTGCTGCTGCTTGCGCTGCCGCCCGGCTCGTACGAGACATCACATCCATCCAGAGCCCTGAAGCCCGAGACCTCTGATCCATCCATCCGCTTTCTAATCACTACATAAACACCAATTGGTGCCCCGCGGCCGGTACCTGGAACCTGGAACTGCATCTGTTCTGTCCCTGTGCCTGTGCCTGTCCTGTGGTGTCCTGGACGCTGAAAACACATTATTAGCGAGATTGTCCCAGTCTCGCTTCAAGAGCTAAAGAAAGAAACAAGCAAGGAAGCCAAATCTGGAACAATTCAACAAACCCGCTCACGCACCCCCCCCCCTTTTTTGGCGGTCAAAGACACACCACACAACCCAGAAGCCAAGCTGTCCAAGGAGCCGCAAAAGCTCATTCTTTTTTTTTTTTTTTTTTTTGCCCAATATCAAAAACACGAAGCCAAAAGAGGATACCCAATATCCCTTATTACATATCGCTGTCATAATTGTCTGCCCGATCCCCGTACTACCTCCGTTACCACCGTCACACCCCACCCCCCTTCGAGCCCTAGTCAGTCTCTCCCCCCCAAGTCCTAACCCTCCCGCCGCTGGACTACTGGCAGGACTGCACTGGTAGAGGTACCGATACCGTCATCGTGGATGGGCCTGATCGGACGGGGTTCGCTGGGGACCATGATGCCGGTCTCCATATTTCCAGTGGATTCGAGGCGCAGGAGGAAATCCCTCCTGTTACCATTAAAGACCGACTCGGATGGGTCTGGATCGAACCGTTCTGTGGCCAGCCCTGTCGCTACTATCCCGAGTTCACCGGCCAGTTCTTCCTCCGTCAACGTCGAGGGGGACCACAAGCTGTTCTCCCTTTCCAACCTCAGCCACAGGACAAAAAGGTCTCACAGCAGCCGGGACTCGTCCGTCTTCGAGTACAGCGTCACCGGCCCTGCCCCCGGCAACATCCAGCATAACAACAGCACCAGCAGCAACAGCAGCGCCAACCACAACGCACGACCCTCGAGCTTCTCACATCGGCGCAAACTGTCAAAGTCCCGGCCTGTCTCGGCCCCCTTCGAGGTGATGAATCGCCGAAGCTCAGGCTTCTCGGACGACTATAGTCGCATGTCAGTCGCCGACACTCTGAGCACATGCACAACAACCCCGGCCTCCATCGAATGGAAGTCCCAAGATGTCGAGGGCTTTTCGGCTCTCGAAACCGACACCAAACTACTAACGACAAAGACACCTTACCTTGTCGTCACGACAGACTATCTCGTCAAGGTTAAGAACCGCGCCGATGTCTTCGCCCTGTTCCCTCAGCTTCAGAGCGACGGCCAACGACCAGCGAGCATGGGGCCCCCGCCAGAACCCATCCTCGTCATCCCGACTACCTCGATTGTCTCCGTCTTTGTGGCCGAGAGCACCAAACCGTCCTTTGGCTTGGAAGTATGGTGGAAGGCGCAATCCGGGGTCTCCTTCCTTCATACCACCTTCTACTTTGATCTTCCCACCGACAGAGATGAGCAGCTATATAATATCGTTCAGACTATCCGGGGACCACATATCGAAGACAAGGATTTTGCGCGCCGCTCAGTCGAGGTATCCGAGCTCATCAGGACGATTCAAGAGACTGAGGAGCCCAAGTTTATCAACCATAATCTGCAAATATTTCCCGTAGTACCACGAGGCATCACCCGGAAGGAGTCTGGCTTCAAGCAAGAGGATGACCCCAAGAAGCCACAGGAAAGCCCAGCATTCTACCTGGTCATTGGACCTCACCTCTGCTATTTTATTGAACTGCAAAGGGGCAAGAACGGCGACCTAGTTTGCAAGCACAAGACTTTTGGTCTAATAACATTGGAACTCTTCAAGGCCGACTGGACCATCCACCAGGAGAGATTCAATATCACCTTCCGGTAAGAGCATCTAACCATTGTCTTGCCTCTGAAAGGCTCTCATCTTGCTAACGTGTATTCAGGGATCCATTCCAAGCGCCAGTCACACTAGAACTCGCTAGTCGCTATTACCGCCACATCATTCGTGACTTCTGTGCTGTCGACCGCTACCTCAAGCCTGCATGGCCGCAAATCTGGCAGAGCCGCGAGATCTTCCATGTTACCGGACTTAAGGAGACGCATCTCGTTACCGCCGGCGAGGATTTTGGAAGCGTCAAGAGGACCCTTGATGCCTACCTAGCAGCCTACCGATGCCCCGCGGTCGATTGGGAGATCAACTGGAAGACCAAGTTCGCTCCCGAGTTTCGCCTACTGCCCGCTAAGGATGGAAACAGCTACTCACCACTCCAACTGTTAGCTGTTCTACGCGCATTGAGATACAACGACTACTTCAACTCATTGTCGTTCCGTGATGTCGACCTTGGCGTGCTCTGGAGCGTGAGCGATCACCATGCGAGAAGGGGAAACGTTGCCTGGCTGAGCAGGACCCGTAAGTCTGCCGGCTTGATATCATTGTTGGTTTTTAGGTTACTAACTTCGTTCCCACAGTGGTGGCTTTGGGAACCGACGAGATCGAGGTCCTTAAGATCAGCCCCGTACTTCACCAGGAGTTCCATGCCCTTGCCTTTTGCTCGGAAAACATCCGCCAGATCGACTTTACCAATGCGTCCAAGTCTTACCCCAACAAGGTCTCGACCAGCGGTCAAGATACGCCTACCCTTCAGTTCCTTACGCCGATTCTTGAGCTACTCAAGGCCGGCATCACACGATGCAATCGCCTGATTCTTGCCGGCAACCTGCTGCTTCAACCTGATCTCGCGGAGCTGGCGGAGGCGCTGAAGGCCGCTCCTATTCAAGCACTGGATGTCTCCTATTGCGGCTTGGATGATATGAGTCTGCGAGACTTGATTATCACACCTCTTCTGGATGGACCTCGGATGGTGCAGCTTCTGGATTTGTCCGGTAACCCTGGGCGCGTGGCGTGTCAGACAGTTCCTGATCTGCTTTACAGTCTTGGGGATCTGAGGGAACTGAATCTCGCTGGCAGTCTTCGGGGCGAAATGGCTGGACCATTGCTCCCCATCGAGGCACTTGAGAATCTCCCGGGGCTGGAACTACTTGATGTCTCGAATTATGCAGTAAGTAGTGACAAAGATCGGGGGCCGGGAGCTATTGCTGACTTCATTTTAGCTTAATATCCCTACTTTGCGCGAGATTGAAGAGTGGCTGGCATTGAGAGGTTCCAAGATTGACAACCAGGTACCTGTGCGATTCCGGAAGTTGGTATTGAACCGATGCGCCATCACCGGAACTAAAGCCGCCAGGCTGTTCAACGCCATCGGTGTGAATCACGGGCTTTATCTCTGTCTCAACGGCAACCCGGTCGAAGAAGGAATCGACGCTTTGTGTGACGCCATTCGACAATCACAGACCCCGGCCGGATTGAGCATGGAGATGATCGAGTTCCGAGAAGAAAGTCACTACCTTTCGTTAATCAGGGCACTCACGGAAACCAGATACATCACCTCGTTGAGCCTTCTCGGAACTGCGCCCTCCACCCCGTCGCAAGGCACCTGCAGTCGCGAAGCTATTCGGGTATTCGAGCGCTTCTTCGCCGAAAACAGGTCGATCCGTTATCTGGACATTTCCGGCTTCAGCGGTAAACTCGACGATGGACAACTCGCCAAGGGCTTCGGTCGGTCTCTTATCGGCTTAACGCGCAACAAATACCTGACCTACCTCAGGATTCGGAACCAGAACCTGCATGAGGACGCGGGTATTTTGGGCAAGGTGATCAGCGAAAACAGGCAGTTGATGCTGTTTGACTGCCAGGACAACAAATTCAACTGCACGAGCTTCCAGTTTTTGGTACAGAGCATGCGGACGAATACACAGATCATCGAATTTCCCGTCGAGAGGAGGGAGAGGGACACCATTTGGAAGAACACGTTACAGGGACTGAACAGAGGTCCATATGGTCAGATTTTGACCAGCACCACGGGAACCGGTACGGTACCTACCAAGGGCAAGAAGGGGAAGAAACATGAGAGCCACAAGTCTTTGTCGTTGGGCAAGATGACGCAACATCCCACGGCCAACGGCAGCAGCAGCAACCTGAAGGATCCACTGAAGGAGCAGGAGACCATGCTTCGTACCGTGCTCTCACGACTCTTCGATGAGCTCGACGGCTATCTCAGGCGGAACCGCCACGCGCTCGAGGAAGCTTCCGGACAAATGCTCGATTTTGATGGTCTTGCTTCTGACGGTCAGGAGGAGGTCTGGCCCGGTTCGCCTGCGGCCGTGGACGTTGAGAATCCCATTGACGACACGGGTAGAAACGCAGTAGATATGTCCCCTACCGAACAAGGATCAGGAGGCCAAGGAGGACTGGCACCAGACACGGCCGCAATGCTCAAAGCACGTCGGGCGACCGTCCGCTCGTCCATGATCGCCTCCGGCAAATACAACATCGGCGCCTACCCATCACCACCAACCTTGCCGCCACCCCCGATCCCGTCCTTCTCACTCTTCCCGGACATCAGCGAAACCACCCTCGATCCCGTCACCGAAGTCGACACCCCGATGTTCGAGTTCCAGCGCGAACTGGAGCTGGCCGCCGATTCCGCCATCAACGGTACTGGTGACGCAACCCCCATTTTTACGAACGAGATTGACCGCAACAGCGGCATCTACGCCAACGGCACCGGCTACGGAAGCAGCGGATATCTTAGCCAGCACAGCGCCAGCAGCAGCCGCAGCGAGGACATCAGCCCCATGACGATGCCGCCCACGCCTAACCCGCCCACCACGGCGCCGCCGCCGATTCCCAGGGTTCCGGTTTCCAACAGGAACAGCTCGTTCACGCCGCCGCTTCCCGCAGTATCCAGTAGGAATAGTTCGTTCCAGCCACCGCCACCGCCGACTATGGCTCCGCCACCACCGCCTAGGCCTACCTCCACCTCCGCGCTGGCGTCCGCTTCGACACCGGCTATACTGGAGTCGACCAACGCCAGCAAGAGGAGCGGAACCATTATTGGTGCAGAGGAGGATGATTCCGAGCTTATGAAGTTGATCAGGGATTTTGGAGCTACTGGCTTCACTTGATCTGTTCACGTCGTCACATCACATCCACCAACATCTACCTAAATTAATCCGCGCGACGTGAGAGACCGAATGGTTCTCGGTTGCATAATAAGCGGGTCATCTCTAGGGCAGAAAGAATGACTGTTTCACAGTCACTGTACATACCAAACACACACCACAACATTTCAATTTTCACACACATTATTGGCAGGGGAGTGAGCATCCCTGGGGGTTTCTTTTCTCCCAGATTGACAAAGGGGGATTCCTTCCCTGGATTTTCCTACTATATCTTTTACTACTACTACAACTACTACTACTACTGCAGTGTGTTTTGATACCCCGTACATACATACATATATCGTGCACGCGAAGCAGGCAGGGCGAATTGAGCGGATGAGGGGGCAGGCTGTGGGGAAACAGCAAAGATCGGGTGGATATGCAGGGGCTTGGATTGCGGTCGGCAATTGGATGAAGTAATGCCCGGAGGGTTGTACATACAGGAGGTATGCTCGCGGCGAAACGGCCGGGTAAGCGAAAAGGGTGGATGGATGTAGGATAAGAAAGAAGGAAGGAATCCATTGGAAAGCAAGAAAGGCATTGAAAGGACCGGTTGGTTAATGGGTATGGCATGGCATAGTCAGTCGGTTGGCGGTCGGTTGGGACGGTATGCATTGTGCGTGGTTGAGCTAAAGGTATCTATGGATTGGAAAGGGATGGTCATCTTCGGGACATGATAGGAGTATTAGGAATAGGAATAGGATATAGGAGATAAAGGATAAGGTTACACCCACTAGTCATTTGATAGAGGGGCACGCATGTGATAGTAAACGTAAACATGACAATATTAAGCGCCGCTGTCAGTTTCGTTTTGCTGTGGCTTTGTTTTCCAAATCTCAGGCCTCAGCTACCACGCCCAGCTGGGTTCGTGAGCAGTTAGATCGAGAGGCTCGGTAGTCTAAGGTTGTATACAGTAAATATGGATAAGTTGGAACGAGTAAGAACTTATACATAGAGAGATGATGAGGGTATTAGCCTTAATCTTAGCCTACCTTAATTATCATTTTTACTTCTCTCTTCAGAAACTCTTCACCTCTCCCTCCACTTCTCTTTACTTCATTTCAGACACCTCTCTTTTCACCTTTCTCTTCACTTCTCACACTCTATTGACTTCTCTACACCTCTCTCTTCACCTGTCTCTTCACCTCTATTTCTACGCACTACCTCCACTCCACACCAACAGTCCCCTTAACAGCCAACCCCTCATCGGGCGCCTCAATCCACACATCAACCCTCTCCCTGCGCGGTCCACCCAAGCTCGCCTCGTCGCCGTTCTTTTGTTTGTTAGGCAACAGCCTGACACATACCTTCATCTCCTCGCCTACGAACAGCGGTCGGAGGTTTTTGTACTCTATGTTTGCGATCTCCCATTGTTTTCTCTTTCCGTCCTTCTGAGACTCTCGTTCTGGGACAAGTAACCTCTCCTTTATCGCCTCGGAGATCTGGGTCCCATCGGTACCAGTCCCAGCACCAGTCCCAGTGGCACCAGAAGTAGAAGCACCATTCAAAAACCCCTCCACCCCCCTCAACATAACCACCAACGTCAACGGCCCATGCACCAACCGCTCTTTATACCCCTCCACCTCCCTCGCGTACAGCGGGTCCAAGTGGATGGCGTGTGCGTTGAACGTCAGCGCTGAGAACTGGAAGAGCAAAGTGGCATCCGGCATCATGGTGAATGAGAAGTCGGGGGTGTGGGGGACGCGGATTGCTCTTGCTGGAGCCGGTTCCAGTGTATGTTGTTGGCCTGCGATGGGGGGTTGGCGTTCTCGAAGGAAAACTAAACGGCGGAGTTCCGAGATCACGCCCTCTTTTGGTTTTGATGGTTCCGTTGAGGCATTCATAGCCGAACTCTGCTCCAGGTCCTTGTTAACCTCCGCCACAACCCTCTCCATCTCCGTCTCTGATACCCCCTCCGCCTCAGGTGGGAAAGTAACATACGTCCTCCAAACATCCACCCAAACCCTCTGCTCCTGCTCACTTCCAGCTCCCCCCTTCCCAAGCTGAGCAACCGGCTCCCCTAACGTCTCGACACAAACCGTCTTCCTCCCATCCACCGTGAATTTTTGGTCTGCCCCCTTCGCAAACTCGATCCTCCCGCCCGCCCACATCCTCCTCGTGAAGGGCGCGCCGGGACAATGATCTGCGTCTGTGCCGTCGGGAAATAAAAGGTGGGGAGGGGTTTGGAGGGGGTAGTAGATTAAGTGGTAGCCTGGTGGGAGAGCAGCTTGGTACTGGGTGGTGGGCCATGGGAAGATGGATTGGGAGGAGGAGGAAGACCGGGAGGGGGATTTATTGTTGCGAGAGTTGACGAAGCCCGCGGGAAGACAGACGCTTGGTAGATGGGAAGATAAAGCGAGAGAAAGCAGATGAGATTGAGTAGGGTGGAGGGTATCGGGGATGAGCTTTGGTGGGATGTTAGAGAGGGTTGTGGTTGCTTGGTGGGGGTAGGTTTCGGGGTTGAAGGGTGGTGGTGGGCTCGGAGGGCCGTTTTCTGAGGAGCAGGCTCTTATGTGACTCGCATGTTGATTTGTTGCTGCTATTGCTGTGGTATTTCTAGCAAGACGGGTGGTTGAGGGAACGCGGTAGGCGAGGAACCTCCCCGTCGTTACGGCTCTTGTGGTTGTGACTATTGTCCTTGTCGTCGGGGTGAAGAGCCTCATCGTGGCATTGGGTTTGACTGTTGTCCAGTTGACCAACTAGGTGGAAATTTTTGTCGAAAACGTGGTTCAGGTTGCATAAGCTAATGCCGGTTGAGGAACCGTGAATTCGTATAAGCCGTCACCGTCCCGAGATTTAGTCTCTCTTCCCTCCGCCGTCAACAGTATGTTCTGTTTGATCTCAAACGCCAAGGCAATTGACGACGTTCAAGTGAAGTTTACTTGGTGGTGTTGTCAAGTGAAGTAACAATGCCAAGACCCCGCCCAGCACCGGTTGCTGGTAACCGGTATATGATTCCACCGTAACATACCATGTAAATTACACATACTGTATTTAACCATCTTTCGTCGGCTTCCGCCCCATCCACATCCAAATCCATCATCCATCCCCTGGTCAACCATTAGCTTCTGTTGTGGTAGGTATTGCCCCTGAGTGAAGGTGAATCCCAGCTCCGGATGCCATGGGATTTCCAAAAGCCTTGGCCCTTTTGAAGATTTACTATTCCCTGGATACGTGGTCTTGGTGTTTCTTGGAATTTGTCTCAACAACGATCTGATTTGGTAACTGTTTTCCTTCTGGGGTCTTGCAGAGTCAGACCGCACATTGTATACCCCTGAGTCCCTGACCCCCTTTCGCATACGCATACGGACGGGAGAGACTGTCAGCGGAAGGACACGAGAAACAAGCAAAATATTTTTGAAGTCTCTTGGCTTCCTTTCGCTCTCGCCGCTCGCTGCTCGCTGCGAGGGGGACGGTGAGTTGTTGTTTGTTTGTCCTTCTTGGACTGCATGTAAGTGATGGCATTGATGGATTTGTAAGTTGGTGGTTTCCCCGTGTCATGTACTTTTTCTAACCTCTGTTTATGTTCATCTCGGTTTCTTTTTTATGTCTTCCCTCTTCCTTATGCCCTTGAGCTTGTCCAGTCCAAACGTCAACCCCAGGTCATCTATTGACTCTTTCCTCCGATACGCCATTTTCTCAGTACCTTTGCCATTAATCCCATCACGGTGCGTGACGGTGAGAGATTCTCTAAAGCGTCTATAATCGCCAAAATAGGAAACACCCAGACGCCCTCCCGTCTGAAGTCCATCTCTCCAGCCGTTTATATCTCCAACTCTTGTTTCGCTTGAATGTCCAGTGGTTGAGTGATAAAATTAATACCGACTGGCAAGCATTACACGCGCTGGCACGCAAGCAGAACAAAGCATTAAATATGACTTATGTGCAACGAAGAAAATGTGCGTGATGCAAAAAAAAGAGGAGGCCACCAGCCAAAGTTCCGGTTCCAGTACGATGCTATACTTGAAGAAAGCGAACGAGGCCTCTCCATCCGCCCATGATAACTTGCGGTGGTCTGGTCAGAGAGAAAAAAGACGCACACACAATGCGGTGATAATAAAAACAAAAACGAGGGTCGAAAAGGGTAGTTAAATCAGTTACGGCGAGCCCCTAGCCCGAACTGAAAATGCATGAGTGCTCCAAACTCCTATGCTGGCCAAACGCGAAACGAGGCATAATGTCATTCCCTGAGATCTGTGCCGCCCACCCATCCTATCCGTTCATCCATCCGGATCATTCCCATCCTTCGGCTGCTCCTATCCTTCCTATCGCCCCCCCTCCCCCAGATCTCCTGCCTGTCTCACCATGAGTACAAACGACGAGAGGCTTTGGGGGTTGTGGTATGTAAGTAGGTGACTGTCGTCGCTGTGCTAGGTCAAGTATGGCGATCCTAGCATCGTTCGCTCGAAAATTCAAGGGTGAACATATTTTTCTCATTCCTATGAGAAATGAATAGCCCTAAATCTCCATACGAAATCATGCGCGCAATCCCGCCAGACGGTGATGTGATGCCCTTGCGAGTTCCCGAGGTGGGTCTAGAACATCAACTACGGGTCCGCCTGACGGAGTTTTGTTAAAGGCCCTCCTCTCCGGCCTTGCAAAGTTTTATTTCACGGCCCCATTCGGACTTGAGGACCTGGGACGCCGTGATTCTACGGGACGGGTTCGGGTCCAGTATCGAGTAGATGACGTTCCTGCAACGAGCCTGAATTGATGACGGTCAGTTCTGCGACAGTGCTTTATCCGAGCTGCCGTAATTCGACTTACCCTGTGTAACGACTCGATCGGTCCGTAGCCCTCCTCGTCCCGACGACCTTCCAGATACCTGGCGTAGAACTCGTCGTCGTCCTTCTTAGCCACCCTCCACAAATGGCGACCGGTCCTCATGGCCATGTAGATGACACCGCAAGCCCATACATCGACGGCACGAGCATCGAACTCTTTGTCGATGTACTCCTCGGGAGCAATGTAAGGGGCGGAACCACACAGACCAGAAACCATGTGCGCGTCGTTCTCCCAAGCCATACGGAAGCATTCGCCGTTGCCAAAGTCAGTAATCTTGAGGGCACCGTGGGTAGTGAGGAGGAGGTTCTCGGGCTTCAGATCACGATGAGCAACACCCATCTCATGCATGTACTCGACGCCACGCATCATTTGCTTGAAGAAGCAGTCCGCCTCTTGAACCTCGAGTTTTCCGGCGGCAAGGACAAGTGTGTAGAGATCGCCTCCAGCGCAGAATTCCATCACTTCGCAGAAATCTCCCTTGGCGTCCTTAATAAGGTCGAGGGTGTGAATCACGTTGGGATGTCTGAGGGAGGAGGAGATGCAGAACTCGGCGGTCAAGCGTTTGCTATACTTCTTTTCCGTTTCCTCAGGCCTGCGGCGGAACTCCTTGACGGCAAAAAGCTTCTCCCCGAGACCATTCTCCAGTTTCTTGTGTGAGATCCTCACGATACCAAAGGCACCACGGCCAATGATCTCCTGGCATTTGCCGTATTTTTCGACCAGGGTGGTTGGCGGAGTGGTTACGCCCTTCTTTTCTGCCGAGGAGGCAAGACCATCCTTTTCTTGTTTGAGAGTGTCGACCCAGCTGGAAACCAAAGACAGATCGTTTTCGGGGACTGGCTGTTCAGTCTTCCTGCCGAGGAAGCCCTTGATCATATCGGTGAGCTTCTCCTGGCGGCGACTTGATTTCAAGTGGTGCTCGTGACCGCCTTGGGCCTCGGGGATGACGACGAAGCGTGACGGCGGCGCAGTGCCGTTCGTCTTGGCCTTGGCATCGGTGGTAGACATCTTGCGCTGCGGAGGGATAGGCTTCGAGCTCGACGAGGGCGGCGGGGATGGAGCTGTGCTGCTGTTACCGGGGGTGGTGTTTCTCGAGACAGCTGCATCTGCAGCAACGCGACCGGAATCTTTTGTCGAGAACATGCGAGTCAAGCGGTCCTTGACGGAAGCCTTTTCGGCAGGCTTTGGCAATTGCTCGGCAGAGCCGGTCGGGACGGGCTGGCCGTTCTGGGCAGCAAGATGCGGGGATCTCGAGGAAAGGTCGAAGGACTTGATGGACGAGGTCTGCGAGGGTGAAGTGCGCTGCGAAGACGCAGACTTGGCGTCCGAGGTGCTGCTCGCCATGGTTGCAGATTTCCGAGGGGGGACGGGTTTCGGGTCGCTCGGTGGGTGTGATTGGGGGGAGGGCCAGTGGTCTTGTGGTTGTTTTTTTCGCGCTGGGCGACGACTGGGCGCTGTTTGTAGCTGCCCTGACTGCCGGAAGTGCAGCCGGGGGGGGATAGCGTACGGCGGTCAAGCGAGGCCGATGGTGGTAGTCGCAGGGCAGCGGATTGCAAGCGACCACGGGCGACACGGGCAAGCGTGGGATGAGGTAGGGTCGAAAAGTCTTGGGTCAGTTCGTTAACGGGTAGGCTTGGGTCGTCGTCTGGGGGGAGGGTCTTCCACTGCGCTTATGCAGGGAACAACGATGGTGGCGGCTTGCGCGCCTTGAATGAGTGGGCAGAAGCCCGGACTTGGACCCTTTAGGCCTTCAAAACGGCAGGGTATTGTCGAGGCGATGAACCTCTGTTTGGATTGCGAGAAGGACTCAATCCCCTTTATAAGCCGCGATAGGGCTGGCACGGCTGGCAACGCCAAAAAAAAAAAAAATGAGAAAAAAATTAAGAGACCGAATCCGATTGAGCGGAGCGGAGAAATCAAGGCGAGTTGCCGTGCGTGCGGTGCGCTCGGTGCGGACTGCGCGCCAGTGGATTCTTCCACCTGCACCTGTGCTTGGTTGCTGCTTCTTTGCCTGCTTCGTGCGGACTGTAACTGTGGAGGAGCCAGTCGCAGTGCGGGCAACAACGGGTGTCGGTTGCGAAAGTGTTGTGTGCGCTTGGTTTTTTTTCCCTCTGGTTGTGGTGCGGTGCGGGTGTACGTACGGTGCCAACTCGAGTGGGTTCGCTGTTCCAGAGTTAAGTGTTGGTCTGGCGAATGAATGCCCAGTTAAATCGGTGGAGATGGCGGGTGAGGTGAATGGACCTGATGGAGCCCAGCCAAGTGAAGTGGACTGTGGCCCGGGTGGGTGCCCTGGTGCTGCGTGACAGAGTGGAGCCAGAGGCAAAGATACGCCGCGAAAGGTACCCCAAATACGTCGTTACGTAGCTCGCCTTGGTAAAATAGGGTTTCAAGCTTTTCAGACCTGCTGGCTTCGGATGCGTCCGGTCGTTTGTCGCCGATGTCTGCCGTTTTTGTGTGTGTTCCTCTTTCTCTCGTCTCTTTTCCAGTCAACGGTCAACGACGCAAGAAAGTGAAAAGGCTGTTGATGTTGGCGCCTTGTCGGAAGTAATCGTCGGATAGGTAGGCAGGTGTTAGTAAAACCAAAGAAGCGTGGCAGACCTGGACTGTTGTAATTGGCGGATGGCAATCATGGTGATGTGACGACACGGGTATTCATGGGACGGTTTTGATCATGCGGGTTTTGTCGGCTCCGACGTCGAAAGAATGCTGATGCCTTGTTCCAGTCCTGTTCCTGAGCAGGCCGTCTTGAGTGGTAGAGACAATGGAAGGAAGGTGAAAGAGGGAGATTAAAGGGTCGGTATTTCCAGGACTGGATCGCCAGAATGAACAATGGATGAATTCCAAATGAGAAGAGAGTTGGAGCACGGCAAGAGGTGCCCTGGCGCTCCTGCGTGGGCCACCCAGCTGCCACAGCAGACCGCAAACTGCAGACCGCAGAGAGCCTGAGGCAAAAGTGCTCGGCTGATCGTGAAGGGGCAAGATTCAGTTGGAAGCTATGACCGAGATGACAATAGCAAAATAGTAACGGTTGAGCGGGGAGAGAGGGAATGGCCGCTTTTTAACACAAGGGGCTGAGATGATGTCCGATGTATGCTCAGCAGCCGGATTAATGCAGATGATTATCCTGCCAGGCTGAGTAATAGATGTTCAGACCACACTGCTGCAGGTAAGGCGGGAGGTGTGGCAGATGGCAGGTGTCGACTTGGGTTCGTTTGTCACTCGAGGTCGTGTTTGGATTGGGCGGCGTACAGTGAAGGTAGGCGAGATGTAAAGACAAAAGTTGCGCGGTGCTTTGTTGAGGTCGTAGAGTAGGTTGGCACGGCCTCTTTTATGTGACGATAGGAAAAACAGTATGATGAGATGAATGAGGGCCAGCAGGATCCGGGACACGGAAGGGCAGCTGAGAAAGCCAAAGTAAGGTCAAGCTGGAGTCCCGGTTTTGGCCAAGAGTCTTGTCCTATTTGCCCGTGTCTCCCAAGGTCGTCGACCCCTTTGTAGCCGGCTCCTGGCTAAAACCAAAGAGAAGTCAAGAGTGCGTAACTCGGGATGGAAACTAAGAGAGCTCCGGGCAGAAAAATGGAAACCGGGCACAATAGAAGAAGGGTGGTATAGCGTGACAGAATCAGACAAAGAAAGAAGCAGAGCCATGAAGAGGTCAAGAGAGAGGGCAGGAGCTTAAGGGAGTCAGGGATGGCCGATAAATTCCCGGTTCCCGACATGGGGATGGATAGATACATGGAATACATCTACAAGTCTCTAGGTATACCCTACAGACAGACAAGGAGGTATGGGAACGGAACCCAACAGGATACGGAAAACCTGACATGGAAGAAACACCCGACCAAACAAGGCCGCTATATCCTACCCATTCCACTTACGCCGCACATCACGATAGCAGCCGCCAATTGTCCTGTACCGAGTTAACTAATATTATGGTGAAGAAGGCGGGTGGCCTTTTGACAAAACCTGCCAGTCAGAGATACAGTTACAGAGACGACTAGTCCCATCAACATGGAGAACGGGAGTTGTCTGAATGGTGCAAAGCCTGCCAAAGGCTTCAGAGGTTGGAGACGTCACACGCATGCCAACGGTCCATGGCCCCACTGCAACGGCGGCTGTCAGGTCAAGACCAGCAGCCAATTTATTCATCCAAGTAACACGGGTTCAAAGGTACTAGGTTTCAATTTCACGTACCCAGCAGTTCTTACACTGTAACTTTAATGCAACAACGGGCCCTCCTCATGAGGAAGCTCGAGCTTATCTAGTTATGCTCCATAGCGGACAGGATTACATACATCGGACTTGTAGCCTCTTTCAACAGACGGGAGGCTCAGAGTTCTGAGAATGTCACAGTGGATCTGGGTATCTCCTTCTACATACACCGTACGTAATCTGTAACTGTAACATTGGAACAGTGAAATTTGACTCATACCTACCATACAGATACAGGTAGCGGGGCATGAGACCTAAAACATACCACTTACACAGCTGAGGTATGCCGGTTTTTCTTACCGTCATGACCCATACAAGCGTAATTGCGCCTATGAACATGCGAGCTCTTGTCGACCACGTTCTGGAATGTCTCTGGAAACTCACCAAGAATGCTGAATGCAGCCGGTGGTCAGTGGGAATCTGGGAAGGTTCTGCGTGTTCCATATTTTGTAGCTGTACTACTTGTACTCTCGGTACTGTACGTATCATGCAGTTTGGGACGGCGAGTGGGGCTCCTCTCCATCCCTGATCGTGCAGCCGTGTTACACCAAAAAGAAGACATGCTCATCTCAATATTTGGTTTCGTCGACACCCATCCGGTAAGGTACATACTTAAATCGGAATTTCAAGCTGAGGTGGAGGTTATTGGACGGGCATGGCTGGTATTTAGAGGTACCGAGGATCAGGAAACATTGAGGTTGAACAGCGGATGAGCACCGCTCCTTCTGAGAGTGGAAGTGACTGTGGCCCATCATCCAAATTGCGAGAAGTGGAAGGTACGATACCCCTTGGAACACCACCGTATGGAGCTTAACTTTCCACTTACAGCGGACAGTTGGGATTGCTCATGATGAGGGCCCCTTCCCACGGTTGGGGTTACTGCAACACGGAAGGAGGGAGGGAAATCTTTGCTCTCGTCAGAAAAAAAAGTTGAGTGACCTCTTCTTCATTTCCGAATGGAGAGGCCAGAACAGTCTGTCGCAAATATGCACCGCAACACTTTCTGTCTTTGGAAGCCAAACCAACAAAGCAATCCTCAGCTCAATACCACGGCCTTCAACTGAACAGGATTGAAGCGGCTGGACTCTAGTTTGAACTGCTTGTCTTACAAATCCGACGCCGTGTCTAACATGGTCACTTTCTATTTGCCCGTCACCAGCAAACGTCGTCTTCGCCTACTGTGCCCTAGCTAACATACCCAGAAATGGTCAATGGACGGTTGGACTTGGTACCCGGTGTGTGCCTTTTCGTACATTTCCACACTGCTCCATATATGTATTACACCAAGCTAATTTCCTACAGGTTCCCCATCCTCTGCAGAACCACATTCTTCGCGTCATCTGCATCTCAATGAAACTCTCCAAGAGTCTTGTCTTCGGGTTGCTAGCGACTCTGCAAGAGCCATCAGAGGACCCTTGGTGGACCTGGGACTGGCGGGCGGCCTCCCATTTCCCGTTGAGGCTGGCATCCAATGTATTGTTGCGGCTGCCGTTGCGGGCGGAGGCGGGGCCGATCGAATCTCATTTCAGGCTAGTGACAGTGCCCGAGCGCCAAAAGGAGAAGGCCGACGATTCTGGCGGTTCCCGGCCAGTTACGGAGCAAGTCATCTTGCGACCTGCACCCCGGTTTCGGCTTTGCTCTCCCGATCAGCGGGCCTCGCGAGCGTGATGAAACATCACCTCACTTCCTTTTTCCTCCCTACCCACCGGAGGTCATGGGTAAATTCACCATGCTAATATGATGCTCTAGGATCAAGACGGCATCGGCGAGCCGACATGTCTTGAGTTGATATCAACTCCACGATACAAAGGGCATCAACCCTGGCCGCAAACTATTGAAGACCACTCCATCTCCTCATCACTTTCCCCTTCCTGTGTTGACCAACTGTATATTCCCATGCCTGGTCATCTTCTCCATCTCCATACTACTCCATCTCAGTAGTTTGGTGTCATGCGTCTGCAATTGCACGCTGGCTAGAGACAGCAAGATATGTTACCACACAAAACGTAACCTCCTCCTCCTCAGTTACTATACTATGAGGCATTTTCGTCTCGTCTCATTCCACATATCAAATCGTGGCCTCGACGTCCTGCGGCCTCCCTGCGACTAAGGCAAGTATCCAGCTTTTGCTTTAAGCCCCTCTCGCCGCGTCCTTTGGTCTCTTTCCCACTACAGATACATGCCGCCTGCTATTGTCTCTTGTCTCCTATCCGTATTCCCCTCTCATTAGCAGCTTCTCGTAACCTCATATCTGCACCGACTATTGGTCGGTCCTCGACCTGTCCCTGAGCTGATGAACTGGCGCTGCAGCCTGCAATGGATCCGCGGGATTGGGCCGCTCCAGTGTCTTTTGGCAAACATCCAACACTACCAACCTTCGTCAACGTACCAGCCGGGGACGAGACCTACCAGAACCCTTGGCGTCTTGCGTGGTGTATCTCGGGGATACCTTGTGTGGAAGCTGGGGAGCCCTGGGGGCTATCGCCGGAGCTCTCTGCGCTCTGCTTTGTCATCCAGCAACAGTAAAGATGCATGTCTACAACCGAGGGATGCTATGCACCCGAGTTAGGTAAACACATCAGCTTTTCCTTTCGTGAACCATGTTTCCTACTCGAAGAACCCCATTCCGCTGTGTGGCTTTTCAGATACGACATAGTTGCACTTAGGGGCTCACGGTGGGTTCTTGGCATCAGATCTACCTAACCGTTTCTCGCAGGACGATACACAGTTCGCAGAGGTACAGACACAGTGGACGAACAGGGTGTTTGAGAGCCTCCTTTTTCTCATCCCTCGTCCAGCGTCGGTTTGCTCATGTGTCTTCACAACTTATTCTCTTTTTCTCTTCGGACCTGGAACAAACGCAAGGGGAAGTGACGCCCCCGTAGCGGTGTGCCAAAGCCACCATGTAGGAGAAGACCGATTATGGATTACTGCGTCAAGCCCTCTTACCTCACCTTCAAAAAGGCTGGAAAACTGCCAAGATTCTCAATCACGTACCAAGACTTCTTGGTTGCCGGAATAACCGACTTGGGACCGCAGGATTGGGCTGTTGGGGTTGGTACTCAACTAGAGCCGCATCGTAGCTGGCTGAATATCATGACGCCTTTGCCTGTGCTCGAAACTCGCGGAGCATCTGGAAGTGCATACCTCCAAGTTGGCCCTTGAATCACCAAATACGCCGTTTGTACACAGGAAGTGCAAGTTATCGGATTATTCCTGGAAACTTCGGGAGGTTGATAAGGTACGTGATATCATCAAACAGTCTCAACCATGCTGACAGGTGTCACAAGTCACAACTTGGACAGATAAAAACAGTCCATTGCCTATCTGCGCTCGTGCCGCATGTTTCGACGCTATGCAGAGTGTCTCGCAAGGCTCGACAACGTCTCACGCAATATGCGAGCATGCATCCTTATATCTCCAGCAGAGAACTACCGCGAAGGCCGCGCTGATCGACATGAGCGTAGGGCTCAGAAAATGTTTTGGTGGTACCGTGTTCACGACAGATATCGACGACCTTGACGATCAAACATACCCAGGCAGTGAGCAGCACATGCGCTGGGAACGATAGACAGTACCGCATTTTCTCGACCGTAAGAGATTTACTCCCCATAATTTTTCCAGAGCCTAACCTTCTTGTAGTATGGTTAGCTCCCTTATGCAAGCTCACTGTAACCCGAGTGGATATAGTAAACGTGGTGTGGCACCAGGCACACGGCTGGCATGGGTCATTTGCCGGAAACGCTAGCTGGCAAGACCCAGAATGCTCCCTGGCAAGACCCCCCCACTTTTTAACGCTGAGTAAGCCCAGCTAGCCAGCCCAGCCGTACCAGAACACCGTATGCATCGCTACCCAACCTCGTCGCCGTCGCGCAATCTATTAGCGACCGTTAATCTTATACACAATTAAATAAAACTATTACAAAATCTTACTTTACCGTTGCGCAATTATTTTGAGCGATCATCTTTTATCTTTATTATTATTTAATGGAGTGTCGTCAATCTTATAGTATTTATTAATATACTTCCCATCGCCCGCCCGCCTACCGTACGTCGCGTATTTGCTAATAAAACTCCTACCCCGACTATAATAACTAGCGCTAACGGGATTTGAATAGAATCGCTAGTAAAATGCCCTCAAGTCCGGCTCGAATAATTACTCCTTAGCGGAGTACGACTCCCCTCGTCGAAATCCAGTCGCTATTAATCCGCCGCCGTCCCTAACGATTAAGAACGCGGTCGCTACAATCCCCTAACCAGCGCGCCGCTATTAGATAATAAACTCCTACCCTGACTCCTTCGCTAACTAGACTAGCGAGGCCACTATTTACATCTTTTACCTACAATATTCTAATCGCCGCGTTCGATTCGTTATAAGATTACTACGTATAATAGGGCTTTATAGTTGTTTTGTACGCTAGTACTAAGAATAAAAAGAAAGGGGACGAAAGTATTATCGTACGTATTGATTATCGCTATATACACGGCCGTATTTATGTAGTAATTAGGTAACGTATTCGAAATACCGCTTTAAAGCGCTTTAACTATCTTTACTAAATAAAAATCGTATTGTAGAAAAGGTAAGGCAACTAGTAGTTCGCTAAAGAGATTAATAATACCTATAATTATAACGTTAATATCGTTAACTTCGCTAGTAACCTATCCTATTGATAATAGGTTCGCCGGAATTATAAAAAGGCTATTAACGTTACTATTGAATGGTTATTTAATATTGCTAAAATAATTACTTATTAAATCGCTTATTATTTTAGTAGAATATTAGATTATAACGACGTAAGCGAAGAAAACGCCGCCGCTATCCAATATACTAATTATAATAATCTATTTAAAGAGTTGCGTAATTTTCGAATCCCTATTACGGCTAAGGAGGTATTAAATATTTAATAACGTATTCGTTGTATAAAATATAGTCCTTATACCTCGACCAAGATACTTATCGACTTATTAGAATAATATAAAGACTGTTATAGCATCTAATACTTCGTTAAGTACTATAAACAATAGGTTATACAAATATTCTAGACTTTCGATTAGTATATAAAAATATAGAAGAAGAATCCCTACATACTATTAATCGATAATACGTATAAGGTAAGCAATTACGCAAATCCAGCACTTTTATACACTCTTCTATCGTTTCTATTATTATATAAATATTTATTATTATACAAATAAATCTATTAGGGGTCTATACTAACTCCCTTTTTTTTTATATAAATTAACTGTTTTAACCTCCCCTTCTTCAATATTATTAGTATTGATACGCTAGGTTATAACTTTAATGTTAACTTCGGTCTCTCTAATAGAGAGAGTTAAACAAACTTCGAATAATAGTTTAATTATTTAAAAAAGCTTTAAGAGGATTATAAAATTGCTAACCCTAATATTATAATTAGCGATTTTAATAGAAGATTTAAAAAGGCCGCTATCGCCACTTACTTAAATATATTATATTAATTCTATATATAGTACGTTATAAAGAATGTAAATTATTATATTAAGAAGAAATAGGTTTAGCTAAGCGGCGTTAAATTAATCCCCAGTATTAATTTATTAAATCCCCTACTAATTACCCGGGACCTAAATAGCGAAAGCCCTAATCTTCTATCCTATCGAGGCCCCGCGGCCGCGTAAGAGGATAAAGTTACCGCTAATAAATATTTCGACGACGATTTAGAGGAGGAAGATTTAAAAGAGGCTAACGATACCGCCGCCACTACTAGTCTTATATAATAACTAAACGACGGGTAAAGAATTCGCAAAGTAATTAAAAAGCCGCTAACCGAAGCCACTACTCCATATAACCGTAAAATCCCTATTTTTAATCCTATTCGTCGATTTTATTAAAATTCGTATAAGGGTTTTTAAAAGGTATAGAAGTAGGTAGTTTATACTAATAATAAAGGCTACTTCAAGAGGGCATAGTAATTAATAGTTAACGAATTTAGACGGCAGATTCGTACGTCCCCCCCCTTCTATAATATATTATATACCCTTTTCGCTAATAATTTCGTTCGTTTATAATACTCCTCTCCTACCTTTATAAGTATTACCTCCTATAGATTAACGAGTTTGGCAATTACGTTATTTCGTAATATAGAAACTATAGTATTAGGGCAACCAGCCGAATTGAATCTATATATAAAACTATTAAGCGCCTCTTTAAAAACCGTTTTTCGTCTCTAGATCAACTATATAAATATATACGGTCTACCTACCGGGTATAACGATAGGAATTTAAGTCTAAATATACTAAAGCGAAATAAGAGGTCTTATTTAAATATAAAAAAGTAAGGATATTTGAAGATCTAATATTGAAAGTAAGTAAAAATAATATATTTTATTATTATATAGATAAATAATTAACTATTTTTTTATATAGGTTGCGCCGTATGCCTTTAAGCTTATCTAATATTAATATTGCTATACGTATAACGACTAGCTTTAAAATCCAATTTAAAATCTAAACGCCATATATAAGAAGGAATTTACTACGCAATATAGCCTCCCTTATAAATATTTTATATTAAAATTATTATAATTAGATCCGCTATTAGTATTATTTAAAGAAGATATAAATATATATTAGTAGTTAAATAGTTTAATGATAAAAGCTAAGCGCCGTACTTATACAATCTAAAACCTTATTACTTTGCTTAGCCGCCGACGTAAAGCAGCTATTCCCGACCTAAATTTTATAAAGTATATATATAGAATAACGGAGCGTAACCTTATAAACCCGGAAGTTTACGAGCCGCGTAATCTAGAGGGTAACCAAGCCTTACCTATTTAGCCTACCGTACTTATCGACTGCAATTAATATAATAACGGCCGTATACTATTATCACGGGGTGAGGCACTGTTGAGGGTAGGGTAAGATATGCGTTGTTGTACGAAGGAGAGGAAAGGAAGGATGTGTACGGAGGACTAGCTATATAGGCGAGAGCCCTAGAAGCTAGGCCGTACGCGCATATAACCCTGTACATAACCGTACTATAACGATAGTTATAGCATATTTAAAAGGCAGTATAGAGTAGGCATATTACAAGCCTAATCCTATAATACTATCCCCCCTTAAAAAAAGCTTTAGTAGCTTCAAAAATATATATATATAATAATAATTATTTTTACTTATATAGCTCTATTTCCTTTAATACTTTATTATAATTAGTAACTTCTATAGGCGGTATTTTATTTACTTAAATATTTAATAACTTTCGTAGGATCTTTCCGTATAGTAATGCTAAAGATTCTTCTACTTTCTTATTTAATAGTTCGGTCGGTTCATAAACGGTCGTAACGCCGTTTGGGAACGGGGTGGACATGTCGATCACGGCGGCGGTCTCGCGGCGTATTAGGCGGGTGGAACGCCGTCTAGGTGGTTTAGAAGCGGATTCAGGGGGTTCGGGAGCGGATACGGATTTGGGTACCGGAGCGGGGTTAATATATTTAGGCTATTATTGAATTTCGGGAAGTATTAGCTTATCGGGATTCTCTTTATAGAAGCGTAGGATTATTTTTTCGTAGTTAATAACGTTAGCTTTAAATTCCTAGGTTGGTTAATAATCGCCTTTCTATTATATATACTAATATTAGTAAATATTATTACTTAATTGAATATAGTTAATAAACTTTTCGAAGTCTTATTTAATACGTTCTTCGTAATTATTTATACAGATTATAATTTTACCATTATTTGCTTTAATATCCGTTAAAATATTTTAGCTAAGTAAACTTCTATTAATTTAAAATTGAATTATCGAAATATAAAAGATAAGAACGTATTTTATATTCGAAGGTAGGGCGAGGTATATTATATAAAATTCTATTCGTATAATTTTAAATAGTCCTTCCTAGCGGGAGTAGAGTTTTAATATTAATTGGCCATTAACGAAGTTAATCGTATTAAAAAGAATTAAATCCCCCTCTTTATATTTAAATAAATCGATTTAGTAACGGTTAATATTATTTTTATATTATATTTAAATATACTTTATTTATTAGAATACGAAGTTTTAAATTGTCTAGAAACGGTCGGCTAATTTATTAGCTTTATAATACTCTTTTAATTAGGTAGGCAATAGGTTTAAATATAGTAAAGTACGAAGCTTTATATTTATCCGGGGGTGAAAATCGTAATTAGCGAAGAAGGGCGAAATATTAATCGATAATAATATTACGTTATTATTTACAAATTTAATAAAAAGAAATTATTTAATTTAATTAATTTATACCTAATTAATATAAAAACGAAAGAACTATTTTATCTTTATATTAATACGTTCTATTTAAACGTTAGTCTAGGGGTAGAAAACGGAGGTCAATTTACGGGTAATAATTAACCGTTTATATAGAATATTTTAAAAATATAAAACAAATTACGTACTACAATTAAAAAGAATTATATTCGGTAAACTATAAAGGTAATATACCCGGTTAATAAAGTAATTAATTAATTCTTTAACTTTTGAAATTATTATTAAAATATAATAATATATTTTAATTAATTAGTTAATAATAATAGTAATATATTTAAAGGTTTAGCCAAAGTAAACGCTTAGTAGTAATAGGGTAATATAATTAATAGAGATGTTTTTTTATAGGGCGAGCGAAATTTCGGAAAGTTTAAGTAAATTAGCGGATCCTTATTTTAAAAACTTCGTTTTAATATAGGGGAAATAGCCTTTATAGAAAATTCTAATATTATAAATTATCCCCTCCTAATAGAAATCGCGTTAAAAGAAATTATAAATTACGTTACGGCTAGGGTACCTTACATTAGGGGAATTATATTAACGATTAATTAAAACGAATTAGAAATCTTTATTATAAGGATTAATAATGATTTTGTTACGCTATCTAACTATTCTGTTATTAGCGACTTAATATTCTACGAATGTTTTGTAAAAAACCTTCTTAATATTGGGGGTTTATTGTTTGTAAGCGGGGTCTACGAAGTAAGAAACGACCTCTTAAAGGAAAATAGAGGTTTCATAGTTATTTAGAATAATATTATTAATAGATTTATCGTTATAATTATTTATTAAACGGAAGGTGAAATTTGAAGGGTCGAAGTAGCCGTCTTCGAATTATACAGGATTTAGGAATACCCGTTAGCGGGCTATTAAACAATTATTATCGGTATTAGTAGGGCGGTCGTTAGGTTTACGGCTTAAAGTATTAGGGTAAAAGTTTTATAGCCTTAGGGTATATTTAATTAAGAAGTTGAACCGCAATAGGAATTAGGACTATTTTATATAACGTTGGGTAAACTATTTATTAATTGTAAAAGTTTAGAGGTTTTTGTGATTTATTAAAATATTAAAAGGTTATTAAGCTTTTTCGAATTCCGGTCTCTATTCCTCTAGTATTTTAATAATAGCGAATAGTTCTTTATTATATATATTGTAATTATACTTTTAAACTGTATATTTAGATAAGAAGTAGGCGATTAGATAGAAAATACTATTATTATTATATTAAAAGAGAATGCCGCTTGCAGCCTAATTAGAGGCGTTTATTTTAATTACCATTTTCTTGGACTAATTATAAATCTTTAATACGGGTCCGCTAATAAAAGCCCGTTTTAAAATTTCGAAAGCGGAATTGTGCGTAGCGGACTAAAATTATATAGTATCCTTCTTCGTAAATTCGTATAGCGGTCCCGCTATTATTAAATTTTTTTTAATAAAACGGCGGTAGAAGTTTACGAAGTTTAAAAAAGATTATAAGGATTTTTTAAATCAGGGAACTACTTAGTCGGTAATAGCTTTAACCTTTTTTAGGTTTATTTTAATACTTCCCGGTATAATAATAAAGCTTAGGTATTTCGTTCGTATTATATAAAATTCGTATTTATTAATATTAACGCTAAAGTTTATTCTAATTAAACGGTTAAAAACGTTATTTACGTACAGTTTATAATCTTTAATATTATTAGAATAAATTAGGACGTCGTCGAAATAAATAATTATATAAATATCGAAAACGTTATAAAGAATATTATTAATATAATTTTAGAAAGCTTCGGGGACGCTTTATAAATTAAATAGAATTATTAATAATTTAAATAGATTAAATTATATTATAAAAATTATAAATTACTTATATTCTTTTTTAATACAGATATAATTAAAAGTAGCGATAATATCGAATTTAATGAAAATTTTAGTACAATAAATTACGTTAAAGATTTCTTTAATTAGCGGTAGCAGATATTATAATTTGAAAGTAATATTATTAATACTGCGGTAGTCTACGTAAACGCGGATTCCTCTTCTTAGTTTCTTTATTAGAAGGATTAGAACGAATGCTTTTAATTATAACGGCCGGATAAATTTCTTTTATAATATATTATTAATCTACTTTTTAATAATACTAAATTCATCGGGGTTAAAAAGGTATCCGCGA
This sequence comes from Copromyces sp. CBS 386.78, assembly GCA_030685235.1. Taxonomy (NCBI): domain Eukaryota; kingdom Fungi; phylum Ascomycota; class Sordariomycetes; order Sordariales; family Sordariaceae; genus Copromyces; species Copromyces sp. CBS 386.78. Next base: position 2,239 of record MU839130.1, on the reverse strand, counting down.
GCGGTTAAGGGTATAATTCCCGGGTAGAATTCAATTTTGAAATCGTAGGAACGATAAGGGGGAAGGGTTTTAACTCCTTTTTAATAGAAAATATTTATATAATACTAGTATTATCGAAGTAATTTAATTTGAATTTATTCGTTAGTTTTAGGGGGTTTATCGGCTTTTTTATAAAATTTCGTAATATTTTCGGAAGTGACTTTATATAAGGCAATACCGTTGGCGGCGAAGTATTAATTAATAGCTTCTTCGTAATAGGAGAAGTTAGTATCCGTACCGGTAATTTTAATAGAATTAAAGACTTTAATAGTTTTTAAAGTAATTGCATTACTTTTACTTACTAAACTATCGATCTAGCAATAAAAATTATTGCCGAAAAATTTCTTATATTTTTAGCCCCTCCCTATTAGTACTTTTTTAATTATTTTTAGTATTAGCTTATCGTTTAAGGCGTACGGGTCTAAAACGCCGTATTCTTCTACGAATTAATTTTCTTCTAATATACGTTTAATATTTTCGGTTATATTAATTTATATAATACGGATAATTTAAAAGTTATACTTTTTTATTAGTTAATTGAAAGCGGTAGTAAATAATTCCTTAATATTATTAGGGTTAATAGGATTTATTAGGATATAGAGGCGACGGATTTAGATTCGATAATTTATAGTAATAATATAGAATCTTCAAATTACTCGGTAAGATATTAGGACTATTCGTAGTAGAGGAGGGGGGATTACGCTATAGGGGATAGTATTAAATATAATAGCTTGCCCGGGGCTTATTGGAATTTTACTAATCGTAGAAGTTTTTAAGTGGTAAACGATCCGATTGCGGAAATAGTTGAATTATTAACAAACTATTCGTTTTACGATTGCAATAATAAAAATACGGCGTAGGATATCCGTTTAGGGCTTAATATTAGATTTACCCTTATTTAGGACTTCTTCGTACGTAGCCTTCTTAAATAAATTCACTATATTGAATTGGGTAACCGGATTCGTTATTAGGGCTTCCCGCTTATTATTAGGGATCCCCCTTAGGAAATAATTACATTCTTTATAGGCTGCGGTAAATTAAAGCGAATTATAAAGCTATAAAATATTTAGCGAATAGTAAATTAATTATAAGTAATTTAAAATGATAGGATTATTTTCGGCTAGATTATAAATAAATAGATTAATAATTTTATAATAATAATTTATTTTTATTATAATTCTTATAAAATAGGTAATATTACCCTTAGCGGGACTTCTATCGGCGAAGTATAGGATTCTAAAATTTATAAACTTAAAGAAGGGGAGACGGTAATAATAAACGAAACGTTTATTAATAAAGCTTAAAGTAATATAGCCGCTATTGATTAGGCTTGAATAATATATTTTACGCGATTTGTCGGATAGTTGGATAGAGAGGTTTAATAAATTAAGGTATTTATAATAATTATTTACGGAAGATCTATAAATTTTAATTATATTTAATTATATAGTAATATTACCTTCCTCTCTTTACTTTATAAATAGTTACCTCCAATTACAATTTAGTTTAGAAGTTATATATTTCCCTATTAATTAATATAATTAATTTCGTTACTTTGGATAGGACCGACGAAGCTGGGGACGTACGCGGGGACGGGGGCTTATTAATATTGCGACGTTGCGGTATTATTATTATTGGCCGTTTAGGCGTTTATAGCGTTAATTTAATACTATTAGCCGTAGCTTTGCTAGCCGTAATTTTGTTAATTATAGCCGTACTAGCCTTATTAAAGAGCGGAATTATTATTGCCGCCTTTATTACCGCCTTTACCGCTACTTTTATTACAATTGCCGCGACTGCCGCCGCTACGGGTAGAAATGGGGGGGTCTTTATTAAAATTAATGCGGTTATAATACGCGGTTGAGAAATGGTTTTTGCGATTACAACGGGTGTAAGTTCCGGTCTTTATACAATATTTAAAAACCTTTTAAAAAATTATACTACGTATAGTAATATTAGTAACGGATATAGAATTAAAGTTTATTATATTATTACCTTAATTAACGGGCTATTCCGAAGAGGAGGTAGTATTATTATTACTAGCGGCGGATAGTTTATAAAACGGGTTAGCGAGTTTTTTGCGGTGAATATTATCCTTATAGCTCTAGTGTTACAGGGTACTACGACTTGGTGGTAGTTGAGTACCGTATAACCTAGGGTATATGTACGTGCATTCCGCAATTCTATTCCAGATAGAATT